>CM053587.1:180027697-180038904 GCA_028646515.1 Pseudochirops corinnae | reverse complement strand
ACAATGGGATGGCTGTTTTGGGGTGGTGGGTAGGGGTAAGATGGGGAGAAAATTTGTAACTCAAAATCTTGTGGAAATGAATGATGTAAACTAAAATAAATAAAAGTTAAAAACAAAAAAACAAATTTAAGGTCCATTACTCTGACTCATCCTCACTTGATTTAGTTTGAGATAGGAGCCAAAGTGCAAGTTAACCACCCCCCATACATTTTCAGCCTTTCAACATGGCTGCAGGCCCCTGGGAATGAAAAAAATGAACTGGTACTAGCCACAGGCCTTTCTAACAGCTTTTTTCTCCTTAACAAGGGGGAAGATTTGGACTCATTTTCTTAAAGTTACTCAGTATTTTTTTAAAACTCATGAACAATATTGTGCTAATTGCTGTCTAGACTTTATAAGGTGTGTATGACCAAATATTATAAATCCTACTTTGTAAACAAGGACACTGATGAAGAGAGGGTAAATGAATTGCTTGATTCCCCCCTTATTCATAGTGCTTTTCCTCTGTTGATTATCTCCATTTTATCCTTTATACAGCTTTTCAGCACCCAGTTCTTTGGATGTTGTCTCCCCTTTAAACTGTGAGATCCTCAAAAACAGGGACTGTCTTTTGCCTTTCTTTGTATCCCTGAAACTTAGCACAGTGCCCCGCCACAGGAAGTACTTAATAAAAACTTTTTGACTTGACTTAACTCAAGGTTACACAATAAGTCAGTGGCAGAGGCCCAGTAAGTAAATAATAAATTTTTTAAAAATTTAAAAATAGACCCAATACTTTGAGTTTCATTTGCAAACAAAAGGCAGCAATAAAGCACCACTTTTTTTTCTTCAAATTTTACCTATAAAAATAAATAAGAAATTATTTTTCTAGTGGTTCATCGGAGAATTTCAATCAGAATTTCCAAAGTCTTGTTCATATATTCTCACTATATAGTCATCTCAGTGACATTAACGGAGCAGACTAATCAGAGGCAGCTATGTTTTTAACATATGGAATACAAAGGAAATCTCTGAGTTATGCAAGGATCATGTGTTTATAACAACATTGCATTAGTTCCTATTTTAGGATTTTAAATACAAGTTCTGGGGAGTAACTTTCCACAGGTTTTTACTGTCTCAGCTAATGAATGTTAATGGCAAAAGATGCTTTCAGGTCATTGTACCTTCAGAGTCTTTTTACAGGCTTACACACTCTTAACACTTAGCTGGGGCATCTCATCTTTCAAGTAAGAGGGTCACTAGAGGAGTGTGCTAGAAAGCCCTAAAGGAGTTAGGTTAAATAAATATCAGATGAACCAACTGACCCTCTGCCCTTTTCCTTGACTAGTTCATGTTAATTAACTTTCCTCATGTGTAAGCTGGGAAAGACTAGTTTGAGTGTCTGAAGTGATAAAACTCCTTCTTTGGATTTTAATTTAATACTATCGTTAGACTAGTCAAAACAGAATTCAGTTTGATATAGAGACGTTTGTTTTGGCTCTGGCCTGTGATTTCATCAGCTTGGGGAAATCCCAGCATGGAAACTTCCTCCTCTGATGCAACTCAGCAACCCTATCTGTAACTTACAGTTTGAAAAGTTACCTGAGGCACCAAGGGTTTAAGCAACACGATCACTGTAACACAACTAGTTTGTGTTGCAGGTGGGACTTGAAGACAATTCTTCCTTGAATTTATTTACTTTGTATATGGGAGAGGGAACAAGCCTTTATTAAGGACCTACTACATGTCAAACACTGTGCTAAGGGCTTTACAATTATTATCTTACTTGATCCTCACAAAAAACCTGGGAGGTTGGTACTGTTATTATCCTCAATTTAGAGATGAGGAAACTGAGGAAGAAAGCAGTTAAATTACTTGTCCAGAGTCACACGACTAACAAGCAGTTGAGGTAAAATTTGAACCTGGGTGTTCCTGACTTTAGGCCCAATGGTCCATCCATCCTGCCATCTAGCTGCTTGGCACATAGTAGGTACCTAATAAAAGCTTATTGACCTATTGATTGCTGACTTCAAGGCCAGCCCTTTCACCATGACCTCATGCTGCCTCTCCATGGAGACATAAGAATGAATACACCTGAAAAAAATTAGAGACATGATATCAAAATATTTATATAAAAATTCATTCCATAATCTAGATTTTATTAGCTCCATTAAAAAGAGCCACTTGGGTGCTGGTAGACTAACGGAAATTTTTTACTGCATCAACGTCCTCATTTGGAGAATGAATTATTAGTTGCAAACAAAAATGATAACATTATCTGATTTTTTAATTTACTAGGAAGTGCTACTGGAAAGATACACATTGCTGCCAAAATGTATGTCCCATCACGGTTCCTAAATTATCCATTTCTATCAGTGCCATCAGTACACTAGCTTACCACACAGTGTGGCGACCACTGCCCATGGATATTTTTCTGATACTCACTTGGGAATTTATGTTCTTGGCTGAGAGCCAGTAAACGTTTCATCTCTGGGAAAAGAAAGAAAAAAAGAGAGAGCTTTTAGTCCTTAATAATAATAATATGGGTTAAAAGGTGTTTCACATATATTACTGTAGAGCAAATTCTATTATATTCATTTTACAAATGATAGAACTTAAGCTTCAGAGAGGTTGCTTGTGCACAGTTACACATGAAACAGCAGATAACGTTTAATTCCAAGTGTTCTCATTTCCAGTCCAGCATTCTTTTGGCTACATGAAATGTTCAATCTGATCTTTCACATAATATAAAGATGGCAAATGATTATTAGAAACCATAGGATGTAAACCTGGAACAGACATTAGGGATCATTTAATCTAGGGGTATGTTGATAAATGTTTAACAACCAGCGCTATGAAAAAAATACACTCCCAACACACTTTTAAGTTCAATCTTCATTATTAACATTTTATCCATCACTTTAAATTAAGAAAATTAACGAAACAATTAACTCAAGCTCTGTAGTATCTGCCCATTTCTGAGGTATAAAGGCTCATACTGAAAATTTAACAATTAGCTTTCTCAAGCCCATAGGAGCTGTTTCCATCACGCCCCTGAATCCAACATTGTCAATTTGTAATAAGACCCACAGAGGCTACCTACATAACTTGCCAAGGTCACACATGGATAGTAAGTGTAAAACTTCTTGAAGTTCAAATCAAGTACTCTTTTCACTGTCTCATTTTTCCAGACATCAGTGGACCAACTTAAACTTACCCTCTTCATCTATTAAATAGCTTGCAGCAATTCCATCAGTGTCTGTGACATCACAGGAGTAAATTCCCAAGTCATCTATTCCAAGGTCTTTAAAAGTAGCTTTAGTCCTTGAAAATAAAATATGTGAATGGGAAAAGAAGTCATAAAAGTAGATCTTGAAAAATTTAAGTACACTATATTTTCTAACTTTAGGAAAAACCATAAATGTAAAATGTCTTTGGGAGTGTGCATACAATTGGGGGAAAGCATTTATAGTCAAATTAACTTTTTTTGGAAGATATATTGGGATTTTTCAAGTACTTTTAGATTTTATGATTGAAAAATATATTGCTGACCAGACTCTATCGTTTTGGCATCTCTCAACAAAGTACTATGGGATATATATTTTTTTAAACTTTGATTTAGTTTTATTATTTTAAAAATCTAATTATATAATATTTATGGCCTCAAAGAATGTTAAAAGATAGGCAAGATACAAAAAACAAAATGGGAAATTATAGAACGTTAGCCATGGAAAGGATCTTAGTGACTGTCTTGTTGAATCCACTCATTTTAAAGAGTGAGAAATGAGGCCCAGAGAGTTTGTGACTTGCTCAATATCATATAAAGAGTTACTGGGAGATTCAAGACCAACTATTCTACTATACTATGCTCTCCCTGATAGACGATGGGGGGAAATAGTCCCTTTCTGTCTCCTGTAATATTTATTTGCACCAAACTTCCTTATACTCAACATCCTTAGAATTAATGGGAATCCTTTGAATCTCTTGTTTAATAATAGCTATCATTTATATAGCATTTTGCAGTTGCTTCTTCACAATTATCTTGCACAGTATTATTAGCCCCATTTTACAGATAAGATAATGAAGTTTCAAAGAAATTAAGTGACTTATACATAGTGCCACAGTTTTTAAGCGATAGTCAGGATTAGACTCCCAAGGCCACTGTTCTTTCAATACTACCAGTCAAAATTCTCCTGATATCACTAATGGAAAAAAAATATACATATGGAAATACTTTGCAATACAAAAGTGGGCCATTTTTATCATCAGTACCCTTCAACATTTATGTTGGCTTTGATCGCTGTCCTTTTCTTATATTTTGAGAGGCTCATCACCAGAAAAGTGCCGGGAGGTGATGAATTTTTTCAGCCATAGCAACTATAATAGAGCTACTAAGTTGCAGTCTACAATAGTCTGAATTGGTGATGATTGTAGGGCTTTGAAATGATAAAATCCTTGAAATACAGAAGTATAAGCTTTGGCAATTCTGTGAAAAATGTATTATTTTATGTAAGTTTCATTCTCTCCTGCCAAAGTCATCCCAATAAAGTAAGGAGGAAACCACAGTTACTGATGAAACATTTCTTACTTATTGCCTTTGGTATCAACTTCTAGTCGAGCAGAGTCTTCAACTGGTTCATAATCTTTGGACCAGATGAATTTAGAGTCTTTGGACATCTGGTCACATTCAAAGTTCAGTGAAATTACTCCATCATCATCAACGTTGACAACAATCTCTTTGGTTCCTATAAGATAAAAAAAAGTGAGAATACTGATACTTTCTAGTAGAATCAATCAAATGAGTACCTTTTATTGTCGTTTTTGGTTGGTGATACCTCAGACTCTGATAATGTGTAAGGAAGGACCCCCAATTTATATTTCCTAGTGACTGGTTCATCTGCTACCATCCCACCAAATTAAATTTAAGTAAATGCACCTTAAAGAAACTGTGTTTGTATTCTGAGATGATACTTCCAATAGAGGAGCTCTTATACTCACATTCAGGCCTCTTTGTGTTCAATGTCACAGATTTACTTCTGGCCATGAAACAAAACAGAGCTGGTTTACACAGGGACCAGATCTGTGACCTCAGTCTCATTAGCTTTGTGCTCTAATGAACGAAAGGAAGGAAGGAAAGAAGGAAGGAAGAAAGAAGGAAGGAAGAAGGAAAGAAAGAAAAAAGGAAAGATGAAAGGAAAGGAGGAAAGAAGCAAAGAAAGAAGAAAAAGAAGGAAAGAAATAAAGAAGGAAAGATGGAAGGAAGGTAAGAAAAAAAGAAGCAAAGAAAGAAGGAAAAAAGAAAAAGGAAAGAAAGAAAAGGGAGGAAAGAAGGAAGGAGAAATAAAAAAGGAAACTAACTAGGAAATTTTAAAAACTGCAGGAAAAAACTAGGGGTGAGTAGCAGGGGTGGAAGGAGGAGAGTCATAACAAGTTGTTCTGGCTCCAAGAATGAGGACTATAAAACGTACATTTGGGCAAGGAGCAGGGAAAGTCCACTCAAATAAAAATTGTAAGAAAAATTCAGCTGAGGCTGGGACAGAGAATATGGGCCTAAGGCTATAGAGAAACGGATCCATATGCACAGGGAAGGGTGAGGCCATGCCAGGGAGGAGAGAAGGGAAAGGAAGAAGTGAGCTATCTGTGTGCTTCCTATTTTAACTAATTATTCTTCTTTGACTATTCTTTTCTTCTTCTTCTTCTTCTTCTTCTTCTTCTTCTTCTTCTTCTTCTTCTTTCTTTTTCTTTTTCTTCTTGTTCTTCTTTTTCTTCTTCTTTTTCTTCTTGTTCTTGTTCTTTTTCTTCTTTATCTTCTTTTTCTTCTTCTTGTTCTTGTTCTTGTTCTTCTTGTTCTTGTTCTTGTTCTTCTTCTGTTCGTAAACTCAGTTTTTTGCAGCTGCTGAAAAACTACAAGTGCCATAAACATCCTCCATATTTCAATGTCCTGAGACAAAATACTGGTCACATCAACTTACTTATAGTTTTGGGAGGGAGCTGTATTTTTATTTCTAAGATCTTAAACAATTCAAGATCATAAAATATAAACTTGTTCTGCTGATAGCTCAGACTTTAATAAGCCTAAGTGAGACATTTGGAAAAAAGCTTAGCTTCCAATTCTGCTATATGAATAGTTCAGAGACATGGAGGACCCAGATTTTGGGAGACTTTAAGCTCTATAGGTTCAACTATGCTATTAGTTTGTAAAGAGTTCTAGTTGGAAATTTTTATTTTTAAATGATATAAATGCATTTAAAATTTTTAAAATTTTAATCAGAGGTTTGAGTGAAAGGAATAAAATTAGTTGATGTTTGGAATTAGGTTTTTTAATAAACGATAAAATTGAATTGCCTCTAGAACGAACACATTTCAAGGATATAAATAAGTGCAATGTTTGGAGACATTTACATCTGTATTCACATTTCTGGGGGAAGTAAAAAAAGGTTACCCCTCACCAGGACACTGATTCAACAGCTAGAATAGGGTTATTTAAAATACATACATGTATGTGTGTGTATATGTGTATATGCCTAACAATAAGTTTAAGTCAAATGATTTAATTCTAGAAGGGTGCAATTTTATTAAAAGCATTGGAAACCTTCCTACAGCTAATATTTTCCAAGGAGTTGAAAATTTTTCCTTTAGAGCGGTTTATAACAGGCAAGCATTTTGGTTGACTGTACAATAAAAGTCATCAACAGAAAGCAAATTGGAAAAAGAGTACCCAGGGAAAGGGCAGGAGGATATTAATATTCTGCCAGTCTGGGGAAAAGAGGCTCATCATTCCTGAGGAGTGAAAGCAAAACTTATTCAAGAATATCCTTCCTGATGCTGCTGTTGAGTGAGAACCTACAAACAATGGTTTTTGACACCTGCTAAAGCTTGGAGAAAGCCTGCAAGGGTGAGGTGGGATGGAGAGGGGAGGGGCACTGTTCTCGTTGTGATCATCATCATCATCATCATCTTCTTCTAATAATTATTTTTGTATTGTAGAGATAAGTGCAAACTGAAGTGAGGAATAATCAAGGTGGTGACTAGTTTACTCCATTATACATTTGTTCCACATATGATTTTTAAAAATAGCTTCACCCAATGAGGCCAGGCTGCATTTTGTTCTCCATAGCTCACACTAACCCTCATCAGTAAACATTTGGAACCTGCAGCTAGAGCTTAAAGATTTTAAAATAGCTCACTCTTTGGCACACTGTGGTCCAGGAAGTGTTACAGACACATTTAGCACGGTGGAGTCACAGAGGGAATGTATACTTTCATTCCACTGTGCTCTGTGCTGTGAGAGGATGGAAAGAACAATGTCAAAAGCCAGACTAAATCCTTAATTGGCACTTCATATGGAAGCAGTGACGGCCTCTGCATCCCAATTGCTTATTTGCTTAGCTGTCTTGTTTTGTAAGCCTAAACAAGAAGGAACCAAATCAATTGGATGTATTCTGCTTGCTACCCTAGGGGTTTGATTTAAAGTTTTCAAAGAAATACTGTTTAAGGCTCAACAATTTATTTTTATTAAAGAGAAATGCCTGCTTACTCAACAGCTAAGGGAACACCCAAACCAAAGGGATCAAAACATTCTAATTTACTTTCTTCCCTATTGTTTATTCTTTACCTCGCCTGTCTAGAATTCGGCTATTTGGCAACATCCCTATCTAGAACACAGTGGAGAACTATGAAGTAGGGGAAATGGCCAATGAACACTCAAGACAACACACTCATGCTCCTGGGACCTCAAGCAGAGGCTTATTATTCTTGACTTAGCTACAATTCTGGAAGGTTGAGTCATCGGATTTCCAAGCTCACTAAAACCCAGAAACAGACAATTAGAAGAGGAGCTGCCCTAGGTAAGTATATCTCATAGCAGCAATAAAATGATGACTGACAACATGGGAGGAAACAGGGAAAAACCTCTACAAATCAAAATAATTCAAAAGTACAGCTATCTATTTGGCCATTTGGTACAGACACAAGAAGCCCTACAACCCTGACTGGTCTCACAGCACAAAACAATAATTGGTGTCCATAATAATGATCTTGAGTCATAAGAAAAAGTTAAATCATGTTTTGTACTATGTTTAAGAAGTATAATACATTTTAAAGATGCTAACTCACATTTACAATAGTTGAAGTAAAAGAAAAAACAAACTTTGGGTGCTTTAAGAGAATAGATAAATTCTCATCTCTCTAGAATACATAGCTATTTAGTCTTTCTGGATACCTCCCCCACCCCCTACCACATGCTCTGTCTCAGGATTTCTTTATGTTTATTTTCCTTATGTTGTGTATACATTTGCACATATGCATGTTTTTTCTCTAAGGGAATGTAAGCTTCTTGAGAGATGCTTCCCCTTTTTTTTGTATCCCCAATGCTGTACACAGTGCCTGGCACATAACAACCCTCTAGTAAATGCTTTTTGGATGGTAGATTTACTCGTCTTTTGAAATCTGAAGATAGCTGAGATTTAGCTGTATTAAAAAGCTTTGAGAACTTTGTAGGAAAATGCAAAGTTAAAAAAAAACCTGGGTTAGAATATAAGTCCCAATTATCATGTGTCTCTTTACCAGAACAGAAGATTTCTTCATCAAGAACATATAGGGAAGATCATTGGCCCTGGAGTCAAGAAGACCTGAGTTTGGGGCAGCTAGGTGGCGCAGTGAATAGAGCACCAGCCCTGGAGTCAGGAGGACCTGAGTTCAAATCCAGCCTCAGACACTTAACACTTACCAGCCCTGTGACCTTGGGCAAGTCACTTAACCCCAATTGCCCTGCCTTTCCCCCTCCAAAAAAAAAATAAAAAGAACATATAGGGAATTGATGACTATATAAAAAATCACAGACAGCATTAAAAAACCTCTTAAAAGTTCAGCAAAATCTATTCTCATAGCAAATGTATCTGATAGTGTATTCAGCCTTCTGCCTTCATAGCCCCCATATCTTCACCAAGAAAAGAAAAAGCTACACTGTCATTTTGAAAAGGAAGCAAATGGGATTACAACTTTTAACTCTTGCAAAATTAGTTTCACTAAAAATGTGCTAAACTTTAACCAGACATGTGATAAAAGCAAGCAAACAATTCTAAAGATTGTAGGGGAGACTTATAAAGAATTTGAAACTTGAGAGTACAATCCTTCAATCAAGTTCATTGCTAAATACTTCAAGTTGAGTGGAATGGGAAGCATCTACTTCAGGGACGTTATGAGTCACTGTATGTGCTGGATCCTGAGAGACTAGTACTTAAAAAGATGATAAGCTTGTTTCTTGGGTTTTGAGTTGTAATGGCTGAATTTCAGCAATGTCTCAAAATGCACCAAAGGTCAGGTTTTGTTTAGAGAGTTAAAAATATGGAACACAACAAGCTCTCTGTTTATTATTACAGGTTTCAATGTGGTGGTAATTTGGAGAGTGACACAGCTCATTAGAATAATTTACACCAATTCTTGTCTTAATAATGATAAATAACCCAGGGAATATTTTATTTTTCAAATGTGACTCTAACCAATGTGTTGCACTGTCCTTTAGAAAGGAAGAAACTAGTTTGACTAAATGCTTTGTGAAGGTAACTGGGAGAGCAACCAAGAGGATAGGTGATGATCATTGAAAGTGGAATCATCTACTAAACTCTAAAGAAAAAGATGTCACTTCAGAGATGAGGTTCAAGCAAAATGGAATAAAGAACTCTGACTCCACTAAAAAAAAAAATCAATAACTAAGACAATAGCCAAGAGAGAGGAAATGATGGGTATGGGGGGGAAGGGAAAACTGGCCTAAGAAGAAAGATAGGATCAAGGACTTGAATAAGAGGGTTGGTCCTAGTGAAGAAAAGAGCCACCTCTTCATCAGACTAGAATAACAAAAGAGAGCACAGGGGATGATGAAACACAGGATATGTTGAATGTAGGCTAGTAAAATGTAGAATGTGGGAGAAGAAGAAATTTGTCCTGTCATTAGGATAAAGAATATCTATTTTCTCAGTAAAGTATAAGGCAGGTTCTCTGCTTCCAGGGTAGGGGGAGAGGTCCTATGTGGAGGCTTGAGGATAGAAGAAAAGGTTTGGAGTAGCCTCTTTGGAGAATACTATAGGGAATAAATTAGAGAGGAATAAAAGGGTTGTCCTGTGGCACTGATGGCCCAATTGAATTTAGAGAACATACATTTGCAGTGGGTTCAACCAATGAAAGTAGTTTAGCTTTATCAATTCAGCATCATGTGAATGGGAGTGGAGGAGATAAATAGGGGGTTGGGAGTTAGCAAGGGACAAGTCCCAAGCCAGACATGGTTTGGTTTGTGAGGCATAATTATAACTTAATGGGACAAACACATTCAAGTGAAAAATTTGACAGCCTAAAATGATCTCTTAAGCCACTCTCAGACCCCATCCTCAGAGCCTTTTCATACACTTGTTGGCTGACTAATTACTGACTAATTAACTGATCAGAGGAGTTCTATTATTAACCCAAAGAGATGTAGGGTGGTAAGTCTTTGGGGTTTTTTATGGCATCTTATGGACAGCATGGAGCTGCTCCCTGGAGGCTCCTGGAAAAGAGGCCTTAATGTTTATGGATGAATTGATTGGTTCTGATGCCTTTGGTACAGAACGTATATGTGTATGGAACTATCTCTTTCCTTTTTTCTGGCCTATGAAAAAGGAGTCCAAAAAACAGCAACAACAACAACAACAAAAGGAGCCCACTCGGAGATTCGGGTCTCTTTCCTTTTCTGGAAATTATCACATTCCCGAGGGTAAAGGGATAACGGCTGCCTTGTGACAGAGACACATGAGGGATGCATGTGCTCTGCTTGAACCGTCAGAGTGAAGAATTCGCAGACTCCATCTTCCTGCAGAGGTACTAGCTTTGGAGAGAGAGTTGAGTAGACTCTGAGTCCAAACAGCTGTAGAAAGAGGAACCTCATGTCCAAGTGATGAGAGTTCCTGAATTCTAGTTTTATGGAGAATATTCAGGAGTTCCTCGCCTTAATCATCTGAGATAAAGGAGTGCTGAGTGCCTGGCACTTAGAGAACCATTATGTGGCACTTGAGGCTACAGAAACATCAGGTAGTATAAATTGTGAGCAAAAGACATGGATTTTTGCCAAACACTATTACTATAAGCTATGTGGACCACAGAAGAACTGAAGAGACTAGTCTAGTAGTTCTAAATGTACTTCCTTTCCAAAGGGAGTCTGAGCTCTTTAAAGTCATACTATAAGAATGTATGGGTTCCTG
>CM053587.1:179970988-180017584 GCA_028646515.1 Pseudochirops corinnae | reverse complement strand
TTTATTCAGTCTTGACCAAAAGTTACCTAGTGACATGTCAAGGCAAAAACCACACCTCTTCTTGGAACTCAACACTTGCTCACCTAGTAAGCATAATTAGCCTTTCTGCCTTTGTCCAGCGGCCTCCTTTCTCTGGGTATTCTAGTGGTCAGCCCACCTGCTTCTGGTGAGATTCTAATAAAGAGACTTTTCTACTTTCCACTTGAGACATCTCTGAGTAGTTTTTGGGGTAGGGTCTTTGTACCCCAAACAAGGGCACTGAAACTGAGAGGTTATTTGCCCAGGGTCACACAGCTAGTAAAAGGGTGAGGCTGGATTTGAATTCAAATCTTCCTGACTTTACTCACCATGCTCCCCCGCTCCCGTTCACAAGATGTCTAAGAGATTGTGGAGTCTCTGAAGCCAACAGAGAAGACAGAAGGGCGTGAATGCATGATAAATGTTGCAGAAAGGTTGAAGACTAGAAAAGATCTTCAAATTGGATGACTAAGTGGCCATTGGTGACCTCTAAGAAGGCAGTTTCAGTAGAGGGGAGGTAGTTTCAAGAGAAGACAGATTGCAAGGGCTTGAGAGGACAACAGGTGGGTGAGGAAGTGAAAGCACTGGACAGAGATAAATTGTTCAAAGAACTTAATAAAGTGGAGAAGAGTTATGAGCAGGTGAGTAGGTGAGGCCAAGGGCTTTGAGACTGAGGAATCTAGATCATGTTTGTGAGCAGATGTTAAGGAGCTAGAGTGAGAGACTGAAAATGCATGAGGGTTGTGTAACCTATATCATATTGCCTACTGTCTTGGGGAAGGGGGGAGGAAAGGAAGGAAAAGAGAAAATCTGGAACTCAAAATTTAAAAAAATGAATGTTAAAAATTGTCTTTACATATAACTTGGGGAAAATAAAATATCTTTTTAAAAAAAGAGAAAAAAAGAAAATGCATGAGAGAGTCAGTCAGCAAAGTCAAAGTCATTTAGGGGGAAGGGGGATTAACCTTTGTGATGAATAGGCTGCCTTTTCTTTTGTGACCATAGGGGAGTGACCAGAGAGCTGCTGCTGATTTTGTGACCATTGAGAGTTAATGATGATGCCATGGATTAGAAGAGAAAATTGGACGTTGTGAAGATTGGAAGAGAGGAATTCATGTTAAAATAAATTGCTAGAAAGATAAATGAAATCGACCTTTTGGGTTAGGTGCAAAAGGTTGATTCTCCTAAGAATATTTTTTTTCATGTCTGTAGTATTTTTTTCTTATATATTTTTCCCAATTACATGTTAAAACAATTTTTTAAAACTTTTTTTTGAGTTCTAAATTTTATCCTTCCCTCTCTCTCCTCCCCTTGTGGTCTGCCATTTCAGGTGTTTCATTGAGCCTCAACCATAGTGACTGACCTCCTGCCACCCTGGACTCTTTCTTGGGTAACCATGACCATCTGATTTCTTTGCTCTTATTCTTAGGTTATCAAGCATTGCTAGAGAAAGTGGATAGAGTGCTGGGCCTGGAATTGAGAAGAGCTGAATTCAAAACTGGCCTCAGACACGTAGTTGTGTGATCATGGATAAGTCGTATAAAATATTTCCATATTTTGTACAAGAAGCATATCTGTAATATTTTAAGGCTGATAACATACTTTCTTCACAACAGCCCTATGAGATAGGTAGTACAATTATTCTTACCCCCATTTAACAGAGAAGAAAATGAAGGCAAAGAAAAGCTGAGCAACTAGCTACTTAACCAGAAGCTAAGTGACCTAACTTCCCTTTTGGAAGGCCTCAGTCTGTTCAGTAAAGTAGGAAATTAGACCAAGGCTGAGAAACCTACAGTCTCGAGGCCACAAGTGACCCTCTAGGTCCTCAAGTGCAGCTCTTTGACCTCAAGTTTGGATTTTATCAAATAGCTGTACTCGAGGGCCTAGAGGGCACATGTGACCTTGAGGCTGCAGGTTCCCCACCCCTGGACTGGATCATCTGTTCCACACATGAGGGTTAGGAATAGAGCTTGAAAAGGAGGGGGAAGTCTGAAACAGTGGCTCTGAAAATGAGGGAAAGAATGATTAAGTATAGAGTAGGAATATTATCAAACAATTAATTGTAAGGTAAGGATTGCTAGCTAACATATAGCACCTACTACGTGTAAGGCACCGTGCTAAGTGCTTTATGACTGTTCTTTCATTTGATCTTCACAACAACCCTGGGAGATAATTGCTATTACTATCTGCACTTTACAGTTGAGGAAACTGAGGCAGACAGAGGTTATGTGACTTGCCCATGATCACACAGCTAAGTGTCTGAGACCAGATTTGAATTCAGCTTTTTGATTTCAGGCTATCTACTTTCTCTAGCAATGCTTGATGACCCAAGAACAGGAGTGAAGAAATCATATGGTCATGGTTACCCAAGAATTTGGCTTAAGCAAGTCCAGAGTGGCAGAAGGTTAGAGTCACTATGGTTCAGGCTCATGAAATACTTGAAATGGCAGACCACAAGGTCAAGGCTGGGTATGTAATCAAGTGAAATCAAGGGGAGACAGATTGCAAGAGTAGGGACACAAATATTTGGTGATTCAGAGAAGACTGGAGAGGCCGAAGAACAGGAAGTGGTGATGGGAGAGGGAAGCTTTGAAATTCTAGATTTTGGAGATTGTTGCAGTTCAGAGAGAAGAAACAGTCTCATGTAGCAGTGTGGGGTTAAAGTGGTGTAGAAGAGGAGGTCATTGGAGTAGAGGAGGCTGAGGAGTTGGGCAGTTAAGTTGTTGGGGAGGTTTTCCATAGATGTGAGTCCTCAGGGAACATGAATTATTTGTGTGGGGAATAGTGAGTGGGTCAGTTTGGTTGGAGAAAAGGGTTTGTGTGTAGGGACATTGTAGTTGACAAGTCTGGAGAGGTACATATGGACCAAATCATGAAATACTTTGAATTCCAGGCTCAAAGTTTTGGAAAATACACTGTAAGCAATGGGGAGCCACCAAAGACTTCTGAGCATAGGGATGATGAGTATGGATTGATATTTTAGAAGAGCAATTCTAGCAGTGGCACAGAGTGGACTGGGGTGTTGTACTTGAGGTTGGGAAGACCCTGGTTCAAAACTTACTGCTAATATTTATTAGCTAAGTGACTATGGGCAAGCCATTTAGTAATAATACATTTTACTTTAAATTTTGCAAAGTAAGTTCTCACTTACATTATCTTATTAGAACCTGTCAATGCCAGGTGGTGTGAGGTGGTGACTACAGCTATAATTATTTCCACTTTACAGAGGAAGAAAGGGTTCAGAGAGATCAAGTGACTGGCCCATGGCTATAGAGCTAACAAGTGCCAGAGGTAAGATTTGACTCCACTTCTCTCTCCCTCTAGGTCCACAAATCTATCCACTATGCTTGGTTTCTAGGAACCTTAGTTTTGTCATCTGTAAAATGGGAATAATCCCAACACCTGAGGAGTCAGGACTTTGTGAGGAACAAATGAGATAACGTATATGAGACATCTTGCCCACTTTAAAGCACAAAAGAAATGTGGTCTCTTGTTATTGTCTCCTAAGTCACAGAAGGGTTGTGATGGATGAAATCATCAGCCTTCCTAGTATTTGCTTATTCCAGCTGCTGTTAAGTAAGAAGGGTTGGGAAAGAGACAGAGAGAAGAGAAGGAAGCCAATTAGGAGATCACTACAGGCATCACATAATGAGAGCCTGGACTAGGGCGACAACAAAAATGGAAAGAAAGGAATAGATGCAGAGTATATAATGAATGAAGAACGCATAAAATTTGGTGCCTAGCTAGATATAAAAGAGTCAAGGATGACTGAAACCTGGAGGTGGGGGTGCCAAGGGGAATGAAAACACCATTATCTGAAATGGGTGCATCTGTAGAAAGCTGATATGAGAATAATAACAATATAAGATATTACATTATCACAAATATATTATATTACATATTAAATATTATGTAGCATAATTATACTATATTATATATCATAATAACAATATGATAACTGGCATTTATATAACACTTTAAGGTTTGTAACGTGATTTACAAATATTATCTTATTTGATCTTAACAACAACGCTGTGAGGTAGGGGCTCTTATCATCTCCATTTTACAGACATGGAAACTGAGGCAGACTGCGGTTGCGACCTGCCTAGCGTCACACAGCTAGACTGAGGCTAGATTGGGATTCAGGTCTTCCTGACTCCAGGTCTAGTCCTCTATTCACTTAGCCTACTCCTTGTCTAGGAGAAGCACTAAGGTCTCTTCTAACATTTTACTTCCAACATTTTGTACCTACTGTTGCTGCTTGGCTAGATTTTTGCAACATGATAAATCCATATAAATCTATGTAGCCTTGCGTTTAGGCACAGAATGACAGACACACCCTTTTCTGTTGGAGGTCAGTAGAAAGGAAATAACTACCCAGTCCTATAAATATACTCTATTTATTTATTTTCCCCTTTTGCACATTTCTCCTCCACATTTTTTTTACAAGGCATTCACTTTTTTTATTTAAAAACTTTTCACCTTATTCAGTTACTGAGTGAGAACTTAATTCTAGCAAGGTGTTAATGTCCAGCTGTGACTGGTAGTTTCTAAAGATAAAGAAGAGGCTGCTAGGTGGTGCAGTGGATAGGGGGCCAGGTCTGAAGTCGGGAAGACTCATCTTCCCAAGTGGAAATCCAGCTTCAGACTCTTACTAGCTGTGTGACCCTGGGCAAGTCACTTAATATTGATTGTCTCAGTTTCCTCATCTGTAAAATGAGCCGGAGAAGGAAATGGCAAAGCACTCCAGTATCTCTGCTAAGAAAACCCCAAGTGGGGTCACAAAGAGTTGGACACGACTGAACAAAGATAAGGAAAAAGCATTGTACGTTCACGCTGAGGGTACTTAGTGATATTACAAAAACTCATGTATTTATATGGTGCTTTAAGACTTGCAAAGTATAACACTCCTTGTGATAGGCAGTCAGGGAATATGTCTTTTACATAGCTCCCACTGTGTGCCAGGCTCTATGTTAAGGGCTTTTACAAATATTGTCTTGTTTTATCATCACAACAACCCTGCTAGGTAGGTGCTATTATTATCCCTGTTTTATAGTTGAAGAAACTGGGGCAAACAGGATTGAGTGATTTGCCCAGGGACACACAACTGGTCAGGAGGACCTGAGTTCAAATCTGCCCTCAGGCACTTAGCACTTACTAGCCGTGTGACCCTAGGCAAGTCACTTAACCTCAATTGCTCTGCCTTCCCCCATTCAAAAAGAAAAAACAAATTATTCTCAAAAATGTCCATTTGCTTAAGTGAGGACTACCCTTAGCCACACACTTAAAAGTTTTAAAAAGAAAATTACATCTTAAATTCTAGCTTAAAAAATGTTCATTATGGGGCATAAACTGAATCACTTTAAAATGGATTTTAACCTGCCAATGAATTTGCCTTTTGATAGCATATAAGTCGGTAAAAATGCCATGGTACTCCAATTCTCTATTTAGGAGAAATGCCAGCAAACTATAGATTTACTTTACATGGAGCATAAAAAAAACCCAGAAAGGATCTGAAACATTTCCTTGTTTGAGAAAAACAGACTTACAACCACCTGACACATTTGTGCCTGATACCTGAGTAATTTGTGGTTGATGCACCGCTTGGAGTCAGATTTTTGCAACGTGACCCATGGAGTCTATATACACATAAATATACACAGCCTGGAATGACAGGCACACCCATTTATGCCGAAGGTCAATAGAATGTTAAAAATCACTCAGTTCAACAGTTCCATAAATAGACTCTATTTTCCTCTTTGGATATTTCTCCTCCATAATCGTTTACAAGGCATTTACTTTTCTTCTTAAGAAACTTTCCCCCCTAGTAGGCAGCAGCATTTAATAACAGTGTTTCTCAATCTCTTACTGCTTGGGAAGGGCATTTGACAGACTTAAAAGATTCTTGGTAAAAATTCTGTTTGTTAAAAAATAAATGGCAGCAGCTAGGTGGTGCAGTGAATAGAGCACTAGCCCTGGAGTCAGGAGGACTTGAGTTTAAATCCAGCCTCAGACACTTGACATTAGCTGTGTGACCTTGGGTAAGTCACTTAAGCCCAATAGCCTTGCCTTCCCCCCTCCTAAACAAATAAATGAATGAATGAATGAATAAATAAATGGCAGAGTTAACTGGTAGAGTTCCTTAACTATTTTTAACCAATACTCTTAAAGAGATTGCTGCTGTTTGTAGCCCTAGAAGTATACTCAGTGAAACAATTATTCTCTGATAAAGTATGGACTAGAGTTCACTATTATCAGAGCATTATCATTACTTCTCCTTATTACCTTTACCAATCAATCAAACAACTTGTTAGATCAAACAACAAGCATTTATAAAGCACTTCTTATGTACCACAGACTATACCAAATGTGAGAATACAAAGAAAGGAAAAACATAGTTCCTGCCCTCAAGGAGCTTACATTCTAGTGGACTAAAATTTAGCGATAAAATATCTACAAAATAGGATGATGCAATAAACTAAAATTCAACAAGAAAAAAAAGGCCCCGCAGTATTCAGCGTAAAGGAATAACTAACTGATGAATGAGTCAGGGTTGGCCCCAGGCCTAATAGTGAATCAGGCAAAGTTTGTCTTCGGTATTCTCTCCCTCTTTTGCCATTACCACCCTCCTCTGCCTTTTTTTTCCTTTCTTTCTCATATAAGGTTTTCAATTTAATGTAATCAAAATGACCCATTTTGCATTTCATAATGCTCTCTAACTCTTGTTTGGTCATCAAGTCCTCCCTCCTCCATAAGTCTGACAGGTAAACTATTCCTTGCTCTCCCAGACTGTTTACAGTATCAGCCTTTATACCTAGATCATGTACCCACTTAGACTTAATTTTGGTGTGCGGTGTTAGATGAAGGTCTATGCCCAGTTTCTGCCATGCTATTTTCCAGTTTTCCCAGCAGTTTTTGTCAAATAGTGAGTTCTTATCCCAGAAGCTGGGGTCTTTGTGTTTATCAAGCAGTAGTTTACTATAGTCATTGACGGCTGTGTCTCATGTACCTAATCTATTCCATCATATAAGGTTTTCAAAGCACACGGTCTGGTCCCAGTGTCCTCATGCTTTCTCCTTGGTACCTATGACAACCCCTCCTACTCTGAATTTTTCCTGATTTTTCTTCTTCGTGCCAATAAACACTTACCTGTCCTGTGTCCCACTCTTCAGGGCCTTGAAAGGAGGTAAATAGAGGGCTTTAAAGGCCAGGCAGACCTGAACACCAGGTAATAGGGAGTATTTTTAATTTTTTTCTCCAAATAGTGATGTCACAATATTTTTTCTTTGGGGAAAAGCTGTGTGGTAAAACTTGAAAAGACCTTTCTGAGAACCTCTGTTAGGACTAGGGGTTTGTATTTCCTTATCCATTTAAATGAAATTATACTTTATTTAAAATTAATATCATCATCAGAACTTTTTAACATTTTTAGATACCCTAAACAAAGTGGTAATATACCTTCAAATATGTTTTTGTTATTGGCTTCTCATTGATCCCTTTCCATTGATCATCTTTAGCCTTTGTCTCCTTGATGTCAACAAAGAAACCAGTAACAGGAGTGCGACCAGAATGGACTGGGTGCTTCCATTGGAGAACCAGGGAGGTTTTCCTGACTTCACTATACTTTAGATCATGAGGTGGTCCTAGAGAAACCAAGAAATAAATGTTATGAGTCCAGAGAAGAAAGATTAAATATATCCACAATCTTAAAACCACATGCTTAAAGCTGTAGACTTTACAAGAAAAACTCATATTTCTAAGTGTATCGTCCTCATGTTGATGTCTCTTTCTGACAATAACTCTGATATGAATTGTTAAGTGCCCCCTTTATTGAGGCCACAAAACTAGGACACCAGGAAGTTGTGTCTTGCTCAAGTTGACATGGAGATCTTACGTGAGTCTTTTCTCTGGGCTAATTTTTGGTTTCTTGACTAGTCTATCTCTTGCCAGAAAAGTTCAATTTGGTTGTACTGTATTGTACTATATCCTGTCTTAAATGCAAGCTGAAACTTCTCCCAAATCTCAAATAATAAGAAGAAAACAACTCCCTTGACTGGCCCATGAAGTGTGGTGGTTTAAAACAGGGAAATGTGATTTTATAAGTACTTTGTATTTACACAAAGGCAAAAATATGCTAGAAAAAAATGACCCTTGAGTTCTGTCTTGTTGAGTACAGTTCCTTCAAAAAGCCACAGCAAGGCACCCTCCTCAGAAGAACATCACCAACTGGGCATTTTCTCTTATCTCTCCGGGGATCCAAATAACATTTAGTATGCTTGTTCTGACTACATCCTAAATGGGGATGAGAGGATCTGAATTCAAATCCTAGTTTTGCCACTTCCTATCTGTGGAATCTTGGGCAAGCTGCTTGACCTTTCTAGGGCTCAGTGTCCTCAGGTGTAAAATCAGAGTGCTGGGCTAGAATGCTAGGTCCCTTTTTGATATACCTTCCAACTCTAAATCTGTGATCCTATGAGTCAGGGAGTCAGGTGCGAATCTTGGCACATACTGACTCTAAGACCCCAAGCAAGTCACTTAATTCAATTCCATTCAATTCAATAAACATTTACTAAGTCCTTATTGTGTGCCATGTTTCCTCAACAGTTAATATTTACAATCTACTTCAATTTTTTGTTTTAAGAAATGTGCTCTCGGGGGCAGCTAGGTGGCACAGTGAACAGAGCACCGGCCCTGGAGTGGGGAGGACCTAAGTTCAAATGTGACCTCAGACACTTAACACTTACTAGCCATGTGACCTTGGGCAAGTCACTTAACCCGGATTGCCCTGCCTTCTCCACTCCAAAAAAAAAAAATGTGCTTTGCAAATTTCTAGTCCCTATTTTTAGGATTATTTTGACATTATTAGCAAATTATTTCTGTTGCACCAATCAAATAAAATTACAATAATGTCTATTAGCCCCAAAGAGAATTGCAAACAAAAAGTCAACCATTCTGTGCCATGGTGTTTCTCAATCCTATAACAGCTCACGCTGACAGAACCCTACTACGGTTTATAAAGCACATTTCTAACAACCACCTGATGAGAACGATACTGTCAGTATTATCATCCTGGTGTTTTCAAATGAAGAAACAGAAGGTCAGAAAAGTGATGTAATTGGCCCTGAGTCACATAGTTAATCAGTATCAGAACCTGATCTCAGACCCATAACTTCTGACTCAAAGTCCAGTGGGATTTCCACATTCTGCTGCCTCCAACATTTCTCTGCTCTTAATAGTTATAAACATGAGTCATCCTTGCACACACAGAAACACAGACAAACACACAAACATACACACACACACACCATCTCATTCTTGAGGTTATTACCTCTGTCTCCTAGCTTTGTCACCAATGAAGAAACAGAAAGTTGACATGGTAATGTGGTATTGGAGAAAAAACACCCGCTGTGAACTCGGAAAACCTGAGTTCTCGTCTAGTGTCTGTATCTAAGTAAGTCTGAGCCTTTGAGCGAGTCACGTATCTTTAAGTTTCTTAATCTATAAAATGAGAAGTCACATTGGGTGATCTCTGAGGAACCTTCCAGAGAAGAGAGTCTGTTCTCTGTGACTATTTAATGCTGAACCAAGCCAAGAATGGATAGAGGGGAGCAGCAGAATTTTCTTTCTCCCTTGTGTTACAGCATTTGTCCTATTGCCTCCTTCATCTACTCTCTTTATCCCTTTGCCTATATAAGAATTCTAGGGTTTTCCTGGTCTACCCACTCTTTAGCTCTCTTCAGGGATTTGAAGTACCGGGTGACAGACTCAATGTTGTGTAATCAGCAAACAGATTCCTTAGTTCAAGGTCATCTCTATGCACAACAAGAGCACCTCCCACTGAAAGGTACACTGGGAGGCAGCTTCAGAACTAGCAACTCAGGATAGGGAAAGAGCAAGGAAAGGTGAGCATGTTCTCTTGCTTCCTGAGGGTTTACTCATGGAAGCTGCTTTCCCCTTGAATTTTTTTTGTATCCTTCTATTTACTCTTATATTATGATGAAACATTGAGCCAGACTACAAATGCACTCCTGGCTACCAGAATAGATGCATGTGTAGAGGAACCTAATCATGTAAAGAATCTTTTTTTTTTTAAAGAAATATTTTTTTTTTTTACCTGGAACGGCAATGGTCCATTCCTCACATTTAAAGGATGCACTGGCTTGAGAGGGAGTCCCCACCCCAGCAATGTTCACTGCAGCCACTTGGAACTGATAGACCATATTTTCTTTCAAGTTGCTTATCTGCGAGAATAAGAAAATGATAGCCCTCAAGTGTCTGTGGTTTAAAACTTCCATTTGTTTATTGTGATGATAAACTCTGTAAACCTAGGCAAGCTGCTTAATTTCTCCGAGCCTTAACTCTCTCCGCTGTAAGAGTATCTACCTCACAAGGCAGTTGTGAGGATCAAAGGAGATAGCATGGGCAAAGCTCTTTGCCAGCCTTTAAGGGCTGTGTAAATAGGCGCCGTGATGACGGTGATGACATCAGGCTGCTTCTTATTACTCTATTCTTACTTAAGAGTAATAATAAGAGCTGACATTTAAATTACACCTAATATGTGCCAGGAACTTTGCTAAGCACTTTACAAATATCTCATTGATCCTCATAATAACCCTCTAAGATGGGTGTTATTACAACCCCACTTTACAGTTGAGCAAACTGAGGCAGAGGTTTAAGTGACTTGCCTGGGGTCACACAGGTAGTAAGCATCTGAGGTTGGGTTTGAACTCAAGTCTTCCTGACTCCAGTCCAGCATTCTATCCACAGAGCCACCAGGCTCCTTGAAAATGGAAAAAATACTAAAGAAGGACACAGGAGACCCAGGCCAGAGTCTCCAGGATGGTTGAGAAAATGAGATAAGGTTTGAGAAGACACTTTGGAAAGAAAAGTGCTATAAATACATCAGTTATTTAAAAAGCTGTGTAACATTAGGCACCTTGGGCATAAAATAAATGCTTAATAAATGCTACACACAAGTATTTTTGATGCTATTGAAAGAAATACTTAAGTTTAAGAGGTCCAGCTGCTTATGACATGGCTGGAAACAATAAATGCACATTTGTGCTTTCAGTCCTCATCCTATTCAAATGCCCTGGAAAGCAGTAGTGCCCTGTGTAGGCAGTGGCTAGTAAGTGGGGAATAAGGGATACTACATTCTAAATTAAATAGAGAGGATCTCAACTAACTCATCTGTAACATGAAGGGACTAGACTCAGTCATCTTCAAGGTACTCTTTAAATACTTACAGTCTATGACATTATACTTCCTGCCCCACTGATCTACCCAAATAGCCAAAAGCAAACAAACATTCCCAGTTCATTGGATTAGAGGATCATAGATTTAGAGCTAAAGAGGCCTTAAAAGACACCAAATCCAATCTCCTTATTTTACAGATGAGGAAACTGAGGCCCAGAGCGTTTAAGGTCACACAAGTAGTAAGCATCAGAACCAGTATTCAAACTCAAGTCAGTCCTCTGACTCTAAATGCCGTCCTCGTTTGAATAATGAGTAATACAAGAAACATTAAACTGGTCAGTCATGATGGTTGGACTTTAAATATACATGGGAAAACATGAAGGCATAGAACTGATGAAATCCTGTGTACGGAAAGATGTTACTAAACAATGTTAGTTGAATGCAGCCTTTATTCTACAGGCCTCAAAACAGATATCGGGGAGTGGGGGAGAGAGACTGCAAATGAAGGAAGTAAATTGCTTACTTAAGACAAGATATATTAACTCAGGCTGCTACAGTGTAACACTAGAACCAAATTCCAAAATACTTATTTTAAAAATCTGAAAGAAGTATCCTCTCTTAAGAGAAAGCAATAGTCTTCCCTCTAAAGTAAAAGAGAAGGGAATTATTCTCATCCTACAGAGATAAAGTGACCTGACATGACATTATTCCATCTATTCATTTCCCTGGACATACAATTCACCAAGAGCCAATGACTTAAGAAGGAAGAGTCAGCTAAGTGGCTCCAGATGATGACTCAGTTTCCATAGTCAGCAACCTTGGGGCAGGGCACAGCCTTACTCAGATATAAGTAGGGTATTGGTTGGTTTGATTTACCTGTTGTATTTCTTAGTGGGAGGGTTGAATGACAAAGGGAGGAGAGATCAGGAAGTGATTGTGGCATAAGAACATAAGAAGAAATAAATAAAATTAAGGATAGTAAGATTCCTTTAATGCAGGCACATACATCTTAATCTTTCACAGAATCACAGAATTTTAGGGTTGGAAGGAACCTCAGCAATGAACTAGCCTAGTCTACAGCTCCAAATCTATATCTCCAATACAAGATACAGGTCATTTAAGACTGCAGTTGAAAACATCCAGAGAAAAGGAAACCACTGCTTTCTAAGGCAACTCATTTTACTTTCGAATAGCACTAATTGTTGAGAAATTTTATGTTATATCAAGTCTAAATTTGTCTTACAAATATTTAAAGCAGTTATCATAATCCCTGAGATTTCTCTTCTCAAGGGCTAAACTTCCCCAGTTCCTTCAATTAATGCTTATATAGCATGGACTCAAGAACCTTCATCATGTTGGTTTCTCTGGGATGCTCTCCAGTTTTCTCCCAGAGACGAGAATATCAAAGGAAGAAGAAGAGAAAAACTCTTCTCTCCTCTCTATCCAAGAAAACTTATAGCTAGTACTCTTAGGAAACTGGGAGAGACTAGAGTTCCATATGGGTAAGGATTCCTATCAATATTTTGAGAACCAGGAAGAAGATATTAATTTGTACCTTATGCATATAATTCATAATGGATGGTCTAATTAATTTAGCTTTATGCGTGTATGTAAGAGGAAATCAGAAAATAAAAATGATCCCTGAATTTCCAAACACTTCTATTAAATTTGGTACAGTCCACACCATTCCTTCCAATCACACTACAATACAAACCCTGGGCAATAATCCAGGGTTAGGAAATGCACTGGGTCATTAGAATATTGGGTAACTCTTATGACTAACTCCAAGTAAGATAATGTGAGAGTGCCCTTCTTACCTTGTATGCCTGGTCACTGATGGCCTTAATGTTGGCCTCCTTCCATTTCCCAGGTACTCCACCAATAACCTCACGATAGTTCACATAATAGCCAGTAATTTCAGCTCCACCTGCCTTTTCTGGTTGCTTCCATCCAAGAACCATTGAGTCACGGAAACTCTCAAGACAAGTGATGTCATAGGGTGGAGACGGTGTAGCTGTTGCAAGATGAATGCCATATAAATGGACAGAAATCAGCAGACAGAAATACAATATCTATGGATATTGTATTTATTTAATTGGTACTGTTCATAAAGATGGACTGATAATATGAAATGTAAAATGTGATACATTAAAAAAATCATTTTTGTTTGGTTTAGTTTCCAGAAATCAAGCTGACATAATAGAAAATGTGTGTTGTAATTAGTTCTCAAAAGAGAAAATCACTATTTTCCCCTCAATTCTCCACCCCCAAGCACATAATTTTTTTTTTCTGTTTTCATCTTTGTTAGCAATCAAACAAGAATAGGAGATAAACACCACCTTTTACCTCTAGTTGCTTATTTTGGTGTTCATGTATTTCTAAATGCATATTATTTCACCGTTCCACCATACTTACCTTCATGAAAGGTAGACATCACAGCCATGGTGATTGGTCTGCAAGTAGAAGACAGCTGATACTGGAGCTTGGTTAAACACTCATCAGTAATGTTTCCCCCTCTTCATGGGAAGCAACATTTTTTAAACAAATATAATCACTATAATTTCTCCCTGGTTATGTAATGTTTCTTTTAAAGGCAGCTAGGTGGTACAGTGGATAGAGGGCTGGATCTGTAGCCAAGAAGACCTGAGTTCAAATTTGGATTTGCATATTTACTATCTGTGTGACCCTGGACAAGTCACTTTCCCTGTGTGTGCCTCAGTTTCCTCAATCATAAAATGCAGATTTTAATAGCACCTACCTCCCAGGGTTGTTTTGAGGATCAAAATGAGTTAATTATAAAGTGCTTTTGCAAACCTTAAAATGCTATATAAACACAGTGATTATAGTCTATCATAGTGGTGGAATCATTTTCAAATGGTTCCCATGATACTATTCAGCTGCTGAACATGCTTAATGTCAAACCTGAATAAAATTCAGAGGGTATTTTAAGTCTTCCCTGATTTAGAGTGCCCTTCCTCATTAACTTATCAGTCACTCATTGAAAATATAATTTTAGATGATGGTACCTGAGGAAAAATCATCTAGATATGAAGGGTAATTTTCTTCATATTTAAAAGGATTATGGAAAGTGCCTCCAACAAAAGTTTTATTTTGAATTCTAGAAGGCTGTAGCAGCAAAGCCCTAGTTCTTTCAGATTCTATAAGATGGGGAAAGTTTTCAGTATACATCTAGCATCTGCAGTGTATCTGTAGTGCAAAGACCAGCCCACCAAAGCACATCGAGGGACATCACCAGCAAGGTAGTGATGCTGAATTTTTTTCTGGCTACCATAACCCATGAAATTAATAAAAGCACTAAATGGTCCTCATTCCTCCATGATATGCCCCCTTCCACTTCTGCAGTGACAATGATAGAGTAGCAGAAAATGGGATAGAAGATCATCTATCATCTATAAAGATTCATCTAGCTATTGGTACTCCTAACATGTGATCTCTGTACAGTAACATACCAGTTGACACCCTACTGAAGCAACTGAACCAAATCTGAATAACACATTGGTACCTACCCAAATATTTAAAGAACAAGAGGGAAGCCTCCACTGAGTAGAAGTGGATGGATCCTCTATGGGAGACTTATGGGAAGACATGAAAAAGAACTGCACAAAGTGAGATAGTGTGGAAGAGCTGTGACCTGCATCAGTGTGTCCTCACTGAAGATATCACAAATCCACCAAAGTACTATAGTAGAGAAGGTAAAGGAGCAGGTCCATTTGGATAAAGTGTTCTGTAGTCTCGGTAACTTTTGCCTAGCTAAACACCATATACTATTGAAATTTCCAATTTCTCTCAAATACTATAAACAAGCTAGTAAGATAACAATTAACTATTACAGCACTGCGATTTCAATTGCTGAAAGGTAGAGTACCATAAAATGGGAAAACAAATAAATAAAATTAGCCCTTCTTTCTTGGCAGCTTTCCAGATTTCAGCTTACTCTTCCAGGTTTAATACTGGAAAATGTCATATCATGTCTATGACATGATGTAACAACACAACTGACTTTTAGCTGAAGTATCGGGCAAAAATTTGTGCATCAAAAGGTTAATACCTAGGATGACAGCAAAACTTAATCTCATGTAACTATTCTTTTGTGAACACTTTTTCTTATACAATGAACAGAAATGTTATATAAGAATCCCACGTGGGCCACAAATGACAGTGAAGTCATTTCCATTATGATCCCATAGAATAAGATTCTTGAGGGTAGTGACTGTTGATTTTGTCTCTTTGTACTCTAGTGCCCAGTGCAGTGATTGGCAGATAGTAGAGATTTAATAAATGCTTATTGGATGAGTGACTCCTGATACAAATAAAGTTACCAAAGAAGTTTCTAAACTACCAAATACTGGACAAAGAATTTGTTGACCTCATTATGAGATGATATGAAATGTTCTGCTGTTGATAAATGTAATAATGCATGATATACAAGTGAAGGAAATATATGAAATGGCTTTTATAGCCCATGCATAAATGTGCTCTATATGGAGACCAGAAGATGGATAGCTATCAGTCTGGGAGAAGAAATTAAACATTGATGAAAATGACAAATGGTTATGGCTTGAACAGTGAGATGAATGCATTGACGGAAACCATTGATGGATGGAGACTAGTAGAATGACTTGACTTTGCAGGCTCTCACCTACGGCCTTCTTCTTTTTCCCTTTTTCCAAAGCTGCAGGGGCTTCAGGCTCAGACTTACTTTTCCCCTGGTCATCTGCTTTCTCAGGTTCTGCTGATGGCATATGATCCTCCTGAACTGTTTCACTTACTTCTTTTACTTCTGGTTTCTCCTTAGCAGCTCCCTTCTTCGGTGCTGGAGTAGGTGCCTGCTTATCCTGAACTCTTTCACTTACTTTACTGACTTCTGTTTTGTCCAGTCTATCAGAGCTACTGGGTGGTGTGTATTGGTTAAATTTATCACTGCTATCAAGCAAAGCAGCTTTCTTAAAGGTTGGTTGGGAGACTTCATGCATGTCTCCCTTGTAGTCGGTTAGTCCACCAGCTTTATCATTCAGTTCAGGCCACACACCTTGAGACACTCCTCCCCCTACAAGTGCCAGAAAACAACAGAAAACACTTTGAACCAGAAAAGGTTATGGATCTGTCATTATTTAACAGACCAAAAAAGAAGAACATCAACAACAGCAAGAGACAGAACAGGAGTAATTTCGTTATTACAGAAATCAGAATACATTTGGGTTGGCAAGAGATATGAATGCCATATGTCTCACACACTTTACACCAAAGAATATTCTAACATCTCTATTAACCAAGCAAATAAAGAAATACAGAGAACACCACAGACAGAACATGAACAATTTTGATTTTCCAAAGACCGAAGTGCTTTTAAAATATGCAAAACATGTCTCATACATCACACACAAGAAAACATTTAATTTTCTCCATTATTCAACAGGATGAAGAAATGAACATCAAGAGCATAATAGACAGAACACAAGCAGCACTGTTTTATGGATGTTAGAATTCACATATATAAACAAGGAAGAGCACTTGAATGTACCTCCCATCCTTAATGGGTTCTGAAGAATGCAGTCTTGGGAGTCCACTGAAGGTCACTGATATTAAATAGGGGATAGGGACTGAACCTGGAATTTCATTGATAAAGGGAACTCCCGGAAGAAGAAATTCTCTCTATAAATATGGCTGGAACTCTCTCTGCAATTCCAAGTCTTTGAGATTTGTCTATAGCGCCGAGATATTCAGTGAATTGCCCAGGATCACACAGAAGTATGCCAGAACATCAGAGGCCAGATCTTTAAAACTTATACCATGCTATGCATGGTGATTACATAGTATTCCAAATATCTAATGCTTAGCTAGGTGGTGTAGTGGATAGAGCACAGGAGTTAGAGTAGAAAAGACCTGAATTTTTAAATCCTGCCTGAAACACTTACTAGCTGTGTGGCCTTATGAAGGTCAAATGAGGTAACGTGTAAAGTATTTTACAAACCTTCAAATGCTATAGAAATGTGGCCATTATTCTTAATATAATAACGAATATATTAATTACCAATAAGCATAAATATTTTGATATAGTACTACCATATCCTTTTACCTTTATAAAAATATATAAAAGGTTGGAAGTGCATTCAAATAGGATTAGAATGAAGAAAGCATACTAATGAGTGTCAGCAAACACGTATTTTAATTGCTTTAGACTAGAAATACAGGTGGAGATGAAACAGAAATGAGCCAGCAGCTTTATATGACGTGCATGGAGTTTTAGAGGAATTAGTCGTGATAACAGTATGTAAGATCAGTAGCACGGAACAGGATGTATGATGATAGTAGTAGCATGAGGGATGGAGACAGACCAGGATCTTGAGATGATGAAGTGATTTTTTTAGGCAGCAGGATGATGTGTATTATGGATGATATACCATATCATGGAGTCTGACCAGCCCTCCACAGTTCCCAGGATGAGCATGAAGTTAGAATGGAGTTTCACACAAGGATTCATGAGAAACATCTGGGAGAAGCTTGGCCTTGTCAAGATGAAAAGGCTACAGGTACACAGAAACCGGATAAGTGATGGAAGGTCTGCATAATGACAGCTATGATGTGTTAGAAGTCACCTAGAGCAAAGGATCCCTTGAGGATGGTACCATTAGGCTATATAAGAAGTTTAAAATATCATGTCTGGAATGAAAAAAACACTTTACTTTATTCATTAGAAATACTAAAATTCATTTTTTCCTATTGACTTTAACACAGATAGAAGACCTACCAATAGCAGCTTTCACTTCAATTGCTTCTGAATCCTGTGAATATTCACTAAGTCCAGCTGCATTCACAGCTCTGACTCGGAAAATATAACTCTGACCATTAAGAAGTCCATGGCAGATAAACCTAAAAGAAGAAGCAAAAAAAAAAAAAGATATTTTTCTTTTCCCCTAAGAAAACTGATGGAGAAAAAGCTGAATTGGTGGGTTTCTAATCTAGGTTAATGCTTCTGATCTTGGGGAATGCGTTATTTTTTTAAAACCAGGTTATGTTTGGGTTTGAGATAATGAGAAAGTGAAGGCCCTAGGTGGCACAGTGAATACAGAACTGGGCCCAGAGTCAAGAAGATCTGAGTTCAAAACCTGCCCTCAGATACTTAATTAGCCATGTGACCCTGGGCGGATAATTTAACAATAACCCTTAAGCCCAGGGCTGTTGTAAGGATCACAACAGTACCTGGCAGGTAGTATGTATTATATAAATGTTGGCTGTTAATATTGCCATTATCCTGACTCACTCACAGACAGGGAAACCGACAGAAGATATCAGCTGTTTGTTCATAACTCCAAGGCACAGTCTCTGCTGTCTCTAAGCATCTCATGTGAAGTCCAATGACCAGGGAAGTTACACTGAGGCCTGAAAATGTGATTTTAGAAAACGAATTCCAAAACAACAAGTTCTGCTTTAAAGGGACAGACATCTCTTGTGCTGACATTGTCTCCACTAAGGTAGAATAACCAGGGAAGATTTACCAAGAACTGAAAATGAGATGACAGAAAATGGATTTCAGAATTGTCACTGTGACTCCACACTATCACTTGCTGTGACATTTAGATAAAGTCGTTGGTAATAAGCCACAAGGTCCTTGGGCAGCTTCCTACTTATCACAGTTCCACTCCATTAGGCTAGAAATAGTTATCCTGTGAATCACTGTAACGTTCTATCCCACCGGTAAGGGCTGTCAAAGCAGGGGAAATAACAGCTATCTGCTAATGACCACTATTATCAAGAATATTAGGGCTGTACAATATTTATTACAAGAGCCTATCACCCAGCCCTCGAGAGGCCAATGTGTCAGCCTCACTAGGGATCGAAGCACCTGAAAAGCTGCTGCCTGGAGTGGTCGTTTCAACACAGATGCAGCAAAATTTGGGAGAAGAGAATGAAAAAAATATAATGAGGAAATAGTGCCTTTGATCCAGGCTAAATTCACTACAGAAGTGTTAGTTAACAACTCTGTCTTCTCACCCAATTTACTTCCATTCTCTAGCGCCTAGTGATCTGAAAAATAACTAACCTATCCCTGATGGCATCCTCATTACTCAAAGCTGGGCCAAGACAGAAGTAGATCTTCTGAGAGAGCGAAATGTTGCTCAAGCCTACTTCAATTTAGTCCTGAGCCTTCAATCCTGAGGGCTTTCTCTAGGAAACTGAAAGCATCGTTCACTGGTAAAATAGATGCAATAATAATAGCTGATGGTGGTCTATTATAAACATTTTCTCATGATTCTCAGAATAGTACTGTGAGTAGGTACCTGAGATATTATCATCCTCATTCTATATATGGGTAAACTGAGGCCCAGAGTGGTTAAATGACTTGCCCAGGGTCACACAGCTAGAAAGTGTCAGAGGCAGGATTTGAACAAGCTCTCTTCCGACTATGAACTTCTGTTCTCTTTCCACTATACCAACTGCCTCTGTAAGTCACAATAAAAAATATTTACACAGCACAGAAACTAACAAAAGCTAAGTTATGCCATCTCAGCAAATGTTATCCCACCGGTTTTAATTATGTTGATGTTTAGAATCTTAAAAATATTATTACTTTCCTCTTCTGTTCAAATTGTATATGTAATCCTGCATAATTTATGTTGTTTGGCACCAACTGAGTCTTTATGTCCCAAAGACATATATATTAGTTATTGTATAAAGAAAGGGAATGTAAAAACCAGAGAGAGACAGAAAGAGGGAGAGAAAGAGAGAGAAAAGAGAGAGAGAGAGAAAAGAGAGAGAGAGAATAAGAGAGAGAGAAGAAGAATCAGAAAGATAATTTTGATTAAGCTGATACTTGACATTATGGGTACAAAAAACCATTTTATAACATTTCAGGGAGCCATAGTCCATTTGTAAATAATTCATATTTCTCTTTGAATTTTTATAAATGCCTAATAAGTTTATTCTCTCTTAGTGGCAGAACTCTACTGCAGGATCACCAGCACCCGCCATATCCCACACTCTTCCTTCCGTTACCGTGAGCCTTTCACAGGGTTGTTGTTGCAGGGTTCCCACTGATTAGATCCAACAATGCTTGACTCAATATAGTACCCAACCAACTCTTTAGCATCTTTTGATTCCTCCCAAGTAACAACCACAGAAGTATCTGTATTCCTGCTTGGAATAATTCGACCAGGGGCTTTGGGAATATCTGAGAAGAGGGAAAAGTAGGTTATTAATTGTTTGAAATCAAGTCTGCATTTCAGAAGACAGAACAATGAAATACTTGTCTGGTGTAGCTATAGGCATCATTTTGGATTCCATTTTGTGAGAAATATGTGAATATTACTACCTCTGGTGAGTTAGACACATCTCAAATGGCTCTTAAAATCAATGACCTGAATTCAAAATTTTTAAAAAATGAATGTTAAAAATTTTATATATAAATTGGAACTAGTTAATGAAATAAATAAAAATGTATTTAAAAATGAAAAAAAATCAGATGCTATTCAAAGTTGTCATAAAATGCATACTTGGCTATGTACTTACCAAGTTTGTCCCCAACCACAGTAATATCAGTTGCCTCTGAGGGCTCGCCAACTCCTGCTGAGTTGGAGCATCGAACTCGGAAACGGTAGGATTTCCCTTCAGCCAAATCAAACAGGGCAAAACGAGGAGACTTGACAGGGATCTCCGTGTTCACTCTCTGCCAGTTCTCTGTGTCTGCCACACACTGCATTATTCAAAGGAACAAAAGGCTTTCAGAAGAAAAGGGAAGATCTCAACTGAGATTTGAGGCCCGGTTGTGCCACACGGCTTTGCCATGGGCTATTTATTGCTCATGTAAAATTGGAATGGGAATCTGGAAGGGGTGGATAGAATGCTAGATTTGGAGTCAGGAAGACCTGAGTCAGAATCCTGCTTCAGACAGTAACATTGTTACCCCAAGAGGGTGTCTTACCCTCTCTGGGCCTATTTTCCTCATATCTATAAAATGAAGGGGTTGGATCTGATGATCTCTAAATTTGTGATCCTCTGAGATGTCAGAGAGAGACAGAGACAGAGACAAAAAGAGATAGAGAAACACAGAGATAGAGAAACAGAGAGGGCTGGACTGAAGGCGAATAGGGTCCTGAGAGGCAGTGTTCTTGACCTGTTCCGTAGCACAGTGCCTGTCACTAGGTACTCAGTAAATACTTGCTGACTTCTTGACCGAAAAGATCACTATTGTGTCTCTAGGATTCTGTAAGTCACTTCATTACTTCATAATGTCACAATTACTGGTACTCTCTCCATTGGTATGGATCATAGATCCTTTGTCTTTTAATGGATGGTTTTATAAGTTGCTGTGACTGGAAAAACTCAAGGCCAGACTTGTTAGAATGAACCTGTTTCACTATACTTAGCTATGCTGGTCCTTGGATGACAACCATGAAATCCATTGCTGAGGTCACAGCATACTTAAAGCCAGAGCAGTAACTAAGAATCCTAATACCCACATGCAGCTGGGTGGCTCAGTTGGATAGACAACTGGGCCTGGAGTCAGGAAGACCTGGCGTCAAATCTGGCCTCAGACCCTGGAAAAGTCACTTAACCTTGTTTGCCTCAGTTTCCTCAGTTGTTAAATGGGAATAATAACAGCACCTACTTCCCGGGGCTGTGAGGCTTAAATGAGATAATCATTGTAAAGTACTTACTTAGCACAATCCCTGGCACAGAGTAAGCAATATAAAAATGTTTGCTCTTATCATTAACATTTGGACCAGATTTAGAGGCAGCTGGGTGGCTCAGTAGATAATAGCCATGGGCTGCAGTCAGCAAGGCCTGAAGTCAAATCTGGCCTCAGACACTTGCTAACTGTATGACCCTGGGAAAGGCTCTTAACCGCTGTCTGCCTTAATCCATTGAAAAAGGAAATGGGAAACCACTCCAGTATCTTTGCCAAGAAAATCCCATGGACAGTACTGGACTGATATGGTCCATGGGGTCATGAAGAGATGGACATGACTGGAGAAATGAAGAACGACAATGGGGGCCAGATTCAGTTGGGGAGGCAGAGATAGCACAGAGGACAGTCCAGTAAGGGAGACAATAGTGAGTGACCCATCTCTCACAGGATCCAAGCATGGAAGACTATGCTGATGGTGGAGGAATGATGCCAACTGGGAGAAGAAGCTCATGCCCATGGAGAGAAAACACATCCTTGGATGTTGGTGTTCTTCAAAGGAAATTAAAGTAAAGCCCTGGTCACATCTTGCTTGTTATGGGTCTACTTGAAGCTTTTCTAGTTTGGTAGGACTTACCAAAGCTTGTGCTCCACTGACACAGTCTTCTAGGACAACTGTAAAATAACCTTAGGGAAGGTCTTGTGTGTGTGTGTGTGTGTGTGCGTGTGTGTGTGTGTGTGTGTGTATGGAAAAATAATATCTATATCCACATGAAGTGCTGAGAATTATTTTAAGGACAGGGCTGTGCTTTATACTTCCTTATATTCCCTTGGGCAGTTAGATGGTACAGTGCATAGAGCACTGGGCCAGAAATCAGGAAGACTCATGTTCATGAGTTCAAATCTGACCTTAGGTACTTACAAGCAGTGACCCTGAGCAAGTGACTTAACTCTCTTTCCCTCAGTCTTTCATTTACAAAATAAGCTGGAGAAGGAAAATGCAAACCAGGCCAATCTCTTTGCCAAGAAAACCCAAATGGGATTACAAAGAGTCAGATAGCACTGAAAAATGACTGAACAACAAAAATTATCTTCTTCTCCAAACCCCACCCCTCCCCTAGCATCTAACACAGTACTAAGTATAGACGGTTTATAATTATCTGTTGAATTGAATTCAACTGAACTGAATCATTAAGAGTGTCCTACTTAAAATAATTTTCAATTAATGACTCTATAGAAAAATTCTTTCCTGGCTTAAGTTTCAGAATGAAAGAAGATTCAATGAGTGATTTTTACTTTTATCCTAGTCCACTTCATTGTACTAAAAGAATGTTGTATGACCTAGAGATCTTTGGATGAAAAGTGCTATATAAATTAAAAGGATTGCCATTATTTATACTTTTATCAGTAATAAAAGGTACCTGAAAGGCTCAAAGATTATCCTCTCCTTCCCTCTCCCATTTTCATTATGCCCAGGTTTTACAAATAATTCAGGAAGATTTAGGTTTGGAGTGTTATAAGTAACATCAGTTTGACTCATAAGAAGCATGGATGACGATAAATGAGATGTGAGTTCAGAACATCCTTGTGTCCTGAAAACTCTGGCCCATAGTAGATGGCTGAGGTCTAGAATTCTATGCCTTAGATTTTCCTTTCATTTTAAGCCTTTGATACCCCTGGGTAACACTTTATATCGTTATGAATCACTTATATCTTAGAATGATAAATGAATTGAGCCAGCATAGATTATATGCTACTTCCTTGTACTTTTTTGGGGGGGTTGAGATTATGAAGGGGAGGCACAGACAGAAAAGCTGAGAAAATTAAGAGAACATTACAGGACGCTGGGATATGTTAGCATTTACAATAGGACTTGTAGGTTGAAGTGCTTTAGATCCATTTAAACCATTTGGCAATAGAAGAACCCTGTTTTTAAGATATCAGTAGCCCTTTCTGGAAAAATCTAAATTAAAATGAGTTCGAGAGTCTACAGTCAAAGAATATCTAGGTACTTGACATGTGATCTTCTTGTAATGGCAAACAAACAAAAGTTATTTTTCTATGGACCTACTCAAAGTTATGGTAAACGTTTGGGAGCTTGGTGGTACAGTGGATAGGTTGCTGCACCTGGAGTCAGGAAGATCAGAGTTCCAATTTAACTTTAGATATGTACCCTGGCAAGTCACTTGACCATGTCTGCCTCAGTTTCCTCATGTGTAAAATGAGCTAGAGAAGGAAATGGCAAATCACTCCAGTAGGTTTGCCAAGGTAACCACAAAGGGAGTCACAAAGAATTGGACATGACTAAAAACCACAACAATGTGTTTTGTGAGGAAGATATGCAGATATGTTCAAGCTTTGGTCTGATCTTTAAAGAATGGTCTATGAGAGGGGTGTGTGATCTCAAGGCCACAGGTGGCCCTCTAGGTCCTCAAGTGGGGCCTTCTGACTGAATCCAAACTTCACGGAACAAATCCCTTTAATAAAAGGATTTATTCTGTAAAACTTGAACTCCTTCAAAAGGCTGCACTCAAGGACTAAATGCTTCTTGTTTGACTCGCTCAAATCTGGGAACTGTACTGAACTATGTGTCTGTTATCTGAGAACCTAACTAGCCCCTGCAACACAGAGAGATACCTCCTAAGGTATGAAGGAGCAGCAATCTGCACTGGCAAAAGGAGTGCCTAAACGAATAAAATCATGGCTTTTTGAAGTACTGGAGGAATTCTGTTATTCCTCTTTTATCCTTATACCTCAAAGTATAGTTTTTATAATGAGTTTTAACTTTTCTTACCTTTCCCCATTTCCTTTACTCCCACCCTCATTATCTTTGAATGCCAGTGACTGCCCTTCTCTATATCAATTAGTCACAATGGTACAATGAACTCTTAATCAGTTTTGCCAAAAGCCATCTATCAGAGCAAGAAATTACTCCCAGACATTCCTAACCGTAGTTCCAACTCACCTATGCTTTTCTCTAATATCTTTTTTTGAGCTCCCCAATCTTTTTCTAATCCTCCTCAGAAGGTGCCTTAGCTGACTTTTTTCTTTCACTCAGCATGGCCAACCTCTTCTCAATGACCTCTACAGATAGTGAACTGAGTCACAGCCTTACTGTGCTGGCTGCTGTAAGAAGAGGCCAGTTAACTGCAATTTGCCTCACTCTTCTTTCTCAAAGGCTGCCTATCAAAGCAAGAGATTATCCTCAATCATTGCTAACCCTGACCCCAACTCATCTATACACATCTTGTGTCAGAGCCCACATGTTTTTTTAGCTCTGCCACCAAAATGGAGGCTCTTGGAAGTCAAAATGAACCCAAAGAGGTAAATACAAGGGACTCTAATGGTGTGATCAAGGACAAGTCATTTCACTTTTTTAGCCTTAGTCTCATCACATCAAAGGATCACTGGTGAAAGAGATCATCTAGTCCAATTCCCAGATTTTATGGATCATAGAGTTAGAGCTAGAAGGGGCCATAGAGGCCATTGAGTCTAACATCCTCATTTACAGGTGAAGAAACTGAGGTCTAGAGAGTTTAAGGGCTTGTGTAAGATCACAAAAATAATAAGAACTGAGATGTGAACCTGTCTCCTTGCTTACCAAGCCAGGACTCTTTCCATCTGTACAGTATAGCTTTCACAAATAAAATGAGGGAGAGGGTTTGACTAGGTGATCTCCAAATTCCTTCCAGCTTTACAGTTCACGATTCTATGATTCTAACAGCATTCTAACAGGGTTAGGGCCCACACCAACACAAAATACATCTCTTTCCCCCATCTCCTGCTCCTTTTCCAGAGAACATATCCTTTGCCTTTGAGGCTATTAACTACCCCTTAAAATCGAGTACTCCTTCACTCCCAATTCTGACCTCCGCTCTATGGCAACGAGGCCACAACATTCTTGTTATAACCATTTCTCCAGCTCTGGACAATGGAAAAGCCATTGGCTGACCCATAAACTCCTCAAGCTGAAGGCTTTAGACCAGTGAGATTAGACAGAACACATGCAGCAGAAATAATTGGTTCAGATTTCAGGACTGGCTACCTTCTGAGTGCCTTTATGGACTAATAGGAATGAGTGAGTAGTTTTAGAAGCAGGAATCAGCTGCCCTGCCTAAGAGAAGCATAGTGAATTTCCCAGCTAGTTTGCAGTAGACCTCTCAGGATTTCTGATAGAAATCAAATTGTTAATTCATTTTCATTCTCTGGGGAGTCTCTTTAGGCTGGGTCAAGGTACTCTTTGTGTAGGGAGTGTATTTCTTAAGATGTAGCTCCAGGGTCTCTGAGTATCTCTTCTCTAGCAACTGCCATTACTGGGACATTTCCAGTATAGTCAAGAGTCTTTCCAGGATCACACAGCCATTATCCTCCATCTCTTCCTGCTTCACCCCTGCTCCAACTTCCAACCTTGGAAGTCATTTGCCTGCCTCTTCAGTTATTTGTTCCCAGACAACTGATCTGGGTCATGTCACGAAGGACATGTTTCAATAATGGGGGCTGCTAAGGAAATATTTCCCAGGATCTCTGAGGTTGTACCACCACTAGACATGTCTCCTACATCTATAGTGACCCAACTATCAAGATAAGGCACAGGCTGGATTATTTCATTTCTCATTGGGAATAGATACCTATTACATAAAGTGAACGGATTCATCTAGGAACTCAAGGAAACTTTTGAAACAACTTTGTTTTCTGAAATTTCTGGTCATTATTTTCATTGTCTTCATGTCATTCAGTGGTTTCAGTCATGTCCAATGTTTTTGTAGCTTTCAAATTTATGGTAAGAATTATATTAGCAATTTATGGGAGTAATTTTCTTTCTATCCCCAATAGCTACCATAGTACCCTGCATGTGGATGCGGCTCATTAAATGCTTCTTGAATCACATTGTATTATATTGCATTTATATTTTTATAATAAGGATGGAAGTCTTCCATATGCTTACTATAATGAGGATAGAAGTTTTCCATGTACTAGTGCTTATTAAATTTCTCTCCCTTTCTCTTAAACAGAACTCATTATTTATTCATGAGGGTTTTAATCTGCCAATCATCCCATCAATTCCTAAGAAAAAGTTCTGACTTTTTTTAAAAAACAGATTTTACATAGAAACTTGGGGAGTCCTCTTAATTTTTCTTTTTTAAAATTTTTTATTTATTTACTTATTTTTTTTTCTTTTTGGAGAGGGGGAAGGCAGGGCAATTGGGGTTAAGTGATTTATCCAAGGTCACACAGCTAGTAAGGGTTAAGTGTCTGAGGTCATTTTTGAACTCAGGTCCTCCTGACTCCAGGGCCAGTGCTCTATTCACTGCCCCACCTCGCCACCCCACTCTTAATATTTTTGATAAAGAAAACTGGGCAGTGATTGTCCTAGAATTTTTTTAAAGCATAATTTAGAGGAAGCATTAATAGTACTTAGTGACTGAGTAGATGTGTATGTAGGTGGATGGGAATGAGTGAAGTAACTTGTTCATGCAAATATATTTCAAGACCAAGATTCAAATGCAGATTTCTTGACTCCCAAGTCAAAGGTCTTTCCCCTATAGCTCCTATGCCTTTGACCTCATTAACACTGGACTCTAATCCAGAGAGTTAACCAACCACAAACAAGAAGAGAGCAAGTTTTGTAATTGGAGATTTATACGAATAAATTAGAGAGGGGAAAGATATAGTTTAAATTTCCATCTCTCTCCCTATAGCTCCTAGAATCATGTTGGGCATGAAGTATGTATGAGTATTAGTATGAGCTAAACTGAACATGTTTTAACCCTAATTTTCTATTCCTTTTTGCTCGTCTATCATTACTGACATAGATTCAATTACCCAAAGTCTATGACAGAAGAGTTAAATATAAACAGATCTAAGGAAAGAGAGACTAGGGGAGAGCCAATGGAAGTCTTTGCCAGATAGCTAATGGCCTGTGGGACAGCGAAAACCCTGAGGTTAGGAAAACTCTTTCCTTAGGGAAAGCCTTAAGAAATATCATTAGTGTAAAGATTGACACTGAAGCTTTACCTTTTCCACAAAGTACATAATGCCCTCATGACCTCGCTGACCAGGTGGCTTCCAACTAAGCACAACATAACTTCTGGTGGCTTCTGTCACCGAGAGGTCAGTAGGTGGCCCAGGAACAACACCCTCTGAAGAACAAAAACAAAACGAAACTAACATGAATAGAAGGGTTCTGCATCTTGGATAATACCAGTGTTCCCAAGAGGTCACATGATACTTCTAAAAAACAATCCATTTGTCCCCACAGAACCCACCTTATCTTCATAGTCCTTCTGTAAGAGTCATTCATTTAGTGAACACATATTTATTGAGCACTTATCCTGGTAATACGGAAGATACAAAAAAGTATGTGAAACAGGGTCCCTGCCTTAGGGAGCTTACAGGAGCTCCCTAACAGGAGAGGTGATGCACTTCATTCTTATTTACAAGCACACTTGGGCATTTTGTAACTCTGGTTCATGGTAAGAATAGTATCCGTTATATAGAGAAATAATTTTGATTTTCAAGGACTCTAAGCTCCTTGTGGGCAGGGATAGGGTATCCTTGTCTTTGCATCCTGGGCCTCAGCGTCTGTCACATAATGGGTACATAGTAAATAATCCTTGACTCAAAGATGTATGAGGCTAGATTTCTTTATATTGAGCTAGAACTTTCCCATGAAAATCCACCTCTCTAAACCCAGTCTGATTAGAGGGATGATAATCATAGACTCACATGATAAATTGAATAAGAGAAGGTGGTATATAATAAGTGCCAAATGAGACAGGCAGGTAACACAGGGGATAAGAGTGAAGGATCAGGAAGATATGAATTTAAATTTGGCCTCAGATACTTGCTACTTTTGTGACCCTGGGCAAGTCACTTAACTGCTGTCTACCTCAGTTTCCATATATGTAAAATGGTGATACCCATTACCTCCCAGGATTGTTGTGAGGATGAGATAATATCCATGAAGCACTTTTCCAGCCTTAAACTGCTAGCTATTATTAAATAAGTAGAGCAGAAAATAAGCACCATATAAGTTTGGAGGAATGGAAAAATCACTGTGAACTGGAGAGTTCAGGGAAAGATTAGAGCATTTATAGATTTAATACTGGAAAGGACCCCAGAGTGCACTGAATACAAATGCCTCATTTTATAAACTGAAGCTGAAGCGTACACCAACTTAGCAGAAGTCACACATGCAATAAATGGCAGAGCTGGGATTTGAACCAAGGCCTTCTGATACCACATCCAGTGTTCTTTCTGCTTCATGAAGAAAGCTGAACTCACCCTACGTGCCCAAGAACTATTCCTTTGCAGACTGGCCGTGACTTTAATTATTTTCTGCCTTTGTAAGAAGTATATCATCAATCGTTTTGTTTTGTTTTGTTGTTCAGTCATTTCATCAATGTTCACTCTTTAAAACCCCACTTGGGGTTTTCTTGGCAAAGATATCAGAGTGTTTTGCCATTTCCTTCTCCACCTTGTTTTACAGATGAGGAAACCGAGGCAAACAGAGCTAAGTGACTTGCTCAGGGTCACACAGCTAGTAAGTGTTTGAGGCCACAGCTGAACTCAAGGAGATGAGTCTTCCTGATCTCAGGACTGGCAGTCTATCCACTGTGCCACCTAGTTGCCCTAATCAATTAATTGATAAGAATGTATTAACCTTCTGCTATGGGCCAGGCACAGTGCTCAATGCTAGGGATACATAGACAAAAGTTAAACAGTTACTACTCTCAAGGACCTTACATTCAAATGAGGGGTGGGAGAGAGAAAACAGACACACAGAGAGACATATACACACGCACACACACACATACAAACACATGTACGTGGAATAAAGATAAAGGAGTCTGGGAAGCATCTGGGAAAAGGAGAAGAAGCTTTCTGGCTTTGGCCTCAGGTTTCCTCTGTATCAAGGTCTCCTTGTTGGTCTCATCTCATGCGGGTTCCCTTGACTGCCTTGCTTTCCTTGCTCTTTAGGTTACTATGAATTTCCTGGTTCTTTATGGTCATCCCCAATCTTTGACCCACTGTCCTCTAGAAAAATCTCTTCGTATTTCTTGTCTCCTCATTGGATGATTCTTTGCACTACCGCTATGTTGAAAACACAGTCCATTGTGCCTTTTGACTCCTGCTCACCTATTTTCAACTCACTGTCTTGCATACTGACTGAACTACTCACCTGGTTCCCTAGCTCTACCAGCTTTCTAAGTACTTTCCCAGGCCTGGGTTGCTCCCACTCCTGACTCTACAACTATTTCCCACTTCTGCTCTATTTCTACCAGTCTTTTCTTCAATTTTGTGCCTCCTAAGTCCACTACCACCCAAATTCCCTGTACCGCCATTGGGTTTCATAGAAGAGGTAGGATTTAAATAAGTGGGGAGGAAGGGAGAGGGAATTCCAGGGATAAGAACAGGATGGTCAAAGGCCAAGATTTGGGAATTAGTAAGGCATATTTTGGAGGACAGTTGGAATGATTGCCCCAATGCCTAGGAAGTCTTTCAAATAGAACAGTCATAAATTTTCTGAGCACTGAATGGATCTATCTTCTATTTATCTATATTTATCTGTCTATATCTATCTATATATACACATTATCTCCTTTGATCCTCACAACAATCCTGTGGGTTAAGAGCTGTTATTATGCCCATCTTGCAGTTGAAGAAACTAAAGCTGAGAATTTAATTGGCTTGTCCAAAGTAACACAACTAATAATCTGTATATCTGTAGCTATATCCATATTTATATGTTTATCTACAGCTATATATAATGTTGATGAGGCAGCCCTCCTTAGGACAAACTATTGGGACATTTTAATATTTGAAAAGAATAATATTCATGAACTAAAATTTTCCCATTGACTGGAGCCTTCACTTATAGAGGCTATAATGCTTGTTCCACAGTTGATGCTTGATAAATGTTCACTTGCTTGATTGATTAGGGATGTGCATTTCCCATTTCTATGTATCAGGTACCATTCCATTAATTAATGTCACTCTCTAAATACCTTGAGAACATACTCATACAATGATACATCACATTATCACTGTATTGAATTATGCAAAGAACCTGAAAAACTTAACATTGCCTACCTTGATGACATGCATTAGTTTGCCTGTCAATAAAAGGAAAAGACAGGCACTGGGGAGAATTTGGCTCAGTAACAATGACCCTCTGAAGACCACTAACAAATGCTTTTTATACAGCCAGTCAGTAATTTTCATTTACCAATACTTGCTTGACAGATATATAGATGTACAGTTACTATATTAATATCAATCTAAACTAGATACATCAGGTTAAGAATGCACACAGGAAAAATAATTTGGTTCCCAATTCAATATACTGGCCTGGGGTTTCCATTATTTAGTCTTAAATCATGATAGTGAAGGAATTATTTGTCTATAACTCTAAGGCAACCCATTTTAAATTGCCCTCATTTCTATATACCCTCCTTCCATTTCTGTTGTAATAGTGAGAACACTGCATAAAAAGGAACAGGGAGTGTAAAAAGTCACTCACTTTTTAGACCATCCATAAAAAATAATTTAACTTCTGGTGATCTATATGTAGGATCTTTATCCAATGACCAATAAGCACATGTACTATTAGAGGAATTAAATCATTTCAATATTGAAATTGTCTCTTTAAAAAAAAAACAACTGAAAGAAATATACAAGATCAAAATCCATTGCCAACAGATAAGTGGTCAAAGAATATTAGCCAATAGTTCTCAAAAGAATTATGAACTATAAACAACCATATGAAAAAATGCTCCAAATCACTAATAACAAAAACAATGCAAATCAGAACAACCCTGAAATTTCACCTTACACCCAGGTGACACCCAGGCACAGGTGACAAAAGAGGGGAATAGTTGATGTTGAAGAGACTGTGGAAAGATAGACATGCTAATTCATTGTTGGTGGAGCTGTGAATTAATATAACTATTATGGAGAGAAATCTGGAACTATGCAAACAAAGTGACCAAAACTTCTATACCCTTTGACTCAAAGATTCTGCTGTTAGGTAAATACTCTCCAAGTAAGTAATTGATAAAGAAAGCCCTCTTAGACACACAAAATATTTATAGCAGCACTTTTTTTGAGGTAGCAAAGAACTAGAAACAAAGTAGATGCCCATCAATTGGGGAATGCCTAAAGAAATTGTGGTAAATGAATGCAGTGAAAATGAATTTCTTAATATGCAGTAAGACATTATAGATATGATTAATATATAGAAGCATGGAAAGATCTACTTGAAATAATGCAGAGCCAGAAAACAACATATACAATGTAAATGGAAACAATGGCTACAAAACAATAATAAATAAATGGTGCAAAATATCAAAGAACAAGCTTAAATTAGCTCTGAAGAAGAGACATGAGGGGACATCTCCTCCTACTACTTTGCAAAAGTAGCAGGGTGGGGGTGAGGGTGTCTATAGGTATGAAACATTGCAAATATTTTCAGATTGTTTCAATGGATTAATCAGTTTTGCTCATCCCCCCCCTTCTTCTTTTTCTTTTAAAAAATTATTTGCTTTATGGAATGACTTTTTGGAAGGGATAAAAAAGAAGAATACAAGTGGAAATTTGTGGAGCATAAAAACAAAAGATATCAAAGTTTATTTTGATGAAAAAGAAATCAAAAGAGATATAAAAGTCACAACCAGGTGGGATATGGTTCATAGGCCATATAAAGAAGGTGGCAGGGGCAGCTAGGTGGCACAGCAAATAGAGCACCTGCCCTGGAGTCAGGAGGAACTGAGTTTGGATCTGGCCTCAGATACTTGACACTAGCCATGTGACCTTGGGCAAGTCACTTAACCCCAATTGCCCTGGCTTCTCTCCTCCAAAAAGCAAAAAAAAAAAAAAAAAAAAAAAGGTGACAGAATTGGTTTCATCATATATCCCAAGACAAATGTAATATGGCACTGTAGCAATCTCCCCTACCACTTTGCTCACAGTTCACTGGCATAAGAATGAAACAATTACATCAGCATAGACAGACAGATGTGGAATCAGGCACCTTTCCTTGGACTATATATCACTGCCATTAGAGTTAGCATTTGGCTTCTTCTCATTCCTTCTAGGGCTAGTACCTTCAGATAGGATAGCAGCAGCACCTTGTAGACATTTCAGTTTTACCGTTTCCATGTGGGAAGCAATGACTTTTCCCAGGTATTGAAATTTCAGCATTCCTATACCAGACAAATTCTCAACAGTCTTTCTGTTCCCTAGCTTGCCCTACTGTGCCGATGAGAGAGTGAAAGGAGTGGAGATAAGTAAACTTACAGCCTCCCAGGACTAAAAATCTGGAGGGGAGTTTTAGGAAACAGGTGATGGAGTGTCTGCTGCTTATTTTAACTTCTTGTTTATCTTTCATTTGGTTTTGAGTAGAAGACCTTTTACCCTACAAAGGAATAGTGTGTTGAAGTGTAGCTAGATTGAAGAGATTTAATGGGGAAATGGGACTGATGAGCAGTGGCTTTGATGGGCCCAAATAGGTACTGGGAACCTGAATATGGCAGAGGAGGTAAGAAATATTTTTTTCTTGAGATGCTTGGCTATCTTGTTTTGCAGTGCTCATGATGAGCATAAACAAAAAGTATGTTATGAAGATAATTGCAGGATATATACCAACATCTACTGTAGAGGATGAAAGAGAAATTCTATCAAGAATTAAATACAACTTCCAAGTAAAATTATGACATACTTTTTTTAAGTTCAGTTACTTGAATGAAAAAGTGTGATGATAAAAATATGTTGGAAACTGTGATTCAGGATTCATTAGTGAAAAAAGTGAGTCCATCTACATCTTCTCATTCTTTGTGATTTATAGCTTTGTTCTTCCACAAATGTACCATGGAGAATCCACCCAATATTCTGGATGCCTTCCTCTAAGGTTTGTTATATTTCTTAAATAAGAATGGAGGGTGTAGGATGTCTATCCACTATCTCCTGTTCTCATTGGTCCATTTCCTTTTCTGAACATACATTTCCTCAGCAATCTCCCCATGTGACTGCTTGGGTATAGGATATCATTGTTTATCAGTTAGGGAATGACTAAACAAGTCGTGGTATACAATTGGGATGGAATACTATTATGCTATAAGAAATGATAAGGGGGATGGTCTCAGAAAAACCTGGAAAGACTTATATGTAATGACAAAAAGTGAGAAGAACCGGGGGAACACTGAACACAGTAATAGCAATATTGTATGATGATCTACTGTGAATAACTTCACTACTCTCCGCAATATAAGAATCCAAGACAATTCCAAAGGACTCAAGATGAAAAATGTTATCCTTCCAGAGAGGGAATTGATGAATTCTGAGAACAGAATGAAGCATACTTTTTTCATTTGCTTTTTCCTTGGCTACCATGAAAATGTTTTGCATGAATTTCCATGCATAATTATCATGATGTTGCTTGCCTTCTCAATAAATGAAGGAGGGGCTGGGGGAGAGAGAGAATTTGGAACTCAAAATTTATAAAATTAATGTCAATTAAAAAAATAAAAGTATTGGTCATCATTGAAAGTATTCTGCAGCCTGACAACACCAGCCAATAATCTCCCCATTGTCCTTTACATCCTTTGATTCCTTGGAGATGATGGTGCTCTAAGAGTCACAAGACATGTGTGATGACAGAGCTGTGTTTCCTTGGTGATCATACAACTCCTTGTTTTATGCCTTACTTGACTTTACTGATCAGAGAGCTGTTGAACAGAAGTACCTCTGTGGTCATGTTTATGAAGGAATCTCATCCAACCCTGGCATATACATGAGAGATTCCTTATTGGAAGACAATACTTAAGACTGCATCTTAGTCAGCTGACTAAAATAATAGTCAACAAACAATTAACATAGGGGAATGTTGTATTCTCTGTACCCTTCAATCAGGTAACTATAAAGATGTAGTCTGCTGAGGAGAATCATATGCAAAAGCCTGCCTATCACTTTTCACTTTCATTGAGCATACTTGATATGTGTGTACATATATTTATATATACATATATATATAATTCATGTATATATTTAAAAATAATGCATCCTTATAAAGATTTTATAAATATGAGAAAATAGGTATATGGGATGAGAGTTATTGATGTTTTCCCTCTTTTTAATTTTAGTCAATAGCAATTGTGATTTTTAAAACATTTTTTGGCATCTGAGATATTTTGTAAAGTGATACTTAATGGATTTCCTTTGTGTATTTGGTTGGGTCCCAACTGTGTCTTCCTAAATGCTATTTTTCCTTTTTCATGTGGCATATTGGACATTGAGGTATTAGAATAAAAATGAGGTGGTTCCTCCATCACTGAAGATGAAAACAGAATGTTAGAGAAATACTGGCAATTTTCCTCCACTTTCTCTCTATTTGTCATCCCCCTGCTAGTTTCACCTGTGAATGCTCTCGGAATGATGTGGTCTATTCGAGTCTAACAGTAAGTCTTCTAAGATGTTTTTCCCCTTCCTTTTGCTCTTTCTGAAGACAATACTTCTCATAATCTTCCAGAATCTTCCTTAGTACTTTATGAATAAGTTTGCATTCAAAAGTGGGTGTTGTCTTTGGCTGTCTTCCTCTCTCTACTTTGCAAGGAGATCAAGTAATTGCTAACTAATGAGATTTCTGGACTCTTTAAGTCTCCTTGTTGTGGCAACTGTTTTATTTTGGTTATACTTTGGTTGTCATGAAGGTCAATATCTTTGCATTTTGCATTTCCCATGTTTTGGCACTGATAGTGTGATTGTCAGGTTTGAAGCTGTTATGGTTTCACAGTGGAAAATATGGGTTAGGTTTGAGGAAGAAAATGAGGCCAAAGGCTTGTAAATTACTTGGAAGTTTCATGCCTATACATTATGAATACTTTCTTCCAAAATGGAAGCAGAAATTGCTAGAAAAGTCACAAAATTGACAAAATGAATTGACTATATTATTTCAGACAGGAAATGACTGAGCACCTATATGAAAGTCATTTATGAATCAGTCATCTGTATTCAGTTAAAACCACCAACTTGTTAGAACAGAGATCAGAATCACCAGCAACACTGGGTTAGAATGAAAACTTATTTGAAACATCTTATGGAAAAAGACAGTAAAAGATTGTGAGCCATATCTTTAAATTGTAAAGAACTTTATAGGAAGAAAATGAATTTATAGAAAGTTTAGTGTGAGGCTGATCTAATTGGTCCATATTATCCCCAAAGAATTCAAAGATAAAACTGGAAAGACAACATATAGAAAAAAATGGGAAAGATCTGTCAACATTTCTGGCACAAGTTATTTGTTGCATCAGTGATAGTGGAATCCCCATACATAGATTAATACATCTCATTACCTCCCAATGTACTATATAAAGAAATAGAAATTACTCTAAGGATAATGAAAATAGAAAGAACAAGTAGACTAAATAAGACAGAAGAGGACTATGCTGGAGTGACTTAATTTTGAAAACTCAAACCTTATCAATTCTCAGGATTTTTGAAAGATAGAAGATATTCAATGATTGAAAAAACTACAGATGACGCTGCTACCCAAATGGAGAATTAAGAGGACAGACCCTAAATTAAATAATTCTGATCCATATGCTTATTTTCTCATGTCTACAAAGCCTTTGTGAAGATATATAGATATATATTAAAGGTACCGTTGATGAAAACCTGAAAAAGGAACAGGCAGACATTCTTAACCGATAGCCCACAGTAGACTACATCTTTATGGTCACACAACTGAATCAAAGACAGAGCAAATATCGCTCCCACTGCGCTATTTTTGTTGTTGTTGTTGACTATAAAATAATATTTGATTTGGTAGAGACCACAATGTAGCTTTAAAGACTTTCTCCAAACAACTCTCCAGATATATCAATATCTTTATAGATAGATAGGTAGCATGGTGGGGCAATGGATAGAACTCTGGACCTGGAGTTAGGAAGATCTGAGTTCAAATGTAGACACACACTTGCTGGCAGTGTGACCTGGGCAAGTCACTTAATCTCTATCTGCCTCAATTTCCTCATCTGCAGAATGAGAATAATAATAAGAGGTCCCTCCCAGAGTTATTGTGAGGATAAAATGAGATAATATTGGTAAAGCACTTTGCAAATCTTAAAGTACTAGTTATATTATAATCAATAGATAATTTAAGATTCCTTCATGGATGCAGGGAGATAACTTTGTCCAATGATCCTTTGATTATTATTATTAGTGATAATAATCCTATTGGTTATTATTAACACCGAACAAGACATAAAACAAGATATGTCCCTTTCCTTGAAGAGCTTATGTGCTCCTGCGGCAAAACAACTTGTACACAAGTAAAGCGTACCCAAAATAATGTCAAGAGGGAGCCAGTGCTAATAACTATGGAAATCAGGAAAAGCTTCCTATGGCAGGAAGCAGCTAAGCTGCACTTTGAAGGAAACTAGAGTTTCAATAAGGTAGATGTAAGAAGGGAGGGTATTAAGCAAAGGCACAGTAATGGGAAAAGGAATGGTAAGTAGAGGGAACAGTTAACAAATCAGGTTTACTAGAATAGAGAACAGGGAAGCAGAGTAATATGAGGTAAAATTGGAAAAGTAGGCAAGAGCCAGATGGCAAAAGGCTTTAGATTTAGATGCTATAGTAAAGAGTGCATTTTATCATAAATGTAATAGGGAGTCATTAGAGGTTTTTCAGTAGGGAGTAATATAGGCACATCTGGTTTTTATATCAATTCATAAACTGTATGGAGGATGCATCAGAAATGGAGAGAAACTAGGTTACTGCTTCAGCCCAGATAATGAGAACCTGAAGGAGAGTAAGGCAGTGTGTGTATGGAGTGAAGTGGGTCATAGAATAGAGATGTTATGGAAACAGCATCGCCAAGATTTAGCAACTGATTAGCTATGAGGTTTGAGGGAGAGGGAAGAGTCAAGGGTAACTCCATGGGATGTGAATCTATGGGACTGGAAGGAAGTTTGGAATCAGTCAGCTAGTCAACTAGCATTTATTAAGTGCCTATAATCTCAAGAAAGTCATAGTCTAATGGGAGAGACAACATGCAAACAACTATATGAATAAGATAGATTGATATGATATGATAAATATGGGTGAAGCCTCAGAGGGAAGGCACTAAGATGAAAGAGGATTGGGAAGGGCTTTTTGTAGAAGGTGGGACTTTGACTGAGACTTGAAGGAATTCAGAGAAGAAGGATGGCTTTAGAGGGAAATGTGAGTTCCAAGACAGACATGTTGAATATGGGAGGCAGAATGGCATTGTGAAAAAAAAAATTGCTGACTCTGGACCTGCATCCAAATTGAGCTTCTGATGCTTACTACCTTTATGATCTTGAGCAATTAATTTACTTTAACATTTTGAGTCTCAATTTCTTCATTTGTAAAATAAAGGAAATTCAACTAGATGGCCTCTGAGTACCTTACAGCTCTAAATCTCTGATCCTATGCCTACAAAAACATCTTAATTTGGGATACAGCACAAGCCCTGGAGTCAGGAAAACCTTAGCTCAAATCTGACCTTAGACACTTATATCTGTGTGACTTTGGGCAAGTCACTTAACCCTGACTGCCTCTCCCCTCCACCACCAAAAAACAAAACAAAACAAAGAAAACAACCCAAACACATCTTAATTTGTTGCTATAAACCTTCATATATCATGACCTTTACCTGCAGGTTCTTCTTCAGTGACAATGATCTGTCCAGTCCAGGGTGCAGAAGGTTGACCTAAATGAAGCAAAAACTAAAAATTAGAAACTGCTCAATATTGAAGACCAGCTACTATTGCACAATCATCTCAACTATTTTTATTACATGGGTGACTCATTTGGTCGATTTGGTTAAAGAACTGTTGGATGGATTTCCCTTCTCCACCTTCTACCCCCAAACTGTGACTAGTTCAGTCACTCCACACAACATTCACTGGGTTTCTTCTATGTGAAAGCTTCATGTTTGTAAAGGAAGTGGACATTGGAAGATATCTAAGATATTTCACTTGCCTTCTAAGAGCTTAGTCTGGAAGGGGCAGTTAGATCTGAGCTCACATAAATGGCCAAACAGGTAACTTTCAACAATGTTTCCCTGGTGCTTTATATATCCATATGTAAGTTATATAAATGTAGATCCATGGAGCTAGGTGGCACAGTAGATGGAGAACTGAAGCTACAGTCAGAAAAAGCTGAATTCATATCTAGCTTCAGACATTTACTAGCTGTGTGATCCTGGATAAATTACTACTTCTATCTGCCTTAGTGTTCTCATTTGTAAAATGGGGATAACAATATTTCACCTTTCCAGCACTTATTTTCCAATGTAAGGATTAAATGGAAAGGTATCTATAATGCACTTTGCAAACCTTAAAACTCTATGTAAAGGCGATCTACCTATCTATCAATATATCTATTTATCTATCAATATTTCTATCTATCCTCATTATTATTATTATTAGTATGCCATAGTTCAATGTCTCCCCATTTTCTGGGAGGCTAAGCATGTTCTTTTAAAACAAACCTGGGGGAAGATGTATATACTAGGGCTTTATTTAATATTAAGGTTTAGTCAGTACATAAACAACGTAAATGTTTTTGATAGGTAAGGCCAATCTAATTTGCAAAACTGTTTTGCTTGGAAATTGGGATGTGCTATGTATGGGACTTTTGCCTCAGAGCCACTATTTCAAGGTAAAGAATTTCTCTGTTTAAAAAACAAACAAACCCAACACTTATTTTTGGGATGTGCTAGTATGATCATCAGAAATAGTTTCCAGCTCCTTGGATTCCACATCTTTGCAGCAAAGTTAACAAAATAAAACTTTCCCATGACAAACAAAATCAAATCTCATGAGAATAGGGAAGTCTGTGCACTGCAAGATTTCTTGGACTTGTATTTGTCTGGAAAAGATCTCTTACTCCTATCTCCCTCTAGTGGATGTGTGGAGGAATGAAAACACATACAACCCCTTCTAGGCCATTGAGTTTGTTACATCTCTGGCTTAAGGAAGACGCTTAAAGACGCTTAAAGACACTTACTTTTAAACCTGGCTCTGTCTATGGGGTCCAGTGCTGCCACAGGCTCGGAAACCCGGGACGGGATGCTTATTCCAGTTTTGTTCACAGCGCGGACACGAAACATGTAAGAACGACCTTCAATTAGTCCAGTGACTGGGAAGCGAGCAAATTTGACGGGCGTGTCATTGCATTGGGACCAGTTGTCTGTGCCTACCTCGCACCTGAAGGAAAGAGAGCAGTGATTAGGAGGGATCCACAGAAAGTGGGGGGTGGGAACCCAGTAGTGAGGCCGCACTCAGGTGCCTGCAATCTGGGGCTCAAGCTCCAGTGACCTGGCCAGTAGCAGCACATAACATCATCATCTGCCCAAACAATCCAGATGAACAGAGGTCAGGCATCCTGTGACTGTTGCCACTGCAACCTTCCAGCTGTGTTGTCACTTCCTTAACAAGGAAAAGGAAATTTGAGTCTATTCCAAGTCCTCTGAACTCCTTAACAGCAGACCAATTGTTCAGGGCCACCTACATGTTATGGTTTGGGAGGCTGAGGCAGTCAGCAAGGTTGAGGTAGCTGTGTAGGAGAGGCCTGGGGAGCAAAGGAGAGGAATGTGACCATATCTAGCTCCAGGTGGGCTCTGGCATTGGCTTACCCAGGAGCATCTGAGAAGAGCAAAGGAAGTATAGATCACTGAAAAAGGCACTAAAGCCTTTCACAACCTAGCTACCCCCCCCCCCCCCCACTCTTTGCCAGTCTTCTTACAGAGACCATTCCCCTCCCATCCCCCAGCACACTTGGAGCCCGTGACACTGTAAGACACTCCATCTCCTGACTCAGAGCATTTTCTTTGGTTGCCCCCTATGCCTGGAATAGTTTCCCCTCTTCATTTTTGCCTCCTGGCTGCCCCGGCTTTTTTCAAGTCCCAGCTAAAATCCCTTCTCCTATAGGGAGCTTTTCTGGATCCCTCTAAATTCTAGTGACTTCCCTCTGCTGATTATCTCCAATTTATCCTATATGTAGCTTGTTTGTACATAGTTGTTTGAATGTTGTGAGTTTCTTAAGGACAGAGACTGTCTTTTGCCTTTCTTTGTATCAAAGGCACTTAGCACTATGCCTGACTGATAGCAAGTGCTTAATAAATGCTTGTTGATGAACTACAGCTGGAATCAGAAGATCTGAGTTCAAATCTCTTACTGCTGGGCATGACCTTATACAAATCATTTGACCTCTCTGGGCTTCAGTTTCCTTATTTATAATAGAGAGGGTTAGACTAGCAGATTTCTGATGTCCCTTCCAATTCTAAATCCTATAACCATGTTTCCAAATAACTCTCCACCATCATGACACTTTAATTTGTACTACTAATATTTATTCATGTATGTTAACCATTTTCATTTCCTGTTCCCCTATAAAGGTAGATAAATACAGGGAGTCCCTAACACCCTAGTGAGCTTGAAATTATCAAATTGTATTTCTCTGGAGAAAGAAAGGAATAGTATGAGAACCCTGGGTACCTGGAAATAGAAGAAAGTAAAATATAGAAAAGCAGAAGGAGAGGGAAGGCCAGGGAAGCAAATATAAAATAGGTATATTTCACAATAACAATCTTTTAGGATATTCAATATCAGATTTAATTATGTAGTGTCAGTGTTATTTAGTGTTAATTCTCTGGGGATAATAGACAGATAAAACATTTCCAACCCACACCTAACAGCTTTTGTTGTTCTGTTGTTTCAGTCATGTCTAATTATCCCTGACCCCATTTGGTGTTTTCTTGGCAGAGATACTGAAGTGGTTTGTCATTTCCTTCTCCTGCTGATTTTATAGATGAGGAAACTGAGGCAAATATGGTTAAGTGACTTGCCCAGGGTCACACAGCTACTAAGTGTCTGAGGCTGGATCTAACAGCTACCAGACCAAATTTTTTTATTTGGTTATAATAATAATAGTTCATATTTGTATTGTATTCAAAGGTTTGTAAAATGTTTAGCATAGATTATTTCATTTGGACTTCATAACAATCCCACAAGGCAGGTATGTTAATTATCATCCTCAATTTTTTAGAGAGAAACTAGAGCTGAGATACATGAAACAATTTGCTCAAGGTCACAGACCTAGGATAGGAAATAGCTGAGTCAGGATTCAGACTCAGCTCTTCCAGTTTCCAAGTCTGGTGCTCTCTCCATTATACCCAACTGCTTCTAGAGAGACTGAGGTGGCATTCATTCAAAGACAGAACATTTTCCTCAATGTTCCTATAACTTCAAAAAGGAAACATAAGTCCTATGGGTACTACCTCTCGTTCTGTCTTCTTTTGGAAACATCGTGATTTAAATTTAGTCTCTCACACAGCCAGGGTTTTCACAAAGGCTTTTAAACTTCATTCCGTATTGGTCCTAAACCGTCCAATACCTCGACTGATGCTTGCTGTGAAACACAATTTTCTTGTCACCAGTAACTGAGATCTGGATCACTAGTGGGGAATGAAGATAATATATAAGCACAGAAAGTAAAGCGGTGATTAATAACTTGTCTGTAGTTTCAAGAGGCCATGGGGTATGGGTGGGTGTTTGGGGAGGGCAGAGATCATCTTTTCTTTCATTTCACATAGTTTTGTAGTTTAGTAAAAGAACTGAGAAAACCAAAGAAATTAGGGGCCTTTTCCTATTGCCTGATGTCCAATCTGTGAAGTGCTGGGGCTTTAGCAGCAATGACAAAATCCACGCCAGAATGGCATAGTGATAAAATGACTGGATTTGGTGCCTGAATTCCTGGGTTTGAATCCTGACTGTGTGACCCTAAGTAAGTAATTTAACTTTCCTGGACCTTAGTTTTCTCATCTGTAACATAAAGGGGGAGGATTGCTTTTGTTTAGTCATTCTTCAGTTGTCTGACTCTTGGTGACCACATTCAGGATTTTCTCAGCAAAGATATTGGAGTGGTTTGCCATCTCCTTCTCCAGCTCATTTTACAGATGAGGAAACTGAGACAAACAGGGTGAAGTGACTTGCCAGGGTCACACAGCCAATAAGTGTCTGAGCTCAGATTTGAATTCAGGAAGAAGAATCTTTCTGACTCCAGGTCCAGCACTCTATCCACTGGGCTACCTCATTGCCCATAAGGGGGGAAGATTAAATGTTGTTTGTGATCCCTTATAGTTTTAGCTCCTATGATCCTTATTTTAAGGTAGGCCATGACTAGGCTAATCTAGTTATTCAATTTGGGGGTTAAAATACAGTAATAGGTATTGGGGGATCATAAAATGCCATTATATTAAAATTGTTCTTATTTTGGGCCCTCCTGATTCCTTCCCCCTTCTAGTCAACATAGTAAGTTTGTAAGTTGTCACTTAAAGGGGGCAATAGCAGGAAATAAGATTATAAAGGGGAACTTGGAAGTCACAAACAAACCATCTCAAAGATCAGAGAATTATATCCTATAATATCTATATTAACCAAAATTCACACCCTGATAGTATGTGCTGAATCAGCAGAAACCATCTAAGTGCATCTGTCTGGGTCTGGTTCTATGATATGTAACCAGGAAGAATCTGGTTCTATGATATGGAAGTTCCAGTCAAATTCCAGACCTCCACAGCTCCAGACCAGCAAAACATCAAAAAGGTGCTGATAACTTTGAGACCACTTTGAAATTTTACTGATAACTTGGAAATGATTTGGATATGTGAGATGAGTTAGAGAAGGAAATGACAAATCACTCCATTATCTTTGCCAAGAAAATCCCAAATGGGGTCACCAAGGGTTGGATACGACTGAAATCACTGTACAACAGAAACAAATGAACTAACCTCAAGGTGGCACAGATAAAGTTAGTTGGTTCATCCCCAAACCCTACAAAAATGAGATCTCAAACTCCTTCCCCCCAGAGGATTCTTCCATTTCCATTGGGTCCATGCTGCCTAGAGCTCCCAATTCTAATCCATGGTTATGTGAGTGATATTCTCTGCCATTCTCCTTCCCCATCCTCTTCCTTACAGTCTTTGCCTCCCTTCACCATTCCATCCCCCTGTCCCGCCCTCTGCCTCTATATCCCTTCCATGGCTTAGTAGTTCCGTATCTTCTAAGTTTAAAGTGTGATTGCCACCCTTTTTCTCACTGTCAATCATGGTCTTTCCCAGAGAATCTAAATAATTGGGTGTGCCTACCCCCTATTTTGTAATTTTGTAAATTAATTATCAATTTGGCCATTAAAGCCAAACTAGTAAATCCTACTAGTAAAAGATTAGAGGACTGATTTTTGCAGTATACTCTGCTGTGTGTCCAGAATCAGCACAGCAGGAAGCCTTTTTCCAGAGGGCAGAAAGAAGTGAGGTGGAGCTTCTGATCATCATTCCCCTTCTGCCTCAAAGGGCAAAGTAGTCAACTTCCCTCCCTGCTTAAGTTATTGGACCATCACATGTCACTGGAGCCAAGCAAGACCTGCTATTGAAAGCACCGAGCAGGGCTATCAGAGAAGGGTAATAAAAGCGAGTAGGGGCAAAAAGAAAAAGTCCTTGGCCACCTCATGTCAGGGTGTTGGCACAGACTCTCAATCTCTCAACAGGCATAGTGGGGCTGGCCATCCCTCCTCAGTGACAGCCAAAATCTTACTATAATCCCTGTGACAATTTCCTGCTCCTCCCTGAGAGGAAAAGGAAAGAGAAGGTCCTCTTATCCCAGAGGACACCAGTCATAAAACCAGGCTCTAGGAGTAAGGAGAGGAGACTGGGGGGCAATGAGTAGAAGGGAATTCCTGGGTAGAGATAGTTGTAAAGGCCAAGAAGATGCTATAACTAAAGTAGGAGGAGGACAATATGTACATAATGTTCTCAATTCACAAAGATAAAAGTTGGCAACTACCAATGAAGTCAGGCCAAAGGTTGGTAACGCGCAGTTCCTGCTGTGTATGAGAGATTCTTAACTAACTTGAATTAACTAACTTAAGTAATTAAACTAACTTCAGTTGTATGTAGGTCCAGAGGTTTCAGTGATGGCAGCACTTTTTACACATTAAGATAAAGATAGTATTTTATTTCCTTGGCATAAACCCTGACATATTCTATATACTCCTGGTTAAAAAAAAAAGCCTGAATAATTATGGCTTTTAAAAATGGCAAAAAGAGGAGAAAAACAATCTTATTAGTTCTAAAAATCCAATTCTGCCATTTACATGAATCAAATTAATTAGATCATTTCTCAAATCTTCACTTGCCCTGCATAAATATAGCTATTGTATGATGTAAGGTCTATTACTAAACTCAAAAGATATCTAAGCATTTTAGACAGTAGTAGTTTAACATATTTCCCCTCTTGGGGTCAAATTAATATCATATATTGTACCATGTATAGGGTTTTCTCTTTTTTGTTTTTGTAAGGGGGAAGGCAAGGTTATTGGAGTTAAGTGACTTTCCCAAGATAACACAACTAGTAAGTGTGTCAAGTGTCTCAGGTCACATTTGAACTCAGGTCCTCCTGACTCCAGGGCCCGAGCTCTATTCACTGTGCCACCTAGCTGCCTCCAGTATAGGGATTTCTTAGCAACTATCAAGTCCACATGTATAATATGAATATAGATTGATGTGTTTATTAAACTGAGATACAGAGAGGTTAGTGCCTTCCCATAGCCTCACAGCAAACAATCCAGTTCTTCTCAAACTCAATCCAGATATTTAGTTTTCAAAGTAGCTTCAATTAAATGTGCAGATTTATAGAATGTTTGCCAAATCACATGTCCAACTGAGGATATATGATTGAATGGGCAGCCAACTGAGATCATCTATCAGTATACATGTTTTGGACATGTGCTGTAGATGGACAATCAAATGGGTCCAGAACTGAATAAAAAGAAAAGTGTGGTTGGGATTTCATCTGGGAAAGTACACAGCTCTTTCAGTGACTCCGAGCTGCTCCATGAAACCAAAGTTCATCCTTTTGAATCAATATTTTCCTGGCAATGTAATATGGATATAAACCATGGAAGACTATGACATCTAAACAATAAAAACCGAGGGTCACTTGAAGGGCACTGGATAGACCAGTGGATGTGAATTAGCCACTTATTATCAATAATGACTTTGTGTAAAATATGATGTCCAAGAAATGTCTGATCAGAAAAAGGAAGCAGGCTAACCATGCAGCAATGGTGAATGATGGAGAGCCTGGGTGCTACTCTGGTACTTGTAGAATGTTTAAAAAAAAAAAGGCCTCAATAGTAATGCCCCTGTAATGAGAATGGGAATTTGAAGATCTTTCATGCCCCTTAATAGACCTGGAGGGAATTTGAAGACCTCCCCTGGTTTGAAAGTAAACTCTGCCCCCTCATAGGCTGAATGTGATCACATGGAGCCTGTGATGGAGGGAATTTGCTAAAGGGTGGAGCAGAGCCCACAGGAAGCTTCCCTGCTTTGAAGATAAACTCTGCCCCCTCATAGGCTAAATGTAGTCACATGGAACCTGTGGTAGGAGGAGTTTGCTAAAGGGAAGCAGAGCCCACAGGAAGCTGGTTCAGAGCTAGCCAGAGGGTGAGGGAGAGAGGAACTCAGGCAAGGAGTCAGATAGGCTCATGAGTAGATACTGATCTAATATTGGTTTGTGGGAAGGCTGAAGGATGCTGCGGCTCTCAGTGTTATTATGGCTTCCTAATATCTTTGGTACTATGATGGAATTGGCTTATTGGTTTTGGGATTTGGTTTTCTGGTGTCTAAATAAATGTTTCAGTTCTGTCCTTTA
>CM053587.1:179950253-179970488 GCA_028646515.1 Pseudochirops corinnae | reverse complement strand
CCGATGAACTTTCTTCTGTGTTACAAAGCACAACTAACTGAAAATGCAAACAAGTTTGACAAGCTATGTCACATTCTGTACCTGAAGTCTCCCACCTTATTCCTGAAAAGGGTATATTGCATTTTCTATTTTCTAGGACTAGATATTGTTTATTGCAATTAATTTGAGTTTTAACAGCTTTTTAGTGACGTGTTAATTTACATTCCTATTGTCACTGTGTATGCTGCTCTCGTTTCATTCTGTTTACTCTGCCTCAATTTATAAAAGTCTTTCTGTGTTTCTCTGAGCTTCTCATACTCCATTTCTTATTGAACAATAATAATATCCCTCTAGAAACACGTTACAATTTGCTCAGCCACTCTTCAATTAATGGGCAACCACTTTGTTCCTAGCATTTTGATACAAGAGAATAATGTCATAAATATTTTTTACTGATCTCCTTTGGATATGTGCTCAGTAACGGGTTTACCAGGTCAAAGGGAACAATTGAGTGATTTTTCTCCCATAATTATAACCATTTCCTAGACACACCAGCAGTTCAGAGCTCCACCAACAACGTATTGGTGTTCTGTCTTCTCACTACTTTTCCATAACGACCATTTCTATTAAAAAAATTATCTTTACCCATCTGATGAGTGTGCTGTTCTAATTTGTAGTCTCTTTATATTTGGAGTATTATTCGAAACGGTAGACGATAGTTTGCATTTCTTCTGAAAATGGTTTGTTCACATCCTCTGCCTCCCAGTGGCCTGATGCCATTTTTATTCTGCTCCCTCTGCAGTTAAAAAGGGAATGCTTTTTCTCCTCCTTAAAGTCTCACTGATCTGGCTAATTTCTCAGGGCTTCACTTCACTTTGCATACGGGTGATCTAATGACTGTTTGTTATGACCTTGTATTTCGTGCTGGGATAAAGTTCAGTCTCATACAAGCCAAAAACCAGACTATTAAAATGATCTACCATCTACATTCAGGACTGCTCCTGAATTTCAAGTAAAATTCCAAGTTAAAAGCAGATGCATACCTTTCTTCTTTGATGGGGAATCCAGTTTAGTGATTGGCTTTATTTCTGATGATGGAGGCTCCACTGATGGGTTAGGGAGAGGATCTGCATCTAACATAGATAAAACTTGTGAGGTTTCAAAAGGAGGTTCAAGGATTGCAGAAACAACAGAAGTCTCATCTGGCTCCCTCATCTGCGTACAGAGGGCTCTTGGCTTTGGCTTTACTATCGTACACACAGTTTCTTCCACTGAGGCAGCCTTCTCAACTTCATTTACCAGATTATCATCATTGGGGATGACTCTAAAATGAGTATTTTCTGATGGTGTGATGGTAGCCGTTCGAGGGTGATCTGCTCTCTCTTTCTTGCTGATCTGAAAAACACAGGCTGTAATTATTAGCAAAAAAAAAACTGGCCACTCCGTTACTCCTTGAATGCCTTTCTCTGCACCTCTAGTCTCTCATCACCAAAAGCCTATTTAACATCTCAAATTGGATATCTCATAGATATTATAAACTCAAAATATCGAAAACTAAACATAACATCTTTTCCTCCCAAACCCTTCCCCTTTCCAAACACAAATTACTGTTGAGGCTACCCATAACCCTCCCAAGTTACCCAGCTTGTAATGCAGGAGTCATCCTTGACTCCTCAATCTTTCCCACCTTCTCTGCCCAATCTCTTGTCAAGTTCCGGCATTTCTACCTTTGTAACATCCCCTGTATATTCCCCCTTCTCTCCTAGACACAGCCCAACTGTAATGGTACAGGCCATTATCACCTAATACCTGGTCTCCATCACTGTCGCTTCCCACTCCAATTCATTCTCCTCTCAACTGCCAAAGTGATCAACTTGTAGAGCAGGTTGGATTCCCCTTGCCTGCAATTCAAGATACTCTAGTGACCCCTATTCCTTCTAGCATCACATATAAAATCCTCTGACTTCCACAATCTAGCCCCTTCCTAATTTCCCAGTCTTCTTAAACTTTACTCTTCTTCACATATTATATGATCTAGAAACATTGATCTTGCCATTCCCCATATGTAACGCACGGCCTTGTGACTCCATTGTTTTTTCTGGCTGTTCCCATGCCTGAATGTGCAGTTTCAGCTCTGCCTCTTAGCTCTCCTGGCTTCTTTAAAGGTGAACTCAAATCTGACTTTCTACTAAGAAGCCATTCCTAATACAATCCTCTTCCCCCTTAAATTCTACAGCCTTCCCTCTGAGATTACCTCTAATTTACTGTCTATATCTCTTATGTATATATTTTTTCAATGTTGTCTCCATGATTAGAGTGATATACTTAAAGGCAGAGACTGTTTTCCCCTTTTTTTTGTGGGAGCGGGGAAGGACAATTGGGGTTAAGGGACTTGCCCAAGGTCACACGGCTAGTTTTTTGGTGTAAAATGTCTGAGGCCAAATTTGAACTCAGGTCCTCCTGACTCCAGCAGTGTGCTACCTAGCCACCCCTGTTTTTCCCTTTTGTTATATTCTCAGAATTTAGCACAGTGACTGGCCCATAGAAAGCAATTAATAAATGCATATTGACTTAATTTGACTTATAACACATATCATATTGGTCTGAATATAGCTTGTGCCCCTGAAATGGGATCCTTTTGGAAGGAAAAAAAAATGGAAACACATACAATGAAAAGTAATACCAATTATAGGCTACATTCAGGTTTTCTACAAACTTGATTTTTTGAGGAAATATATAGCCTCCATTTGGATGAAAATCCATGTTTTAGCAATGAACAGATAATATATAGAATCATGTCTCAGCATGAGAAGAGACCTCAGAGGCTATCCAGTCAAACAGCTGAACAAGATTCTATACCCTACAAGCATACCTGACAAGGGGTCAACCAGCCTTTGCTTAAAGATCTCTGGTGAAGAAGAACCCTCAACTTCCTGAGAAGCCTATGCCACTTTTGATAAGTTCTAATTTTTAGGAAGCATCTGCTTACATCAAGCCCAAATTTGCCTATTCACAACTTTTGGATTCCACTCATCCTAAATTCTGTTCACTGAAGTTAATCAGAACATATTTAATCCCTCTTTCACGTGAGGGTCCTTCAGGTATTTGAAGAAGGCTACTGTAGTCTTCCTTCTCCGCTCTCCCTCGAGTCTTCTCCTGTGCTGGCTACTCTAGATGTGGTCTCACTAGGATAGAGTAAAAAGAGACCAACACATTCTCTCTCCTGGTCACTATCCTTGACTTTCATACTATGTGTTACTGACTATTACTGAGCTTGAAATTCACTAAAAATCCCCCCCCCCCCCCCAAATTTCCAGTGAAACTATTCCCTATTTATATCTTCTTCTCATCTCACAAAAGGGAAAGTGATAGGTTTAACCCAAGTGCAAACTTTATATTTATTGCAAAATTTCATCTTACTAGATTTGGCCCAATTTTCTGGTTAGCAAAATATAAATGTTTGAAAATATATTTGCATTCAGTAGGCTTGCTATTTTGGGATTGGGGGTTAGGGAAAGACAAGAAGAAAAAAATATCTCAAAATTTTGTGGAAATGAATGTTGAAAACTAAAAATAAATGAATTAATTAAAAAAGAGAATCAAGGATGACAATACACAGTGAATCTCGAATTCCAAACTGAAGATGGAGTTTACTTTTTTCAGTAACTAAAATAAATATAAGTAAGGATGAAAATATTTTTGCAGTAGAGTTATGCAACCACAGGAGGGCACTCAAGTCATTTCTATTTGTGAAAGCAAATCTGAAATTCCTGTTTTCTTATTTACCAGTGGTTTTTTTTTTATTTACCAGTGTTTAATCTTCATAAGCAGAAAAACAAAAGCCCCATCCATCCCATAGGCATATTATTACCTTGGTAGACTCTGGGAAACCTCCCCAGGTCCACTCCATGTGAGATTCTGATCTGAGCAAGCTCTCAGCAGGTTTCACTTCAAGCTCTGAATCACTCTTAGGACAGGCAGTCTGGGAGAAGGCACTGTAAACATAAACAGAAAGACATAAGGGAGTGACTGAAAAAAGCAGGAAACCCATAGGCCCCTTTAGCTTGCCATGATTCTTCTAAGTCTGGAGGGTACATGTAGGTTGGACTTACAAGTTTACCCTGCAGATAGAAAGTCCCCAATGAGAAGCAGTTTCAGCTTTTCCTTCACAAGGCAGAAAGGCCCCAGAGGTCTTTAAGAACACTGAGAAAGCTTAAAACAAAATCTTGTCAGATGGCTTCATTTTCACACCTTGTCTGCTTTTAATACTATTCATAGTTTTAAAAAAATGTCAGTGGCTGACCTAGGATTAGAATTTCTGGATTTTAAGGCCCCAAGTTCAGAGCTGCATGCATACCACCACAATGCAATTTGGAAGACAGACATATTAGACAAAGGTTGATAGACACAAAACTAGAGAAAGAATCTAATTCGTACCAGGGAGAAAAATCTCAGGTTTTTATCACTAGGAAAAGACAGAAAGGTAATCTGATGCCTGCTGAAAAAGAGAACAGCGATTTAACAAGTCTGCCTAAGTCCTTCTTGCCTTCAAGAATTTAAATAAATGAAAAGAGAAGTTAATAAAATTATTTACTTGTCCAAAGGGGACCAATCTCCATCAGATAATGGGTAACGATCACTGGAATGGAAGATCAAAGGTTCTTTATGGTCCTCCTCCTTCATTGTAGCAGCTGAAGGTCCTCTGTGGAAGAAAAGAAGAAAAGAATGGTGGAAATGACTACAATTAATTGTAACCATGCAGGCCTCCAATGACAATTCTCTCAATCAAAAGAAAGAGAAAGAGGATGTGTTATTAAAAACAAAGATTTCCAAAAAGGAAAAAAATGATGGAGAAGGGGTTGTTACTAGTGACAATGGAAAGAAAAAGAGCTTCACAAGATACTTCAATTGCCATTTCAATCATTTAGGGGAGGAAATGTGATTCAAAAGAGTATTTTGACTTAGTTAGTTATTGATTTATAAGAAAATATAGCAACTATCTCACGCCATGAGTTACATACTTCAAAAATTTAGAGATAACAATAGATACATTATTTAAAGCAGATTTTTAGCTCAAGGATTAACTTAGAATAGCTCCTTCCTCTTCCTCCCATAAATTTATAATTTCATTATTCATTAGCACCAATTCCATGATACAGGGGAGGTAACGAGGAACCTGTGAAAGTAGATGAAATGTTATTGCTTTCCAGGAGCTCCTGTAGCTATTTTGTGGGTGAAGAGAGGGAAACTATTAGTCATAATAAGATTTTAAATCAGTTTCACATATGACCTTTTCTCATTCACAGAGATGAAACTGTATGTGTGAAAAGTCACCATCCTTGCCTATATCATAAATATCACGTAAAGGGAAAAACATACAATTTTTCTTTGATGGCTCCTATCTTAATGGAAAATAATGATTCTGAGAACTTAATGGGATCAAGAGGCATTCCTACAGGACTTTAGAAAGGCAGAAGGGGAGTGGATAGAGGGCTGGTTTTACAGTAAGGACGACTTGTATTCAAATCTCACCACTCATACATACCAGCTGTGTGACAATGGCTAAGTGACTTAGCCCCTCACTATTTGAGGCAATTAAGCTGCAGAAAAGGTACTGACCCAGGAGACTACAAATACAATCCCTATCCCTAATTCAGTGACCATTCCTGAGGATACAGATGAAGTCCGCAATGCTTAAAGAGCAGAGTAAAATGAATAAATATTTACATCTCACAGAATATGCTTCATTATTTTATTAAAGTTAAGCCAAGAAGAAGAGCAAAGCACTCTTTCTGATTACTGGATTTAAGAATTTCAATAAAGAGATGCAGCATCATAAAGAATTTCCCATGATGGCTAAGAGAGAAGAAATTATAGTAACTTGGGATCCTGGATATGACTAAAGTGAAAGGGTTTTTAACCCCCTTGTGACTCCATTGTTAACATAATACTTATAAAAACTATTTTACAGAAAACTTGTTGTCTTTACGAAATGAGATGACTCCACATCTAGGAACATTTTATACAATGATCACCTTTTCTTCCTATTCAAGAAATCAGTAGAAATTTAAGTTATCTCTGCCTGGCAATGATAGGACACAAGTTTGCTGCAAAACTTCAGCTCTAAGAGCAACATGTAAGTCATGAGGAAAATCACCTAAAAGGGCTTTGATTCCATTAGTTGCCATGTATTTACAATGACAATTTTAAGAAAAATTAGCATGCATATGAGTAATGTGTTTGTTTGAAGCCTTAAAGTGAACACAGAGGAAATCCTGTTCCATTTACTTAATGGTCTCTAGATTAACATTTGGAATCTACATTTTTCATGAATAGCTCTCATGTAACACAGCACAACTGGCTGAAATAAAAGTCAGATAATTAGATAATCAATATTTACTTGTCTGTTTCATGTCAGAAGTGAAAAAAGACAAGGGGAATTCAGGTTATAAACCTTTTAAGATTAAAGTCACCCCACAGTGATTATAGGGCAGAAGATTATGAATACTTAAAAGGGACCTACAGTAAAAAAGATGGGAAAAATTCAGCCTCTGGGGAACAGATTTCTATTTCCATCTTTCTCTGTCTCTATCAGTCTCTCTCTGTATTTGGTCGATAAATCAACCATTAAGCAGGTTACTTACTATGTGGCAGGCACTGAGAATACAAAGCTTACAGGGTAAATGGGGAGATAACTCATATACATGTAAGCTTATACAAAATACAAAGCAAATATTTTTAGGAGGAATGCAATAGTAGCTGGGAAAGGGGCTCAGGAAAGTCCTCACATAGTAAAAGGTGTTCTCTGAACTGAACTTTGAGGGAAATGAGTGATTATATGAGGTAGAGGTGAGGAGGGTGTGTACTGCAGTCAGGCATAGAGGACAGCCAGTACAAAAGCCAGATCAAAGGTGAAATGTTGCTTGTGAAGGACAATAAGAAGATCAGCTTGTTTGGAATGAGGAGTATACCAAAGGGAGTATGCCTAATAAGTCTGGAAAGGTAGGTTGAAGCCAGATTGTGAAGGGCTTTGAATGCCAAACAGGTTTTGTTTGGGAGGGAGTACATGAATGGGGATAAAAAAAAAATTATTTTCACAAATTTCTACCTGAAATCTAACATTTCCTCCAATTACAAATGTAGGAAACGAATATTATTCTGAAAAGGGGTCCATAAGCTTCACCAAACTGCCAAAAGAGACCATATCACAAAATAGGGTTAGGAGCCTTTATGCTAGAAATAATAGGGAGTCAATCAGTTTATTGAATACATTGATCTTTCTTCTTTTGAGGGGGAAGAAGGGGCAAAATGTCAGGTGGGAGTGTTACATTAGGGCTCCTTTTTATGCTTCTTGTTCTGATGTTCTATTAATGTCATTGCTGAATGTTTAAAATACTTTTTATTAGTGATGGATTTTTTTTTTGGAGGGAAGGCAAGGCAATTGGGGTTAAGTGACTTGCCCAAGGTCACAAAACTAGTAAGTGTGTCAAGTGTCTGAGGCCGGATTTGAACTCAGGTCCTCCCGACTCCATGGTCAGTGTTCCATTCACTGCCCCACCTTAATGATGGACTTTTGCATTACTTTTGAAGTCTATAGTCAGGGAAAGCATTAAAAAACCATGCTCATGGGAAATAATTGTTATTAATCTATAAACTAACATTTCCCGTAGAAGGCAATCAAGGCTTTCATGCATTATTCAAGTCAAAAAACCATATTATGTTGGGAACAAAAAGTTAAACAAAAACAGTTACTGTGTATGTTTAATCACTTTCACCAGCCACCTTAGGAAGAAGCAGATACTTATTCTAATACTGGATGCCTGCACCAACATGACTATCATCTAAAAACAATATAGCAATTTCAGGGGTGATTCAAACAAAGCAAGTTTAAGGCTCTAATGTATCAAGAAAAAAGGGACAGCAACTCATTTCATCCAATTTTTCTCTCTTTCATCTTCAAGAAACCTAAATTAACTTCAATTTTTGTTCAATAAATGAGTCTCCAAATTAAAACATAAGTAGCATATTAGAATGTTATTTACTGAAATAAAATGAGAAATGAAAATTTAGTTTTAGAAACCATGAGAATAAAGACTACATCATTCTCTGCGGCAAAGGTGGGTAAGGAGAACTTGAATAATTGAAATCTTCAAAATTCCAAAACCATATGATACCTAGATTTCAAGATAATGAAAGTTTCAACCCCTCATACACCAAACCTGTCAGTCATTGACATAGCCATCTAGATATACAGGCTAGGGTTTAAGATCCTTTTACTTTTTCTGTCTGATCTTTTAAAGAAGTACATGTCATGTGAAAAAATGGGGACATTAGTGCACTGTTGGTGGAGTTGTGAACTGATCTCCATTCTGGAGAGCAATTTGCAACTTTGCCCAAAGGGCTATAAAACTCTGCATACCCTTTGACTCAGCAATATCACTATTAAGTCTACATCCCAAAGAGATTTAAAAAAAAGGGGGGGGGGAGGACTAATTTGTACAAACATATTTATAGCAGCTCTTTTTATGGTAGCAAAAAATTGGAAATTGAGGGGATGTCCATCAATTGGGAATGGGCTGAACAAGTTGTGGTTTATGACTGTGATGGAATACTATTGTGCTATAAGAAATGGTGGAGCAGGATGGGTTGAGAAAAAAACCTGGTAAGACTTAACGTGAAATGATGCAGTTAAGTGATCAGAACCAAGAGAACACTGTAATACAGTAATACAATAAAATTGTAACAAGGATCAACTGTGAAAGACTTAGCTACTCTGATTAAGACAATGACACAAGATAATTCCAAAGGACCCATGATGAAAAATGCTATCTACCTTCAGAGAAAAAACTGATAAACTATGAATGAAGATTGAAGGATACTTTTCTCACTTTATATATGTGTATGTGTGTGTGTGTGTGTGTGTGTGTGTGTGTGTGTGTGTGTGTGTGTATGTCTTCTTTTGCAACATGGCTAATGTGGAAACATATTTTTCAGAACTTCCCAGATATAATCAATATCATATTACTTACCTTCTCAAAGGGTAGGAGAGAGGCAGGAGGGAGGAAGAGAATTTGGAACTCAAAAATTTTTAAATGATGCTAAAATTTTTAAAAATGTAAATGGAAAAGATTTAATTAAATAAATATATTAAGAAAAACAGAAAAAAAGAAGTACATAAAAAAGAAGGAACTATCTTTTTTTTAAAGCAAAATGGAAATGGGGAAGGGGTACTTTAAAGGAAATGGGAAGTATTGATTTTAACCACAAGAAGAAGGTGGCAGAATGGGATATGTCAAAGGGCTTTATTTTTTATATGTCTTTACTGTAAATTTTTTTCCCCCAACTTTAAACCAAATTCCTTTCACCCAAAATCATTCCAAGTGCTACTTTATGAAAATGGCACAAGAATTTGGGCCCTGAAACCTGGTATACTAAAGGCCACATAAAGTGAGCTTGTAACAAATTAAAACATACAAAATAGACAATATAGCTCACCCTTACATACTTGTAAACCCATACTATATCCCTGAAATGTGTAAATTAACATTCTTTCCCTAACACTGCTAACTTTTTATTGGAAATTAAATGTGGCTTTTTGAACTATTTTCTTTTCTCTAATTTTTTTTTGGGGGGAGAAGGAATGACAATTTTCATTATTTTTAGTAGAATAAACAATTATATAATTTTAAATCTAAAATATCTATATTGAAAATTCACTTAAATTCACACAATTTAGGAACTGCATGGGACCTTGGAAGATCATTTAGGCCTCAAAGTACCCCAAAGAGGCCTTTGGGTACCAACAAGTTCTTTCAGGGGAGTCCATGAAGTCAAAACTATTTTCATAATAACACTAAGATATTTTATTTTCTAATGTGGTAAATATCAACAGAAGTAACCCACAAATGAAAGCTCTTGGGGGGATTCTCAATAATTTTAATGATCATAAAAGGGTACAAAGACCAAAAAGTCCGAGAATCACCAATCAGCTTATCACCTATATTTTCCACATGAGAAACTTGAGGCCTAGTAAATAAATTTGAGGTTAGTAAGTGATTGGAATGGGATAAAAACCAAGGTCCCTCGATTCTGAGCATCTAGAGTCCGTTCTCTTATACAGGTTTATACTATGGTTAGAACTTTTTTTTTAATTAAAAAAACAATTTGCCTTCTAATAAATGCAGAGTTATTTTCTGACACTACTCTTGAAAGAAGCTATTTTCTCTCAAAGAAAGAGAAAAAGGAAAAAATTTTCAATTTGTAGTTCCTTTAGAATCCACTGGCAGTGCAATAAAAAAGGAAAAACACAAGGGCAATATTACAGGTACTGAATTTACACATCTAAAAGCATATTTTGGCAGGGCCTATTTGTTACGTCATCAGCTACCTCTGGTTTACAGAGATAAGCAGTCAACTACATGTAGCAGCCAGCCAGCGAAATCAATAAGGGCCAGGGCCTCCAGAGGTCTAAGTGCCATTCTGGTCGGCTGCTAAAAAACCTCCATCGTACTAAGCTCAGAGGCAACACTTAATACATACTTGTTGACTGACTGACTGACTGATCATTCTGTTTAGACTAACAAGAGGAGTGGAAATTTTTTTTCATTTTTACTCATTTGTAGGATTTAGAGCTAGAAGAGGGCTTAGAGGCCACTGAATCCAACCCTCTTATTTATAGCCCTGACCCTTTTTCCTAATGAGGACTGTGTGAGCAGACTAGTTCTTGAAGACTCAGCTGAAATTATAGCAGTTTCGATAATTCTCATCAGCATCTCAAGGTTAAGCTGCAGGCTCTTAATTCTGTTCTTAGATCTCTTACTATTAAACTCTATCTACATTTGATTTATAAACTGATACACAAACAGGAAGTGTAAAATGCAAAATGTCAACAAAAACTTGTCTACTCTGGGGGATGGAAGAGACCTTTCAGTTTTATCCTTGGCAGAAGGCCAGGTAAGAAAAACATTGGTAAGAACTAGGGCAGTTCTGACTAATTTGAGCAGGCTTACCCAAGAGAATGAATAGAAATGTTATTCCAAATGAGGTTTGGATGTGGCATGGCTGCAAATGTCTTCTGAATTATCTATTACTTGTCCATCTATTCAAATGCAATACCAAGTGTACCATTAGTGTGGGCCCACTCTCAAACCTTTCAAGTGTACCTCATTCTCCGACCCCATCCCCACCCCCAAAAAACAAAGGGATAGTAAAGACTCCACTACTGGGGAAGGCAGGGAACTACCTGTAGCAGACCCTAGAAATAAGAAGGGAGAAAAAGGAAAAGGAAAACATTACTGTTCTTAATATGGCTAGCATTTCCTAACATTTTCATCTTCCATTCCCTCAGAGCTCTTCCCGGGACAGACTCCAAAGTACAGAGTGTAAGTTTGTCATTAATCTCTTTGTAGCTAATATGTTTTCATGCTGACAGAGGAAGGACTCAGAAGTTGTTGACCTATTCTGGCTTTGCTAATCGTTCAGTTTACATTGATACTGTGAGTAAACAGTGAACAAAGTCAGTACTGTTCCTCTGTATCTTTCAATCTTTAATTCTTTAGTTTGAACTGAGGAAGTCTATTTTCTCTCAGAATTGGTATGAGGTAAGAGAGACAGAAAGAGCATGTGTGAGACTCTGCCAGAATCAGAGGAGGTGGAAAAGATTTGAAGAGAGATAAAAACCATTTTGAATCTCAAAATTTAAACTTCTTGCATTTAACATTTAGCAGTGACAGACATATCACTTCCCAAAGGTCATAATAGGGGCCAGAGGTAAATCTAGGATTATATCTCAGGTCTTGTTTCCTAAAAGTTTGGAGGTTAAGGAGTCACGATTACCAAAGAGTAAAAATTACAATATATTAATGAGAAACTTCTTTACTTTGATCATCTAAAATTTAGACTTGGTAAGAAAGTGGCTTAATATATAGTACTTGGATTTCTTCAATTGGAAAAATAAATGTATGAGGATTCTCATGTAGAATGTAGTTCCTTTTTTCTTGCTCCCAACTCAAATAAAGATTTGGATCTGAAAACTCATTTTGAGAACTTGTAAAAAATTTTTCTAATCAATTCTGTTACTAGGACATTACTGTACCAACCATTGTTACTCATAAATTTGAATAAAGTAGCAACTATAGTATATTTTAAAAATAAAGGTATCTAATTTTTAAAAGAGAGACTTTGGGGTTGGCTAGGTGGCACAGTGGATAAAGAGCCAAGTCTGGAGTCAGGCAGACCCGAGTTCAAATCTGGCCTTAGTAATGCTGACTACCTTAATAATAAGAATAATAAGAATAATAAAAGAGAGAGATTTTAGAATATTGAGTAGAGGATCAATGTTGGAGTAAGGAAGACCTAGGTTTGAGTCCTGCTGTTGGCCCATACTTACTGTGTGACCCTGGGCAAATCATCTAACTTCTCAGTACTTTGGGCAACTCTCTAAGATATTAATTTGCAGAAGGGATGTTGACCTGCTTTGGTAGAAACAGTTAAATGATTGGATAACTTCTCATATCAATGAAATCAGAAGTCCAGTCCCTATCCCTAATTCCTTAATTTTAAGATCATTGGCTTAAAACTGAACATAAATACAACCCTGCTTTGTAAATTATTTACATTTAGATGAATGAATTTCAATACATACAGGACAAATTGAAGATAATTAATATAGGGCAGAAATTAAGATTAAGGACAAATTTTGTTAAGTCCTGTCCTACTCTTCATGACTCCATTTGGAGTTTTCTTGGCAGAGATACTGGAGTCATTTGCTATTTCCTTTTCCAGCTCATTTTACAAATGAGGAAAGTGAGGCAACTGGGGTTAAGGGACCTGCCCAGGGTTACCCAGATTGTAAGGGTCTGAGGCCGGATTTGAGCTCCTGAAGATTAGCTTTTCTTATTCCAAGGCCAATGTTCTATCCACTGTATCATGTAGCTGCCCCTAAGGGGGAATAGGAAAGGATTTTTTACAGAAGATGAGAGTTTAGCTGAAACTTAAAAGGAAGCCAGGAGGTAGAGATGAGGAAGGAATGCCTGAAAATATATGGAATTGAAAAATATGAGAGGAAAAGCAAGGGGACCAGTAACACTGGATCCTAGAGTACATGCTAGAGAATAAAGTATATAAAGACTGCAAAGGCTGGGAGGGGGCCAGCTTATGAAGGGCTTTAAAGCAAAACAGGATTTTCTATTTGATCCTGGAGGTAACAGGAGCCATCAGAGTTTACTGAATGGGATCAGACGCACACCTCAGGAAGATCATTTGGCAGGTGGGAGGAGGATGGACTGGGGTGTCAATCAGTCACTAAATATTTATTCAGCAGCTCCCATGTGTCACACACTCTGCTAAGCACAGGAGATTTAAAAAAAGGCAAAAAACAGTCCCAGCATACGAGGAGCTCCGTGCAGTGAGGAAGGCAGGCAGACAACCACACACAAACACGACACACACAGGATGAGTCGGAGACAATACACCAGGGAAGGCACAGAAGTGGGGAGAGCAGGCATCAGGTTCGGAGGAGCCGGACTAAGGCAGTGGCGACAGCAGAGCAAAGGCACGTGTGCAAGAGATGTTATGAAGGCAGAAATGAAAGGACGTGATGACCGATCACATATGGGGGTGTGAGGGAATAAGGACTTGAGGCTGATACAGAGGTTGGGAACCTGATTGGGGAGATGGGGCTTTCTTTGACAGTAACAGGGAGGTCAGAAAGAGAGTTTGGAGGAAGGGAAGACAATGAATTCAATTTTGAACACATTAAGTTTATTTGCTAAATTTTTGTTTTAGGGATGAGTGGTATTGGACCTCTATGAAGCTAGCTATTTATAAGAAAATAAAATAATTAAAAATTCCTTTTCACACTGATCTAGCTTTTTGAAACTGTGGAAAAGGAATAATGGTCTTTGGCGACTCACATCTCTTACTACTACAGCAAATGAGAAGGTTTTATAGTAGTTTTTGAAGGGATTTAGAAAGGAAAATTCTTATTTTTACTAAATCCAGCACTAGCGCGCTATATATATATATATATATATATATGCATACACACACACACACACACACATATAAAAAAGAAAATCTCATCTTATTTTGGTTTGGTACCATGCTGTCATAATCGGATGCTTCAGAGCAGAAGCATTTTACTGATCAAGGCACTTGTTTACCTTACAGGCTGGGCTCCTTTTTCATCATCAGAGCTTATGTCTATATCAAAGGTATCCTCCATTCCAGGAGATGGGGTCTGATCTTCCTTCTTGTTGTCTTGTTTGTACTTCTTTTTCCGCCGTTTTTTCTTCTTCACAGAACCTGGGTTGAAAACCGTCTCTGTCTCCATAATGTGTGAGATTTCTACACTCTGACACATTCTTTCATTTCCACCTGACTTAATCAAATGAGTCTCAATATCTTTAAAGAACTGATCTTCTGTAGGTATTGGTGAGGTAGCCAAGTAAGCAGGAAGCTTTTCCTTAAAAAGAACAAGAAAGACAACTAAGATATAAAACCAAACACTTTATATAACTTTGCATAAAAAGACAACAAGAGAAAAAAAATCTATTTCATGTAGAGGTCAAAGAGCTTTACAATAGTTTTTCCACCACCCTGCCTAATTTGGAAGCCAGGAGCTGCATACTTAAGTAAATCACAGAAAACTACACTTTGAACATGTCTTTTCAATTAGTTGCTGAACAGCTCAGTGCTGAGTCATATCAGTACAAGAGTAACTAGCTTTTACATAGCACACATCTAGAGAAATTGACACTACATGCTTGGAGGAAAAATAGAAAAGGTATGATAGACACCACCATTAAAACAGAGACAATTAAAATTGCTATGAAAGTAAAACAGTAGTTTTACGAAGGACCATATAAAGAACTTACTGAGATAAAGAAGAATAAGACTGAAGTGAAGGAGGAGGCAAACTCTAAGAGATTCACATCAAACAAAGGGCTGACGGGAAAAATCAAGTATAGCCAAGAAAAACTGTTAAAGTGAACAAGTAGACCTAGGTGAAGAAACAGTATAAGAATGACTCTGCCCACTTAATTAAGTGTGGAGAGGAGGGGGTAGGACAGAGATTCCTCTTAACAAATGAAATTAATATATTCTAAAATGAGGACATTAAAAAAAATCCATTCTCCTGGGAAGAAAACTAAAAACTTGTCAGGGCAAAAGGAAAATAAGAAAAGCCCTTTAAAATTCGTGAATGGAGAAGAAATTACTAGAAATTAACATCAGAAAAATGATTATAATAAAGAAATCAGTTAATGGATTTCTGAAACACTTGACATCAGTAACATCACTGATACATATTTCTGAACCACAAGAGAAAATGGTAGGGACTTAAAAAGATATAAAAAGATATAATAGGAACTTTCTCATTCAATAGAATCCAATTCAGCAAACATTCATTAAGAGGCTACTATGTGCAAAGTACTAGGGATACAAGGACAAGAACGGACCCAATGAACTTTAGAACTGAAAGGGCCATCATTGGCCACCAAGTCCAAACTGTACATGAACAGGAACTTTCTCTACAACATACCCAACTAGGGGCAGCTAGGTGGAGCAGTGAATAAAGCACTGGTGCTGGAGTCAGGAGGACCTGAGTTATTCGGCTTCAGACACTTAACACTTACTGTGTGACCTTGGGCAAGTCACTTAACCCCAATTGCCCTGGCTTCCCCTCTAAAAAAAAAACAAACTGTACCCAACATGTGACCATTCAACCTTTGTTTAAAGACCTCTAGTGAAAGTAACCAACTCTCTCCAGAGGTAGCCTATTATACCTTTAGTTAAAAAATTAGCAACTAACTGAGGCACAAAAGGAAATTTTTTCTGTATGTTAAACCCAAATTTTCCTCTTTGCAATTTATATCTATTGTTCCAAGTTCTGATCTCTGGAAAAAGCAAAATATCCCTTCAAATATCTGAAGACACCTATCATGCCCCTATCCTGAATCTTCCCTTCCACAAACTAAATAAACACTCCACTCCCACCCCCACCCCTGTTCCTTTAGTTGTCATCTTGGTTGCTCTCCTTTGGGCACTCTCTAGAGTCTAGATTAGCAATACACAATATTCAAGATGTGGTCTGACCAGAACTGAATAAAAAGCAACTATCGTATTCCTAGTTCTGGGCATTATATAATTCTTAATGAAGGCAAAGTTTGAACTAGCTTTTTTTGGCCCCCATGTCATACTACTGACTCATTTTGCGCACTAAAACCCCAGAACTTTTTTTCAGACAGGACACTATCTAGCCACACCGCCTCCATCTTGTGCTTATGAGGCTGTTTTTCTCGGAACCCAGGAATAAGACTTTAAGAGTTATTCCTAGGCAATTTTATCTTGTTAGATTTGATTTGGGCCACTGTTCATGTTTGTTGACATCCTGAGAGGTCAACATTCTATTTTCTATTGCATTAGGGAGGCTGTCTAGCTTTTTCTTTAAATCTCCTGTTCTCCCACAGTGGCTTAGCATCATGGTATATGGCATACGCCAATTCTTTGTGTATCCTACAGCATATAACTAAGGTCAAATAATTGGAACTAATTAAATGGAGAACTAAGGGATCTTACCATCACTCTTTTATTTATCTTCAATAAATTATCTAACCAACTGTCCTAAAAGAACTTCCATTCTACAGGAAGGACAGGTGCAAGGGTATAAATACAATGCTCATATAAATAAATACGTACACAAGGATAATTAAGGAGAGGGATAGCACTAAAAACTGAAGGGATGAGGAAAGGTTTTGTGAAATGAGAGCTGAGCTGGATCACGAACGATGACAAGGATTCCTGAAAGTGGAGATAAGGTGAAAGAAAGTTCATTCTAAACATCTAGGATAAGTAATGCAAGTCTGCGATGAGGAGATGGAGTATTGAGTTTAGGGAATACTTAGTAGTCCAGTTTGACTGGAACACAGAGTTTATGAATGAAAGTATTATAAAATACAAATGGAAAAGTAGTTCCCTCCTACCAGATTATAGAGGGCCATAAATACCAGGCAAAGCATGTTGTATTTTATCCTATAAGCAACAAGAAGCTATATTTTATCCTTCAAGCAATGGGGAAGCTGAATTTTTAAAGGTGTAGGTCCCAGTTCATAACGATGTAATCTCTAATTCTTCTTACGTGCATAGCATTTCAGCTTGTTTCCCATAAATCTGTTTTTACAAGAATAGCAGGGCATGAGAAAAGGGGGAAAACCACTAAGTTTCTTGAGACATTATCCAATGACAGATGTATTACAGGAAAGAAATGAAACAAAAAGGAAAGGTAAAGGGCTTATGCCAGGCTTTAGCCTTGTGTTCATCAAGGAGTAATCTTCTACAATGAACAGGCTTAAGGGTCTACATTAATCTCCATTCCTTTCTCTACTCTCTGCTTTGGCAATTTCCTCTGCTTCCATGACTTTAACTATCTTCTGGATAGAGGTGACTTTCAGACCTTTATCTCTTCTGCCAACCTCTCCCTTGAGTCACACCCCTACACTTCTAGTTGCTGAATGCACCTCTCTACCTTGAATGTTTTACTGACTCCTAAAACTAAGCATGTCCCAAACAGACTTCATCATCTTGATAAGTCCTGCCTTACTGCAATGCCTTTATTTCAGGTGATGAAGATGAGAGCCACTCAGTCATCCAAACTCAAAGTCCCAGAGTTGTCTGTGACTCTTATCTTACCACTCATCTTCCACAATCAATTTACAGCGCTAGCTTGGGAGTCAAAGGATCCGAGTTAAAATCTTGCCTTGGACATTTATTGTCTCTTAAGCTTGGGCTAATTATTGAAAACATCCTGGGTCTTACAGGTCAATGATACCACGGAAAGGGGGAGAAACCTGAGGCCATCATTAGAAGAGAAGGGCCACTGGAGCCTTGCAGAGCCAAAGGTGTGAGGTGTCAGGGCCATATGGGATTTCTATGTATGTGTCCTCTCTCCCCTGCTAATGCCATGTGTTAGCTGTAGAAGAACATGTACCAGTTCTATGGGGAGGGGGATGACATTTCAGTTAACAAATTTACTTTAAACTATTTGTGTCCCCATGAAGACTACTGAAGGTAACACACCAGTGGGGTCTCATGAGCTATGGTTTTATTAGAGCAGATTCACAAACTGCTTTGAAAGTAGGATACTTGTCCCTTGGGGGACCCAATCTGTGAAATCTGAGGAAGAGCAGTAGCTCAGATGGGGTTCTACGAATTCCATGAGCTTATTGGAAACTCAAAGATGCTGCTTTTTAAATTCTGCTCTAAGAAACATACCAAATACGCTTCCTCATTACAACATTTACAACAAGCCTAAGTGAAAGCAAAAGGAGAAAAGGAGAAACACAACGGCAAGTAGAACTTGCATGACTACTTAGAAGGCTACTTTCTATAATAATACTAATGGTTAATAATAGCTGGCATTTATATAACACCCACTATGCACCAGGCACCACACGAAGCACCTTCCAAATATGTCTTATTTGCTCTCTCCAACAACTCTGGGCAGTTTAGGAAACAGGCACAAATGGGTTAAGGGATTTGTCCAAAGTCTTGGAATTATTGGGTGTCTGGAGCTGGATTTGAACTGTTCTCCTAACTCCAGTCTCAGTGCTCTGTCTGCTGGACTACCTAGCTGCCTCAACATAATATAAATAATGAAATAATATGTAAAATATAAACGGGAAAAAATATCCTGGGTCTCTGTTTCTTCATATCTCACATGAAACAGTAAGATAAATGGCCTCTCCTCTGAGCTACCTTCCAGCTTTTTATATTTATGACCCAAAGTCCTGTCATTTCTGCCCCCCAAATACCTCCATGATTCCTTCTTTCATTATTTATTCTTCTACCTTCCTAACTAGTCTTTCCTATCTCTCCCTTCCCAAAATAATCCGGGTCTGGTCACTGAGTGACCGTAATTATTGTTGCTAACAATTAATGGACCCTTTGTTGCCAGATGTGAATATCACGAGTACAGTATGGCCATGCATATAATCAAGAACTACTAATTAATATTATCTTAATAAAGAAGGAGTAGCAGTAGGCTTTTATGTTAGGAAAGATAAGCCAGGAAGCCTAAGAGAGAAATAGGAAATACACAGAAGAAAGAGGAAATCTTTCAAGTACTGGTGAACTTTGATATAGCAAGGCCCCTTCAAAGTAAAAAAACAGCAACAGCAACAAAAAACAAAAACTATTTCCTGCTTTTTCTATGTTACTCAATTATTATTAGTAGCAATAATAACAACTAGCATTCATATAGTGCTTTAGGATTTACAAAACACTTTACAAATTTTATTTTGTTTGATCCACACAACAACCTTGGGAGATAGGTTGCTATTATTATCTCCATTTTATAGAGGAAGAAACTGAGACAAAAAGGTTAAGTGCTTTGCCCTCTGGGCAAAGCTACTGTGTTGAGGCAGGATTTGAACTCAGGTCTTCCTGACAACAGGCAAAGTGCTCTGAGGCTTAAACATTTTTGCATTAAAACAACTGTTATACTACTAGGGGTAGAGGGTAGAGAAACTATCATTATCCAAACAACTTGTATTTCCTTGGTAATGAAATGAGACAACTATTCTAAGACTAAGTTGTAGAATAGGTGTCCATTTGCACTGGGCGAGAGAGTTTCCTCAATAGGAATTCCCTATATTCACGGAGTTAGAGTCCTCCAAAATATTTTTTTTTTCTGGTGACAGATAACATCTTCACAAAATATATTACTCATATTTCAATGTCAATTAAATGGCAGTTTTATTTAACTGTGAAATTTAGGAAGCAATGTATTTATTAAGTCAAAGACATTTTGATAATTTTTAAAAATATAAATCATGTAAGTTCTAGCTTTAATGTGATAAAAAGTCATGTAGTGTAAATCAACTTTCCTATATCTTTTTAATTTATAGCAACAAACAATAAAAATGTCCATGAGCCTAGTTGACCAAAAAAGAAAAAGAAAAAAAAAGAAAAAGAAAAAGATTCTGTTCATTACGTCTAGCTATTCCTGTTCACAAAGACACTCCACCTAAAAAAGGGGGCTAGAGAAAATTTTTTTAAATGAGTTGGGGTTAAGGATATATGACTCAAGTGAGATAGTAATATAAAGCACTTGGCCAAGTTTAAAGAGCTATTTAAATGTCAATTGGTTTTCTGACTGAATAGCTAGGTCAGTACTCTTTAAAAGTCTATCTTTAAAAAAGGTAGAGTGAGTGTGCTACATATGAAGGCTTAATCTTTCTCACTCTTATGCTCAAACTT
>CM053587.1:179935051-179949753 GCA_028646515.1 Pseudochirops corinnae | reverse complement strand
TTTTACATGCAACTGGGAAATAAGATATACAGGCACTGGGATATGGAGATCCATCTTGCCGTGCTGGAAAGTCAGAGGAGGGATGGGAAGAATATAGGAGAGGGCAGATTGGGGGAGGGCATTTTCAGTGGGATCACTGTTTTAGGGTGGTGGGTAGGGGACAGACAGGGAGAAAATTTGTAACTCAAAATCTTGTGGAAATGAATGTTATAAACTAAAAATAAACATAAAAGTTATTAAAAAAAAAAAGAAGTGAGACTTGGGCTCAGCTTTGAAGGGAGCTAGGTTACAAAAGGCAGAGGTAAGGAGTGAGGACAAACCAGCTGTAGAGGACAGTGTGGACAAATGCACAGAGAAAGAACATAAAATAAAACGTTCATGGAACAGCAATAAGGCCAAACTGGTTTTTAATAAAGAGTACATGAATAATAGATAATCAAGGTAACCTGTGCAACAGCTCCGCCCTCCCCATTCTCTAAGCTAACAAAACTGGGTCCAATCTCTGGGTCACTATTCCTTTAGGTCTAATTTGTTCTGAGACTCACCATAAGTGATTCTAGGAAATCTCAAAAAAAAAAAAAAAAAAGAATTTATGGCCACTTGTATAAGGGATGATCCCCTAGATTTTGGGAAAGTTTCTCACAGTCCAGCCAACGTTTTTTGAGAGCACATTCCTAACTCTAGAAGAACAAGACTCGTGAATTAGCTACAGAGTGAGTAAAACTCTTTTTGCCTTTCCTTTTCCCCCTTCTTTGTCCCTTCAACTAATCACAATGCTCAAAGACTTCCAAGTATAGTCTGGAAGGAGGAATGCCATAACACCTTATATCTCCACTAATCATCCTGTCCTACATCCTTGGGCAAGTGAGGAAGATTGGGGAACATCACTGATACATATCAGAGGTGAGACCTTTGCTAAATAAAAAGGTAAAAGTGGAAAGCCACAATTGCTGCAATCCTGACCCTTGGGTAAGTTTACCATTGGCCCTTTCCTTCCCCCACGGGGAATCCTAATTCTAAACTTATTTCACTCAAGGGTCAATGGTAATGATTACTCTTGGGCACACTAGGCTCACACTCCATGTACACCTACAATCATTGAACAAAGTTATTTCTGAAGCAGTATTTATCAAGGAGAGAGGTACATGGTAAAGTTAATAGAGAACAGGCCTGGGAGTCAGAAGAACTGGATTCAAGTTCTGCCTTCACACCTACCAACTGTGTAACCATGATCTGTGTCAGAATGAAGTTTCCATACCAGAGGTCCCTTATACTGATGAAATCACAGCTTTGGACACCTCCTATAGACCTCACACACAAAAACATATCAAAGAAACCTTGTTTGATTTTAATAGAAAACATTTTGTTGGCAATCTAAAGAGAATTGTTTTTTAAATTCTAAGACAACAGACTTGGCTCATTTATCAGACCTGTCAGCCCTACAAAGTCCATGAGTTTAGACTTGGAGTCAAATTGAGTTAGGTTTGTAGCAAATGATCAGGGCATCCTATCACCATGTCCATGCCTTATTTCAAGCTACTGTCTTTTCTCTGAAACTGCTCTCACTCTGTGGGGCCACTCCTTATAAACCAGCCTTGATTTACTTGCTTATGAAGATGTGTTAAAGAGAAATAATTTATACTCACCATTTCTCAACCACTGAACTTCTGGCTGGAAATGTTTAATGTCAGGGCTAATAACCACACGGCAGCCCAGACTCATTGTCTCGCCCTCTCTTCCAAAAGACACATCAAACTTGTCATCAAAGTGGATCTCGAACTTGGAAGCAAAGCCATGTGGGGTGACGCCGACTGAGCCAAAACGACAACAAGAACAACAAAAAAGCCTAAGTCATTTATTTTATCTTGTCCAAATGAAATCAAGAATTTTAATAGGAGAGGAACGAAGGAGTTCAGGGTAGCTTTTGATAAGACTGATAGAATTACTTGTTTGGAGGGGAAGTAAATTTCAAAGGCTCACTAAACATCCCAAAGATCAAAGGACCATAGATGTAGAGCCAAAATGTACCTCAGAGGCCATTGAGTCCACCCTCTAACATTAAAACAAAATAAAACAAAAACCATCCAGTGTTCATCTGGAGGCAACATGACTCAGTGGCTAGAGAATTGGCCTTGAAGTCAAGAAGACCGAATTCAAGTCCCATCTTTAAAATATTCTGGCTAAGTGACCCTGGGTGAGTGACTTAACCTCTCAATGCTTCTAGGCAACCCTCCAAAACTATATGTCACAAAGAAGATGCTGTTCTTCACTGACAGAGGTAGTTTTCTTACCTGGGAGTTCCTGTACCAATGAAATCACAGATCCAGTTTCTATCTCTATACATCTAACTAAAGGGAAATCCTTTAATAAAATGTCATGGTATACCATGGATTCAGATATTCTATAGGTTGAATCATCCCTACCACCACCCATGTCTCTGTCTTTGTCTCTCTGTCTCTATCTGTTTCTGTCTCTGTCTTTGTCTCTCTGTCTCTCTCTTCCCCACCACTCAGGCTGGAAGTACAATAACTATTCAGTATTTTACACCTCCTTAGGGAGCCTGGTGGCTCCTGGGGAGCTCCCTGTATTGATGCTGCCTGTAATGTGGACACCCAATTGGCATAGCCCTACTGCAGTTCACACACTCAAGTCATATACCAGCCTCAGCCTCCACATTAAAAGTCACAGGGATTACAGGTGTGGACCCCCGTGGCCAGCCATCACTCTCACTATAAAGCAGCAAAGCTATGTACGTGATGTTCTTTTTGCCCTCCGACTCTACCAAAGTTATAATGGAATTCTACTGTATTTAGAGCAACCAAGAAACCAACCAAAAGAATCTCAAGAAATAAAATAGCCAAAGCTACCCTATGATAATAGTGCCAAGAATGCAATTTAATGTGGGATTTAGCAATCATAGCCTTTTTGAAAACTCTGAGCTATGAGTTTACTTTGGGGGTTTGGGATGAATTTTAAATGAAGGAGAAACTGAGTAAGCTTACAGCTGAGGGGCATAGTGGAAGCTCCAGCATGGAAATGAGTCTCATCATACTCTCCTTTGTATCCTGGAGGAGACAGGAAGAAAAGAAGGAAAATAAGTCTTGTCCTTTCAACATCACCACCATCCATTTTTCATTTTATCACCAGAAAAAAAAAATGCAATGCATATATACAGACATACATGTATGCATATAGAAATATACGTTGATAAGCAATTGAATTTAAAAAAATCTTGCAAACCTACTCTTTACCACGATGGAAGCATAAGCTGAGAGCTCTCCTTTAACATTCATAGCAGAAGCCTGATACTGAGCAGTGTCTTCAAAATCACATCTGAAAGAACATTATGCAAATAATTAGCCATAATATCAACATTCCTCTTAATTACTAGCTTTGAGATTAAAGAGTTCTTTGTTGACACCAAGAAATTACAAATGAGAGACTAACAAATGACTGTGGGGTGGTGGCAGTGGTGGTGGTGGTATTAAGGCTACTGTCTTAGATCCAGCTAATTAGGAGACTTTATGAAGTTAAAAGGATGTTATATTCATTGTAAGGATGGTACCCAGGATCAGTGAATAGGGGATGAACAGCTCCAACAGCTACCTGTCATTGTTGCTTGAAGGCAAAATGGGACTGCCCCAGCATGCAATGGGTTTTTTGCCCAGTGGCCCCTGAGCATCTTCACAGAGAAGCAGAAGGTAAAGCAGTGGTGACTAGAGCTAACTCCAGCTGAAACTAGACTAAGTTCAACTGCTCCATTCTCTTGAAGTTCTACCATCCAGATTTCACTTCGACATTGCACTTTATACCTTGTTAAAGCTACTGAGGGGAAAGACGTTTTCTCTGTCTTTAACTGAATGACTAGGGATTTCATTTGGAAAATTGAGACAGGCCCAAAGCCCAAGAGCCACACTCTAGCCCTGGGAGAATGTCCTTGAAGAAGACTATCTAACCCTAATCCTAGTCTTTGCTACCCTGAGAATGACATTTTTCTTTTCCTCTATTCACCTCTAGCCATTCAAGCTACCATCAGTTAGTCACCCTGAAAAGACCTCTGATACTCCTCACCCTCAGAGACCCACCCCCCCAAAAAGGGAAGACCCCACGAGGAGATTTGAAGGAAATGAGGAAAATAACCAGCAACACTCCCACATGCATTCTCCTGAATTACCTGTCACCCTTAGAAAAACTCTGGATTCTGCTTGGCCTAGATAAAGCAGACTATAAAACAAGAGTCTGAAAGACAGAGCATGCATGCTGAAGCCCAGGAAGATGAGCCTACGGCAGCAGGAATGACTTTCCTTTCCATCCTGTCCCAGAGCTGGGACTAGAGGGCCGTCCCCCCCCTCCAGCCCTCAGGCTCCATTTCCCCTGACAATATAAGCAGCAGAGGAAGGAGCACAACACACCCCAACTATACAGGTTTTGATTCTATCCTAACATTTCTGCATCCCTTCAGAGAAGCAGAACTTTCCAGTGCCTTGCGAATATTTAGGGTGGGCGAAGATTGAACTGGTTCAGAAGCAAATAAGAAACTGGCCTACCCTTTGTGTCTTCCCACAATGACCTGATGGGCTTTTCCTGGATCTAAATTAAGGCAGGAACTACAGGCCTCTACAAGCCACCTCCCTCTTCAGTTAACATGCTTGTGATTGCTTCCTTTTCCTTTCCTTTTCCTAAACTTCTAATGAGCAAAGGGGATAGATACCCCACTTAGCCTGGACTAATCCTTGTTTTTGACAGCCTGGACTGACCAGATTGGCCTCCTAAAAAATGTTTCAGGATAGCAGTCTTTACATAAATATAAACATTATAGGTTGCGTTGTGAACTTGTTCTGCCATGGCTAACTTTTCGTGACCTCATTTGGCAAAGATACTGGAGGGGTTTGCCATTTCCTTCTCCAGCTCATTTTATGGATGAGGAAACTGGGGCAAACAGGGTTTGGTGACTTGCCCAGAGTCACACAGCTAGTAAGCGTCTGAGGCTAGATTTGAACTCAGGAGGATGAGTCTTCCTGACTCCAGATCCAGTGCTCTTCCCTGAGTCACCTAGTGCCTTACTTTTGAATAATCCTAAAATAAAGTTCGGGTAAAATAGTCGACAAAACATTTCCTTAACTCAGCACTTTATCAGTAGCTCAAAGCCAATTCCCAGCTAGGTAGCCCTGTAGATAAGAGTGCTGGACCTGGAGTTAGGAAGAGCATAGGTCAAATCCAGCTTCATCCACTGACCAGCAGTGTGGCCCTGGGCAAGTCACTTTACTATTTTTGGTCTCATTTTCTTAAATTGTAGTCATTGGGAGGATCAAATGAGCACCTAGCACACAGAAGGTACTTATTAAATGTTTGTTTCCTCCCTTCCCACTTTTGTGGAGAGGAAATCTAAGGAGTGTTAGAAGTGAAGGAGGTCACCAGAAACCTTTCCACAGTTACTGAGCCCTGCATCAAAACAGGGGAAGAGAAAGATATTCACTGTCTTCTACAATGTCACTGCTTCTGCTCTTGCTCCATGTTGGCTGATCTCAAAACACGGTTTCCAAAGGGCGAGGCTGCACCAGACTCTCGGTTCTCTTTTGTCTAATTACAGCTCCGGGGAGTTATAGACCAATATTTCCCAACCCAAAATATACCGTAGCCTAGGAAAATGTCTAAATTCTCTGTACTGTTTCCCTTCTATAGTTAAAATTTTTTGGAAGTCTGGAGGGAGTGAAGAGGAAAGCAGGTAGCTTGAAAGAAAACATTGGAGTAGATGTTGCTATAGAATGGTCTTCTTATCATTGTGGCCCCCAGGATTATCACCATACATATCACCATATCACCACACACACACACACACACACACACACACACACACACACACAGAGTATTTGATTTATCTCTGAATGGGAATAGGAATAAGGACAGTACATTTATACATATACACAAATACATGTGGAAATATTGAGATTTTATCAGTGTGGGAACTCCTTTTACCAAAACAGATTGAGCTTGACTGATTTAACTGAGGTTCCAGAGAATTGCCTGAGGGACATAAAGATTAAGTAACCTGCAGAGGTAGTGTCAGAGGTAGAATACGAACCCAAATCTTAAAGAGTTCATCGTTCCATCCTATAGACAGCTTGGCCTAGTGTTTTAGGGCAGGATTTTTTTTTCAAGTCCTTCTTTTTGTCCTCAGCACACAGCAAAGTTCCTGGCACATAGTAGGTACTTATATAAGTGCTTTTTTGACTGTGATATATGTAATGTGATATATCACACTTTTCCTTATGGGCAAAGGTATTCTTAGTTGAGTTTTGCCAGTATAAAACAGGCTCTGGCTAAAATGTTTCTGGCTTCAATAGTAAAGTACTTGAAAGCTGAGTAAATTGTACACAGTTTTCTCTTTCCATTTATTCAATAGCCACAGAGGATCCAGTATGTGCTGAGCCAGAGGTGACTAAAACAGCCCTGGAGCTCAGTGGAACCGTGAAGCTCTGTCTGGCCATCCCAGAAAATTTGTTATGACTGGTTCAGGATCAAGGCTGAGGGCAATCTCACAAGGTTCCATTTGGAGCCACATCTGAAACTTGCCAACTTATGCAAACTTGTTGATCTGAGAAAAAGACTACAACTCTCCAGAGACTGGCCACATGCAAAATTTCTTTTGTCATCCCCGGATTTCCTGGGTTTATCTGAACTGAAAATGCCAGGACTTTGTTTAGCCTTTTTCATCTACCATGCCAAGCTGTTTTTTTGAAACTGGCTAAATAGAATAAATGAACTCTGGGAGAAGAAACCTCAAAAGATTGAAAGGAATTCTGATTTCAAACTTTACACTGGGTTAATATATGACTTCAGTTTCATTTTTCCTGAAATGAGAGAATCTTAGAGATGGCAAGACCTCAGAGGACATTTCATCCAACCCTTGTGTTCTTTATGAGGAAACTGAATGGAGCCTGTGAGATGAAATGTTTCATTTTGTGGTACCATTGAGCATATACAGATATGGTCAATTCTGCATGGTTATGATCAAGCTGAAGGTTAGAGAGAGAGAGAGAATCTGCCAATCAGCTTTTTACCTCCCAAGCAAGACATTACTACCTTTTTTAAAAACTATTGATGGAAGGGAGGCAATGAAGTCATTCTGGAACCAGAAGAAGTATAATGAAATAAATGTCAATTTACACAATAACAATTGAGAAACTGCCTTTCTTGTTTATGCTCTTGAAAAAAAAGAAAGACAATGTGACATAAGAGAAACAAGCAAAAGAAGTCTGCAGAGTCAGAAGACTTGGATTCCTATTGTGGTTATGCTAGAAATAAATCATGTGACCTTGAGTCATGCAGAAATTGGGTCTCTGTTTCCTTTTCTCAAAAATGAGAGGTTTAGGCTAGATGGGCTCAAAGGATCTGACTTTCTACAGCTCTAACTCCCTACAATTCTATAAAATCTTCAGGGAATATCAGATTGCTTGCTATCTTGGGAGGAGGGGAGGGAAGAAAGGGAAGGAGAAAAATTTGGAATCCAAAATATTACAAAAATGAATGTTGAAAACTCTTTACATGCAATTGGAAAAAAAATAAAAACTATTAAGGAAAAAATCTTCAGGGAACGCATAAAGAATAACTATTAACACATATCATACACATTTTAGAGTTTTCTTTTTTTTCTTCTCTTACATAAAAAAACCTGAGTAGTTTGTAACATGAATTTGGTATTATATAGCACTAATACCATATAATGCCAGCCATGTATCAGCAATCTGAATCACTAATATTCATACTTTTAGATACTCATTAAGAATTGGTAGAATTACATTTCTGAATGATTTTGCTTTCTATGTCTAAGTAAGACATGAGAAAATAAGTCTATGAAGGCAATGCAACTCTGCTTAGGCACTTAGAGCAGACTGAAGCTCTGAACCACACAACTGGACTTAGGGGTAGGTAGGGTAAGTGGCTGCCTAGAGTACAATTAGGGCAACCCAATGCAAGACATTTATTAACAGCACTTATTATAATTTTAAATGCCAGAATATTCTACCCTCTGTTGTCCATTGATGTCAAATCATTTATGTTCTGGTGAAAGCTCAAACCCTTCCTTCCGCACTGCCACCCCGCTTAAGTCAGGAAGGAGGGGATAGGGGTGGGAGAAGCTGTCACAGTTTTGAAACCTTACCTAGAGTATTGTCCTAGCTCTGCTCAGAATTTACAAGACTCATAAGAAACTGGATGCAAGGCACCTTCAAAATCATCTGCCCAGCCCAATCATTTTATAGGCAGATGAGTGGGTTCAGGTAAAGCAATTTTCAAGGCCAGCTATCTTATATCCAACTTCGACTCAAACAGAGAGCTTTTTTCCCATCACCAAGTCAAAATGGAACGACTTAATTTATTTACATAAAGGACAAAAAGCCCTGGACAACTGGACTGAAGTATCAGGTCTACCACTAATAAGCTTTGTGATATTGAGTAAAGTCACTGATGCTCTCTGGGTCTCAATTTCTTAACATCTAAAGTACCTTCCAGCTCAGACAGTCCAGGCACCAGCTCCTTCAGAAGACCTTCCTTTATTTTAAACACCTCTCACTCAGGAACACACACACACACACACACACACACACACACACACACACACACACACATCACTAAATAATTCTTCAAGGACACACAAGGAAGTTTTGATTCTCTTACGCATTAATTTCCAGATAGTGCATTCCATATCGGCTCTCAATGATGTACTTTCCAGGGTTAGCTTGGACATTAATGGGCACGTGGTTTTTGTACCTATGGAACATAAAAATGGAATTAAGTACATGCTCAAATGCAAATCACTTGATAATCAAAAGAACAAAGTTTATAAGGGCCTTGCCAAAAAAGAAAATCTCTTCTGACTTTATCCCCAGGGGGTGGCTTTCTGAGTAAAACATCACCTATTTTTTTAATTAGAAGTTAACAATTTTTGTTGTTATTCAGTCATGTCCCACTTTTTATGACCCCATTTGGGGTTTCTTGACAAAGATATTGGGGTATTTTGCTATTTCCTTCTCCAGATGATTGTACAAATGAGGAAACTGAGGCAAACATGGCTAAGTGACTTGCCCAGGGTCACACAGCTAATAAGTGTCAAAGGCCAGATTTGAACTCAGGAAGATGAGTCTCCCAGATTGCAGGCCCAGTGTTCTATTCATCGAGCCACCCAGCTGCCCAATGTCAATGGTCTATTTGAAAAAAATTATGTCTGATTGATACACAAGGCTTTTATCGTCCCATTAAGATCATCTCATCTAAAAAATTGAACCGTATTGAGAGTGTACACATGATGAAGTTGTGTCAATTCCCTGTCAACAAATATTTATTAGGCACTTGCTGTACTTAATACAAAAGAGATTTTGTTGTTGACTGAGTTTAAGACAAAAATTTCCTCGCTGCTAACATGGTTGTATATTATGACAAAATATTGTTAAGAATTAATTGATAAATATTAATACAATTAAAATCATTTATCCCATACCTACTGTGTATAAGTTTGTTGGGCAGCTAGGTGGTACAGTGAGTAGAGTGCCAGGCCTGGAGTCAGGAAGACTCATCTTTCTGAGTTCAAATCTGATCTCAGGTACTTATGATAGCTATGTGACCCTGGGCAAGTCACTTAACCCTGTTTACCTCAGTTTACTCATCTGTAAAATGAGGTGGAGAAGTATCTTTGCCAAAGAAACACTTCAGTATCTTTGCCAAGAAAACCCTAAATGAGGTCACGAAGAGTTGGACACGACTGAAAACCAATCAAAACCAAGTTTGTTATAATCATTAATGACAATTGTATTATTTGATGTTCTTATTAATCATTATAATAGCTACTTATTAACATATTGGATTACTGTCCAACACAATGGCACGACTTTTGCTTTTGAACACTTCCTAATCTAAAACACATAAAAGACTTCTGAATTGACAGAAAATGTTTCCTCTTTCTCCTAGGCAGCTATGGTCTGGCCTAGGAGGAGCAAGTTAATGGTATTAAAAATCTGATCTTTGATACTTCTGGCTAAGGTCTAAAATTCGGGGTTGGGGAACCTGCAGCCTCGTGGCCACAAGACACACACGGCCACAAGGCCTTAAGGCCTCTGGTTCCCCACCCCTGGACTCTCAATTATTCCTCTTAGGTACTGGAATAGTGCTGGCCTTCAGATAGGATTTTTCTTTTATATATTTTCTACACATAATATTTGACTTTCAAATACTGAAGCTAAGTGATTCTTATGTTATTTATAAGTTGTATCATAAGTTATTCATAATTATATTCTAATTCCATTGGCTCTCAATTTGCTGTGTTTTAGTTCTTTGAGAGTTTTGAAAATGTGGAAACAAAATGAAAGGCTTAGGGATGAGAAGCTCATTTGGTGACATTGAAGAAATAATTTCTTTCCTTTTGGCTTCAATTTTCCTCGTCTGCAAAATGAAGACATTGAACTACTAAATGATCCCTAAGTTCCCTTTAGAGCTCTAAAAGCCATGATTTTATAATATAGGAAAGTGAAGCGAGGGAATCAGAAGCAAGAGTGTGCTGGTAAATATTTAACAACCAGCTCTCGGGGGGACAGGGGGACATCTATACAACACACATTTAACTTTAACATGCATTATTAACATTTTCTCCATCATTTTCCCAAGTTTAAATCAATACAACAATAAATCAAAGCTTAATTTGTAGTGTTTTCTAATTTCTGAGGTATAAATGTTCACACTGAAAAATTAACAATCTGGCATAAAGCAGGTCTGGCAGACCCTTGAGTAGACTTGGGTTTTCACCTCAGCTCTCCCACTGATTTGCTGTATGATCTTGGACAAATCACTCCATCTTTCTGAGACACAACTCTCTCTGCTATACGAGGGGAGAGTCTAATGAGTTTGTCTTAAAGGTCCCCCTTTCCTCTTATATTCTATGATTTTATTTATGCATATCACAAAAAGAAGTAGCAAGAGCCTTACTCCAGCCCCAACATAAAAACTAACGCAATACAGAAGGCATCTGTTCCATTCAAGTACTCCTTACCACTTCTCAGGATTGTTGTTAGATACTTTCAGTTCCCTGGAAGAAAGACTCTAACAATCCAAGTACTGCATTAGTGTTTGTAGTGTTGTTATATGGTAATATCTAATTTAGCACATGCAGAGAAACAGGGGGTTCTGGTTATCTATGAATTAATGGGACATCTGTTTTGTTTTGACCTATGTCATGAAAATCTTTCCTAAATCCATTAGTTCATATTGCTGCCTCACTAGTTACAATAGGTTACAGGCGAGATGATTGTTTTTGAAGGCTGTAGATCTAATCCAGTCTCAAGATCATCCTGCTGAATACGAGTTGTGACTGTGTTGGACTACACATGTTGATCGCATAGGGGTTGTGAATAGTAAGTGAACAACGAACCCTGAAAATTATGGGGTTTTGTTTTTGTTTTATTTTTTCTTTTACTTAATTCCTGTATTCCTGATATTAGCCTGTTTTCCTGCTTTTCTTATAGCTAAAATTTAGGGTGGTGGTGGTGGTGATGGGGTGTGTGTGTGTGTGTGTGTGTGTGTGTGTGTGTGTACAGTTTACTGAGAATTCCATTTAGGTTCCAGTTTTTGGTTATTCACAATAAAAGCTTCACTCTGATACATTTGCCATCTAATTTAAAGTCCTACAAGATATGCCTCTTGATTTCATAATAAAAATTGCTGGGCAGCAAGACTAGCTACAATATAAAATCTTTGGAAATACATAGAATCCGGACAAGTCTGTTCTATAAGAAACAGGCTGCCCAATAAATGAATGAGCATGTAAAAGAGAAAGCAAAATTGTTTTTCTACTTTACTGGACTGGGCTATTTCATATGTGATAGAGGAGTTCCCTGCCTTACTTTATTTTTTTCCAAGTACTAAAATGTCAGTCCTTCCCTTTTGGGATCAGGGGAGATTATAAGTAGGTGCTGCTAGAACAAAGAACCATGTGACAGTTACTTGGCTTCTAATCGAAAATGATGATCAGCCTTCTATAAAGTTCTAGCTTAATCAGGGGTTCTTAGTTCCTCACATTCCCTCACCAAAGGCTTTTCTTTTCTGTTTGGCTTAATGATTTAATGCCATCCCCACAGCTGGGAGTTACTGCCCTTTCAGTTGTGGGCTCATGGAGAATCAAAGCTGATTTTTTTAAAACCACAGACACAAAAGAGGAGGCAAGTTTCTCACTGAGCCCTGAGTGTCTTCTCCTTAGGTATTCTGTCTACCAAGAAAAGAAATCTTTATATTTTAAAGTGGCAGAGGTCAGGGAACCATTCAATTACATGCTGTAGGGAATCTGTCAGGGGAACATTTTACCAAACTGCTAGACCCAGGCATTCAAGTTGGGGTGGGGGTGGGGTCTAGGTGCCATCAGTGACTAGTCAGCCAAGAATAGAAGGATTTTTACCTGATCTGTAATACTTATTGATAGAAAGAATACACCCACAGTTTGCTATTTCTGGAAAGTGAAATTCTAAGCCAACCTAGTCAACAGCTAATGTTGAAGAGTGAATTGCCATGCTGGGGTTATATGCCAAAAGGTTTCTTAAATCCACGTAAAGGTCCCTGATGTACAAAGTCCTGCATATTTATTTGATCAATTGCCTATAAAGTAATATTAATGAATGAGCATAAGAATTTCTAAGGGGAAAACCTCAAGAGGCAGTTTATGCAGACCACAACCCAAATCTTCGTGGCTTACAGAAATGTCTTTTTGGACCAACTTCATATTTCAAAGAATCAGAGTTAGAAGAAACCATTTGATCCAATTCCCTCATGTAACAAATAAGAAAACTGAGAGACAAAAGTCATTTGTACAGGGAGGAGCAAGGTGGACTAACATTGACAACTAAATAAAAGCTTCCAGGCACTAAGAAACATGCTCAAGAGAATAAAATTCTACGTTCCTTTTTTTTTGTATCATCAGAGAATGCCAGACAAACCATCTTTCAACTCAAATTAACAGATGTTGGAATTCCCCCATCCCCCAATTTGACTGCTTCTTGTCATTAAACTCCTTTACTAATTCTGTTCTCATGTTTGAGTGGGTAGCTGTTACTGACAAGTCCTAATTCTCTGGGGGACACATGTCACACTAAAATATATTTTGGTATTAAATGAATAGCAATGATCTAAGAAGAGTGTCAAAACATCTGTTTGGAGGAAGTTATTATGAAATGTACGTAATTGCTTGTAATCCTATTTTTAAAATAATTATTTCTCTGGTGTGACAGAATCATAACTGAATTGGACAATATAGTAAATGACTGTAATATATAGTAAAGAAGTACAATAATGATGATTTCCAACTCCAGTAGGATAGAATTTTTCCCAATGAGATATTCTCTTTTCCAAAGAGTGATGTTCCTATAATAGTCACATAATCATAGATTGTGTCATTAGCAGGGTTTGATATCAACTTCCTTTCCGTTTTTCTTTTCCGATGCCTTGGAGCTAACAGGAGCCATCCCCACATTTGGAAAGAGAAAGAAAAGACTTAAGCATCCCTAAACATGTGTTTTAAACACTTTAATTAAGCCCATCCTATACCACCAATAACCATCTTGGTGAGGAAATGTGTCATCACTTAGAGAGTGCTATCAAGACTTTCCATTTATAAAAGTCATTCAGACCTGCCAGCCTAGGAACCTGATTAGGCCTGGTGATAGTATGTGTTTTAGGTATAATTAATAGCCTTTTTTCATTATTTACAAAAAACTTTTAGTGTTATGGCAGGCAGATGGCATAGTGGATAGAGCACCCTGGCCTTAAATCAGGAAGACCTGTGCTGAAATCCAGCCTTGGGCCCTTACTAGCTGTGTGATTCTGAGCAAGTCACTTCACCCAGTTCGCCTCAATTTCCTCATCTGTAAAATGAACTAGAGAAGGAAATGGCAAAGCAAGCTTTGCCAAGAAAACCCCAAATGGGGTCACGAAGAGTCAGACATAACTGAAATGACCGAACAACAACAAAAACAAGACTATTAGAATTTGAAGGGATCATCTCATCCTTTTCTATCCCCTTTTACAGATTTAGGAAACAGGCCCAGAGGAAAGAAAGTATCCTTACATTAAAATAAAGCCCCTCTTCATCTTTGCTGACATCAGTGTTGCATTTGCAACCATTCTCAGATTTTTGCACTCAGGAAGAGGCCCACGTAGTTCTAACAATTTGTGGAGTATACAGAACACACAGGTACTTAATAAAGAAAAACTTAATTATCCTGAAGGGGATACATTTTGCATTCCAGTTAAGCATACCTGCAATCTGGTCTTGAGGAATAATGGTTGTTAGTTTCACTTAGTAATTCCAGGGTAAGCTCTGAACTTGATTGAAATAGATATGATGGACAATGGATGATTGGGCAGGAAAACAGCTGCTCTACAGCCATACCATTTGCTAGGACCATGGGGATGCCTGAATTCTGATGATACCTAGTGTAACTGTGAAACCCTATTCAGGAAGGCCAGCAATGCAAGCCCCACGTGCTTGTTAAGGATGACAGAGAATTTGGTGGAGTTCGGTGATTAAGACCAGAAATAGTTGCAGCAAAATATTATGTATACAGGAGCACTAGACAGAAGCGTGGTGTTATAAAGAGTCCACTGGACTGGAAATTCAACTTCCAGCATATATATATATATATATATATATGTATGTGTGTGTGTGTATG
>CM053587.1:179898996-179934951 GCA_028646515.1 Pseudochirops corinnae | reverse complement strand
ATTCAGGAAGGCCAGCAATGCAAGCCCCACGTGCTTGTTAAGGATGACAGAGAATTTGGTGGAGTTCGGTGATTAAGACCAGAAATAGTTGCAGCAAAATATTATGTATACAGGAGCACTAGACAGAAGCGTGGTGTTATAAAGAGTCCACTGGACTGGAAATTCAACTTCCAGCATATATATATATATATATATATATATATATGTATGTGTGTGTGTGTATGTATATATATATATATATATATATATACATATGTGTATATATATATGTATATGTGTGTGTGTGTAAACACACACTAGCTGTTCATCCCTAGGAAAGTCACTTTCTCTAAATCTCAGTTTCTTCTCTTGTACAATGGAGATGATAGAATTTGCCCTTCTTGCCTCTTAGGGATGCTAAAAGCAAAGTTTTTAATACCTAAACCGCTACAAAAACGAGTTATTATCAATTATCTTTGTTGAGCACTGAATGACATGACCTTGGGCCAGTTGCTTGACCTCTGAAATCCTTAGTTTCTTCCTCTTTAAAATTAGATGACTGGACCAGATGAGAGACTGCTAGGGTCTCTTCCAGCTCAGACTAGAATTCTACGATTGACTGCAGAACTGGGACGTCATCTCATGTAGGTTCATAGCTCTCTATCTGGAAGGGGTTTCAGAGGCCATCTAGTCTAACTCCCTAATTTTATAGACAAGGGAGCGAAAGTCCAAGTAGAGATTAAGTGACATGTCCTAGGTAATGCCAACAGCAAGCATTCAGAAGCAGGATTTGAATCCAGGTCCCCTGATGATAGGGCCAGTGCTGTTTTCACCATTAACACTTCCATCTCCAGTCTGTGGAGGGTGGTGCCTCTATTTCCTTACCCCTTTGTTTTTCTTCCTGTTCTCGAAAGAGAACAGAAGCAGGTGGCAAAAATGAAGAGGAGGAGCAGCCCCCCCCCCCCCCAAAGGAAACTTTTTTCCTAAGTATAATAATGTATTTAAGTACTCTGCCTATGATGCTTATTACTGAGATGTTCATCCCAAGAAAGGCAGGCTTTCTTAAGAAAATCAATGTATTTGGAATTAGAGGGCCCGAGTTTAAATAGTGACTCTTTTACCACCTAGATGGATTTGAGGTTTATTGGTAAAACAAGGGGGTCACATAATATGGTCTATCTCTAAATAGTATTATCCCCAAGATCCAGGAAAATACTTTGTAAAGTTGAATTGCAATGAAAATGCAATCTTGGCTTCTGAGAACAGAAGATGTGACCCATTTCTGCTCTGGACAGACAAGGCAGAGACTACTTGTGCAGGACGTAGCGTATGTCATCAGGCTCGGTTGCTTTGTCAGTCAGAAAGGAAACAAGCATTTTTTTAAGTGGCCACTATGTGCCAAGCACTGTACTAAGTGTTTTATTAATATTATTTCATTTGGTTCTCAAAACAACCCTGGGTGGGAGATGCTATTATGATCTCTATTTTACAGTGGAGGTAACTTCAGTGCACTGAGGTAAGGTGACTTGCTCAGGGTCACATAGCTAATAAGTTTCTGAGGTCAAATTTTGACCTCACCTTGAAGCCAAGATTTCCTGACTCCAGGCTCAGGGCTCTCTATTCACTGGACAACCTACCTGCCTGTTAGCTCTGCTTAAATTCTATAACTAGGGGATGATCAGTGAACATATCAGGAAATAATCGATTTTTCTTTTTAAAAGGTAGTAATGGAGCAGCTAGGTGGTGCAGTAAATTGACCTTGGAGTCAGGAGGACCTGAGTTCAAATCTAGCCTCAGACATCTAACATTTACTAGCTGTGTGACCTTGGGCAAGTCACTTAACTCCAATTGTCCTGCTTTTCCTCCACCAAAACAAAAAATAAACCAAAAAAAGGTAGTAATATTTCAATGGAGTAAAAAAAAAATCTGCTAAACATAAACTCTAAATTTCCTTAGCTATTGTAAGAATGATATTTTTCTGAAAACTGCATTTTCTATACATGCATATATAAATTAATATTTATATATGATATATATTACATATATAAATATGTACATACATATGTAAATTAAAATTATTTAAGGTATTTTTATAGTTTCTAAAAAGTCCACAGTCCAGGAAATTTAGGAATTCCATTCCAGGGAATCTAGGGAAATTAGAACTATACTTTATCATAGTTAAATACTATAGTCAAATCTTAGTTATATTCCAGGGGATTATTCACATTTTGGTTTATCAGAGGAAAATCTTTCTTTCAGATTTATTGATGCTATCTACAAAACTATTTAGTTACTAGTTTTGCTGACAACTGACTCTTAATTTCAGTTTTCCATGAAGTTTTCATATCAGTAGGTAAGACCTATGAAAGCCACATGCTTAGCTATCATCCTGACTCAACAGAAAATTTCACAGAAGGTATCACAGTTTTGCTTAGATTGGTGCTAAGCCCAGCATCGAGTGGGTTAGGGATAAGCTGAGACTGAGTCATGACGGAGAAATTTGTTACCTCCAGAGACAGATTTTCACTATGTGGCTGCCAAAATAAATTTCCTAAAACATGTCTGCCATGGCAGTCTCCTATTCAAGAATCTTCAATGGTTCCCTGTTATCTATGGCATAAAATAACTCTTTAACTTGGCATTCAAGGCCCATTGAAATTTAGCTCAGACTTATTTTCTCAACCTTATTTCATATGACTCCTTTTCTCTGCTCTACCTTCTAGAAAAATTGAAAAATTCTTCCCTGCATTTCATCTTGTACCCTTCTACCTCAGCATATTCGCAAAGGCCTGGAAAGATACTCCTTCTTCATATCAACCTGGTGAAATCCTCTTGCTGTTCAAGGATCAGAATGGGAGCTGCCTTTTCTAAGAGGCTTTCCCTAGTACTCAAGCTAGAGGTGGCTTTCCCTTACTGTTTTTTTAGAGTAATTTGGTCTTTATTTCTCTTTTTCTCTTATCACTCAGAGAGCAGGAACTGGAGTCAAGAGACCTGGGCTCAGATACAGATTCAGTTCTGACGTTTAACTAGATGTGTGACCTTTCACCATACTCTTTACCTCTCTGAGACTGTTTCCTCACCTTTTTTTTCTTTTCGTTTCTTTTTGCTTTTTAGAAAGGGGAAGGCAGGGCAATTGAGGTTAAGTGACTTGCCCAAGGTCACACACTTAGTAAGTGTTAAGTGTCTGAGGCTGGATTTGAACTCAGGTCCTCCTGACTCCAGAATAGAGCATGCTCTATTCACTGAGCCACCTAGCCACCCCTGTTTCCTCACCTTTAAAATTGGAATAATTCTTGGTCTGCCTACCTCACAGGGTTGTTGCAAGGAAATTTGTAATCCTACAAGAAATATGTGGGCATTAATATCACTGTTACCCTATATCAGTACAGCTAGGCAGTGAGGTGGTATTGTGGATAGAGTTGGACTAAGGAACATCTGAATTCAAATCCTGCCTTGGACATTTACAAGTTGTGTGGTCATGGACAAGTCACTTAACCCCCCTCAGCCTCAGCTTCCTCATCTGTAAAATGGAGTTGTGATGATCAAATGAAATAACATCCATAAAGTGTTTTGCAAACTTTAAAGCCAATATAAATGCTGGCTATTATCATTATATCTATTTGGTGCACTTTGTACACAAATTTTGTGCCTTTTGTCCCTCAGCTGCTCTCTATTGGAATAAAAGTACTTAAAGTCAAAGACTGTGGTTTTTCACCTTTATTTCCTCAGAGACCACATAGTACACAAAGCTTTAATCCTAATAGGTATTTAATACAGGTCTAATTGAATTGTTTGAAGGCCATGACCCACATTTGTATTCAAATCCAAATCCCAAAGTGAAGTCTTAAGATGCCCACACCTCTATGACTTGATTCACATGCCTAAGAGGAGGCTGACAATATGGTTGAAGTTCTGTCATGGGCAGGTGTGTCAGGCAGTTCTGCTCCTGACAATTTCTAGATTTCCACCTCTACTTGAACTTATTTTGATTTTTAACAGACAGTCTGCATGGAATCTAAATGCAATTTAAGGAGGTCAGTCAGGGGTGGCTAGGTGGCACAGCGAATAGAGCACCCGCCCTAGAGACAGGAGGACCTGAGTTCAAATTTGGCATCAGACACTTAACACTTACTAGCCATGTGACCTTGGGTAAGTCACTTAACCCCAATTGCCCTGCCTTCTCCATTGCAAAAAAAAAAAAAAGAAAGAAAAACTCAATAGGTTCCCCCAGTACCCCAGTACCAGAGAGGAATGAAAAAAAAAAAAAGAGGTCAGTCTTCCTTGTTGGTTATTGTTTCCCCTGAAACAATGATCACATTTGTCCTTACTCAAATTCAAATATAGCTGCTATGTGGCAAAAAGATTTATATTCCATTTGAGGAATAACCATTAGCAACATATCAACTTTGACAAAATATGTGCTCAAATCACGAAGATCATTTGGAGCACAGCAAATCATTGTTCTAGCGAGACTGTGAAAACATGTAGAGCAATGTGCAGTAAGTTCATTCCTCTCTAAGGAACCCCTAACATCCCATTTATTGAACTATTTTAGACTTTTTACGTACTGTACATGCACTGTAGGGGGATGCTTTTTGTTAGCAATAGAGCACTTTTGAGACAAAAATGTGCCAAAAGTCATGTCCTCGTGGCTTTTAACGAGAAAGATTGCACATAGTAAGAACCCTCCCTCCCTCCCTCCCTCTCTCTCTCTCTCTCTCTCTCTCTCTCTCTCTCTCTCTTTCTTTTTCTCTCTCTCTCTGTCCCTCTCTTTCATTTCAGTGACTACTACCTTCTTCACCAAAAAGTCTTTCTCTTCTTCCCTAATACCCTCCACTGGAAAAACTCAACATCCAACAACCAGGAAATGACTGTAGTCTATACCAGGTAAACTGATGAGTTGTCCATTTCAGTGGGAAGTGGAAGTGTCTTTGATTGTGCATCTTGCTACCAGGATGGGGAAGGATGAGACATAGGGAGAATTTGTTCCTAACCATAGTTGGGCCTTTTATGAACTTAAGCCTGATGATTGAAAAACCTTTTGTCTTCACTAGATGATGCCACTAAACATCTAATTTCTGATTGATCCCACTGTTATTTGCCTTGATAATTGATAACTGACTTTGGTTTCCATTCTCTGGATTTCAACCTTTTGAGACTAATGAAATGGTTTATACAAAAGTAAGAAAACACAGTATATATCCAATTATAAATCCATAAAATGGATGTGTGTGTGTGTGTGTGTGTGTGTGTGTAATTACAAATTGCTCTTTAAGAAGTAACCTTGGAAAACTAAAGAAAAAATGAATGATTTCATCCATTTTCATTATTAGTGGTCAAAAGTGTTGACTATCATAGGAAAGAAAGGAAGAAATTCCACGGGTGAATATTCACTTTCATGTATCTTTTATTCTTTCAGCATGCATTGCTCTCCACATCACGTGTAAGGATAAAGGAAACACCACACAAAACACACATGTTACCAGTGTCAAAGGATTAAAAAGAAAAGGCTTCTTTTTAAATTGGCTTAATTCTTTCCAGGTCCTGCTGTCTGTGGCCAGAGCCCCAGTGCCTGTTATAGGTCACTTTGCAATCTAGGGCTTGGAAAGACATTAGACAACTATAGAAGAACACTAAAGAAAAAAAAAGACCTTTTTCCTTTGTTGGGGGCAAAACAGATGATTTTGCCAACCCCTTTAATAAGTGATATTTTCAAACCTAATTATTTTCTGGTACATATGAGAAAACACAGTGGGATCAGAGATGACACACAGGAGTAGACATGATGGGTACCTATCTTTTTTAAGATTTACATTTTTTTTTTAAAAAAGGAAAAACAGTAGAGCATTGCTTCTAGTCAAAATGATTATGTATTTGCAAACCTTGTCATAAAAGGGTAAAGGGATTTTATTAGAGTTCTCAGACTCTCTCCTATTCTGGCTGTGGCCATAGATTTTGATTTTATTTAAGAGGTTTTCAATAACTTTCAATACTGTATTTAAGATGTGGAAACAGTAATGTCCTCATCATAAAAGCATTCTCTTTCTCTTGCATAAGGTACATTGTCCAGCATCATAATCCCTCCTGACAATCCTTCAAACTAGAAACTGTCTTCATTGATTTTTACACACTGGTAGTCCAAATCAAGTCTATTGTTGGTAACTGCTAAATTAGAAGTCACATATATTGATTGTTTCTATCAATAATTCTTTTAAAGGTACAACCTACCATGTGAGCCGTGGTTCTGGCCAGCCTGACACAGAGCAGTGTAATCTGACATTCTGTTTCTCCCAGACAGTGTGGGAACGAGGCTTGATGACAAACTCAGGAGCATGGAGGAGGCTATCTTCATTCAACTTTCTATGAAATTCCTCAGTCTCTTCTAACTGAAAAAAACATGTTAACAAAACGATTCCAAAATCAAAATATTCTATCTCCCTAAAAAAAACAAAGAATGGTGAATAAACCATAATTTTAAACTATTGGGGTTTGATTTTCATTCTGAGCCTCAAGTTTGCTTCTAAAAGATTATAATTTGTTCTGACGATCTTTCACAGCCTTGGCAAATGATTTTTATGAGCCTTTAAAGCTTATTAAGGTTTTCTTAACCCTAATCTTGAGCAAGGGATTCTCCCTCCCTTCAATGGATTTCTCAATGCTCTTTAAAATGTTTCAGAGTTTAAAATGAGGTTGAGAAATGTTTAACTTGTTTCCTTTGATTTTCTGTTTTGCCTTTACTCCTGCTTCCCTTCACCCCTGCAGAGTTTCACGCGTTTTAGCACTTAAAGGAAATCTTGTATCTAAATCAGATTGCATGCATGTTCCCCTTTGGCAACATGACTTATATGTCCGCTCTTACTGTTTTTCTCAATGCTAGTCGTTCTGCCTTCTCCCGTATGGCCACTTTCCTTGATTTCTTCTCAAAAACCTCTTCCTGCTGGGAAGATACAGTGGACTGCTTAGTGGTGGTGATACCTTCACCAGTGGCCAAAAGATTTCTCCTGGCAACATATGCAGCGGCTTCTTTAATTCTTTCTTCTTCTGTATCAGTGATTCCATTGACATGTACCTGGCTAAAAATCAAATAAAAAATACAATGAGCATCCAAATCCTCATTTTTGCTTTATATACCAAATTCCATATGCATACCACACAGAGATATTCATTTGTAAAATACATAGAGATTGTTATTCATATTATGCAAAGATTTTTCACTTTTCAAAGTGATCCACCAATATTGTTGTTGTTCAGTCCTGACTCATTGTGACTCCATTTGGGATTTTCTTGGCAAAGATACTGGATTAGTTTGCCATTTCCTTCTCCAGCTCATTTTTACAGATGAGGAAACTGACACAAACAGGGTTAAGTGATTTGCCCAGGATCACATAGTTAACAAGTGTCTGAGGCTGGATTTGAACTCAGGTCTTCCTGACTCTAGGCCTGGTGCTCTATCCACTGTGCCACCTAGCCACTCACAAACTGATGATTTCTTCTAAAACATATGCTTCCTTGGTCTGTTGAAATATAATTTTATTTACATCCATATTTTCAAGAATATTGCAGTTAGGCAGCTAGGTGATAAAGTGGATAAAATGCTGGACCAGGAGTAAGGAAGACCTGCAATCAAAACTGGCCTTACATCCTTAGTAGCTCTGTGGCATTGGACAAGTTACTTAACTTTCATTTGCCTCAGTTGCTTCATCTGTAAAATGAGAATAATAATAGCCTTTACCTCTCAGGGTTATCAGGATTAAATTATATAGTATTTGTAAAGTGCTTTACAAATCTTAAAATTCCATAGAAATACTCACCATTATTATTAGTAAATTCTTCCCCCCCACATACACATTTCACTTTATTTATTTTAATTTTCAACAGTCACTTCCACAAAATTTTGAGTTCCAAATTTTCTCCCCATTCCTTCTCGCCCCCTATCCATGACAGCATGCATCCTGATTACCCCTTCCCTTCTATCCCTACCCTCCCTTCTATCACCACCCCCTTCTCTTATCTCCTTCCCCTTCTATTTGCCTGTAGGGTAAACTAGATTTCTAAACCCCATTATCTGTGTATTTTATTTCCCAGTTGCCTGTAAAAGCAATTTTTAACATTTGTTTTCTTAAAACTTTGAGTTCCAAATTCTTTTTCTTCCTCCCTCCCCAACACCCTTATTGCCCTCTGGCAAGCAATTCGATATAGGTTGTACATGTGTAGTCATGCAAAACACTTCCATAATAGTCATGTTGTGAAAGACTAACTGTATTTCCCTCCATCTAGTTAGACTTGGATTCTTAAAAACAAGCTGGTACAATATTCAGAGCAATTCCACAGAAAAATGAGCTCCAGACTTTATGCTAACTAAATCAACCATGTGGCTCCGTCTAACTCTCTGAGACAATGAAATGTGTGCACATTTTCAGCTTAACAACTCTATTGTGTTTATTCATTTCCTGTTTGGGAAACTGATCAGTTCTGTAATAGTCTGTCTTGGTCACAGAAAAGAGTAAAAGGTATGTGAGTTATTGTAGAGTGTGTTGAGCTGTCTCCTGGTGGGAAGATTATGGCATAAATTGTTGGAGGAAAGACTGAATAATATTCCTAGCTTATCAAGACACTAAAAAAATTTCTATATTCCTAGACAAGTGGTTAATTTGCATGGTTCTTTCTTGCCCTTAAAAAATGCTCCTCAACCACTCCCCACTAGAGGGTGCCAAAAGTGCCAAATTGATAATACTGTCTAGCTCCAGCAGAGAAGCAGGAAATCATGAGGCAAAACATTCCCTAAATTGTCAGATGGGCCACTGTTTAGTTACTTTTGCTAAACAGTTTTCCATTAGGGGTGATGGAAGAGACCAGATCTCTAACCAGGAATGATCATGATATAAAACCCCGAAAGCATCAGCAAAACTTTTTTTTTTTAATGGATCTATTTAGAATAAAAGATGTGCCACCAAATCCCTACATTTACTGAAAGCAAGGTCATTTCTAATAGCATCCTGTCAGAATGTTTGGGTTTTTTGGTTGACAGTTGTGGAAAGAGGAGAAAACAAAGTTCCATAAGAAGCACTGACCCCTTACAATCTGCATTTTGTAAAGCTAGATCTCTATTACCACGAATAATGTATACCATTAAGTAGTCACATTATTTGATTTCACACTATTTCAAATTATAATTAGTTCCATGTAAAATAAGTGTGGTATTGGTTCCAACCCAATGGAAATACTGCACTGTGAATTCAAATAATATAACCATTTCACAGGATTCATTGTTCATATTAATCATAATGATGTTGTGCTGAGGTGGCTTTGTAAATATTTGGGGTGACTTTGTAACTTTGTAACATTGTTACAAAGTTGTCTTCGGGTTATGTATGTAACATCAGTCTGTAACATCAGCCTGTGCAATTAAGTTGTAAAAGTCATACTTCCCCCCAGCCATAAATTATTAACTCTGTCTCTCCCCTGCCCCCAGCCTAAAAGCATTTTCCCTGGAACCATTAACTCTATAACTATCTATAATAACAAGCCATACCTATGAATCCTTCAAAAGCATTCTATAAAAAAATTCTTAGTTAGAGAAATGTATACCTCCTTTGTTCTAGTGGCCAGCTGCAAACTATGAATCCTTCAATGCATTATCAGTAAGATAACTCCTCAGTCAGACACATCCTGAATCCCCAACTTCCCAACATCCATCTTGTCAAAAGGGACTGTGATGGCTAACAGGCTGGGTACTTCTCATTCAAATTTGACCACTGGCTGACTTTGTGACATGTCAAGGCAAAAACCACACCTTCCCCTTTCCCCCCCTCAAATTTCTCCCAGTGAATTATGGGCAATACTCATGTGCAGTTGATATAGAAAGTGCATGTTCCTCTAAGCACTGACCACTCTCAAACTCCTCCGTAACTCCACCTTTGCACACCTAGTTAGCAAAATTGATATCAGATTTATGGTTTTATTACTATATAATCAGTATCCCTAATTCCTACACTTTGCAGGTTTTCTCTCTGACACCCCCCTGCCTGCTGCAAAGCGTAACAATAGAACTTTATAACTCTGCCTTAAATCCCTGTCAGCTTGCAGGTCCCCTTACCCACCCTTGCCTACAGTATAGCAATAAACTTTTATAACTCTGCCAAAAGACAGCTGAGTCCAGTTATTCTTTTTGGATGATGAACCCCCAAAGGATTTCTACAGAAATCCCCCCTACTTATCCCTTTTCAATGATGGCCTCAAAATTATTTTTAAAATAAAAAAGCTGTATTTTTGGAATCTTTCTCAGTCTCTTTTTTGCAACTTCCTTGGGCGTTACTTCTAGACAGGATGCAGCCAATTTTAGTTACACTAAAAGGTCAAGGTTCAGAATTTAGAGTTTCTTCAGCCCTATTATAGTGGAGAAGTAACACAGAGCCAGCTGCTTTGTTATCCCCTTCTGAAGGACGATTAGCACCATGAACAGAGCACATGCAGATAATGTATTTACATATTTTTGACATCTTATTCTTTAAGGTTGGTAATATATGCATGCAGTGGCTGACTGTTGAAGAGAAAGATCCAGCTTTTCTTCCCTGTCCTAGAATTTAACAAACCCACATTGTGGCCTTGATGGATCTTATCTCTTATAAAATTCAAAGTAAGGCAATGAGAGATAAAGTGACTTGCCCAGGGTCACACAGCTGGTGTCTGAGGTTGTAGGTGAATTCATGTTTTCCAGAATCCAGGTGCAGAGCTCTAGCCACTGTACCATCTAGCTACCAAGAAAGGCACATTACTCCTAAAGGAAAGTGAAAGAGAAAGAAGACATCCAGCTCTACTCAATAAAACAAAAAGCAGTGGTATTTTGAGTTGTCTTCCAAAAAGAAATGCTTTTAGGTGTGGCTAGGTGGTGCAATGAATAGAGTACTGGCCCTGGAATCAGGAGGACCTGTGTTCAAATCCTGCCTCAGACACTTAACACTTACTAGCTGTGTGATCCTGGGCAAGTCACTTAACCCCAATTGTCCTGCCTTCCCCTGCCAAAAAAAAATGCTTTTTTAAAGGACAATAAAATTGCATATAAATTTTTAGAGAAGATTTTGGAGCATTTTAGAGATTATTCTGGCTTTGATGTACCTTGTGGTATGCTTTTATTGAATTATTGAATAGAAATGAAAGGATTTAACACATCTCAGTCCTTGGCAGCACATGGGAAAAAAACAAAAACAAACAAACCAAAGTTTGCATAATCAATTTTTGGACTCTGCCTAACCTCACACACATTGCTTACAAAGTCAATCCTGGGGCCTCCTTTTCCGTTTTTGGGGGGATTGGGTGTGCCATTTAAGAGACACGATGCTATAGAGCTGAAAGAGCAAGGAAAAGAGGCTTAATGTAAGACACTTGGGAGCTCTATTGTGAAACATTTCATTAAATAAAATACAAATGTAGGATACTTTTAAAGTTGGCAGCTGATGATTTGCAGAGAGAAAAAATATGACAGGGGAAAAAAAAATCTAAGCCTTTTTTTGAAGGGACAGGAGGTATAAGACATACCATATTAAATCCGTGTGTATTTTAGCTTGCATGAAGTTTTATTAAATATGAATATCTATTAAATTATCTTCAGTAGGCAGCAACATATTTAGAGAAAAAAATGTGATTATTTACCCAAAAAGTTCACTTAAAAAAGCAGAGAGTAGAAGTAATAAGCTAAAAATAGTGTCTCACACAGAAGGAAGTGAAGGAAAGGATTTTATTTATTCCCGGAGTTCCACCCCAAGCATAGTTCCATTAGACCGTGGAACACTTCAAAAAGCAGGCCCTCTGTCAGAACAGGAAAGAACAACACACAAGCACAAATCTGGGATGGAAAAAATTCCTACTGACTTTCATCTACGGCCCTGCTTTTCCATGACATTTCTTGATATCATTTGGCCTGAGAGGATGACATTTGGTCAGCCAGCTTAAGATCATGAATCACTGACCCAGCAAAGAAAAACAAATAGGAAAGGACAGAAGGATTCTTCTAGCCCTTCATCTCGGCTCCTCGGTCAAGTTCTTTTCAAGCTTCCTTAGAACGCTATTGGAGTTCAAATGAAAATTACCACAAAAGCAATGAATACCACACTGAGCTGGAAGTTGATCCACTTCTCCTGTTTGTTGTTTGCCTTCATGAAATAAAAGGAAATAATTTTTTTTCCATCAGAACCCAAACCTTTGATGCTAAGGTTAAATGATGTAGTAAATTTTTCCATGATTAAAGTCTATGAAACTATTAGATCATGTTTGCAGCTGTCTTTTTTCTTCTTAATAAATAATAATTAAACAACCAAAACATCAGTCAACAAAGCAATTTTCAGGGTAACTAAATAGTGGTGTGTCATCTGACCCTTCCCATTTTCCTCATTTTATTTGGTATTTTACTTAAATATTCCTTTCCTCTATTCTGTCTCTAGTAGTCAGATCAATATCATCTCAAGCATGCTGTCCTTCCAAGTTCTAAGAAATTCTATAAGGGAAATGTGTTTTGAAAAATATTCTTTTTGGAGTGGCTAGGTGGTGCAGTGAATAGAGCACCGGCCCTGGACTCAAGAGGACCTGAGTTCAAATTCGGCCTCAGACACTTAACACTTACTAGCTGTGTGACCTTGGGCAGGTCTTTTAACCCCAATTGCCTTGTCTTTCCCCCTCCAAAAAGCAAAAATGAAAATTCTTCCATATAGCATCTCCCTGTCTTCTGAGAGGACTAGTTCAGAAAAAAAAAACTCCTAAAATACATGACAGCCTTCAAAATGTTTTTAAAAAAAATAATTTCCTTGATTTTTACTCCTGAGAAAGATACCATTTCCAGAATAACTATTAAGCATAAAAACAGTAAACAAAAGAAGAGATTATACAGATCATGAATGAAAATAAGAACCTATTAATGATATAAATTCAGGTTCATAGTATCATAGATCTAGGGCTGGAAGGCCATTTGGTATCATGACCTTTTTTACAGATAAGGAAACTTAGACCTAAGGACATTAAGTGTGTTGCCTAAGGTCATACATCAGAGACAGGTTTTAAACTCAGGCTCTCTGGCTCATGAGCTAATTTTGCATTATAAAATTTCAGAAAGGTCTCCCCACCTTTCCTATCCACTCTTAAACCTTTCCTGTCCTCTTATAAGCCTCAAAAGTACAAAAATAATGCAATGGTGGGAGTGGGGGAGGGGAGGCAAGCAAAAGGAGGGGAAGGGTCTGGTGAACATGCACAATTTGCTTGGTTGAGGCAATCTCCATGTGGAAGAGACTGCAAAGCCTCCTGCAAGAAAACCTGAAGTGTATATATTTATAGCTATAGAGAAACATATCTAAACTTTATTGTGGTTTTCTAGGGGGTAAGGGAGTAAGGGGAGGGAAAAAAAGAGCAAAGTAAAAAAGTGCACAGCAGAGAACAAAAGAAAACGCACAAGGAAGCAAAGAAAAGATGGACAATTCTCAACACGAGTATTATTTAACATACAGGCTTTCTTGAAATGAAAATTTATCGTTACATATTTTGAAACTATGCTATGCTCATGACATGCTTTTTTTTCCTTTCTAACTTTGTATTTAAGTTCCAATATTTAAGTTTATAATATGGTTTTGTTTCTTTTTTTTATTTTGTATTTGTGTTCTGGCATTTGAGTCTAAAATAAAATTTTAGAAAAAAAAAAAGCCTGAAGTGACAGGTAATGGAAAGGGCCTTCTCTCCCATTTGGAGCAGGAGCAGATGTTCTGAACTGGTTCTGCTCAGCTAACCATGAGGTGAAGAGACAGACTTTTGCTTGGCTATGGAACCAGAATTAGGATGCATTCAAAAGGCACCAACAAGGCAAAGTGAGGCTCTTATTCTGGTCATTTCCCTTTCCTGTGGCTTTTGGTTCAGCTCAGAGAGATATTCTGGAAGCTTCTGCTTTAAATGAGGAAAGGCATCAGACTCCCCTCACCAGAGGCCAATATGTGACCCATGAATGAATGCCTCTCCTCTTTCCTGCTTTTAAGTGAAGGGAGTTTTGGCGAAAGTTATGACCTTAGGAGTTTCCAAAGGTTAGGATGACTATCCACCAGAGGTCCCTAGGCTGGATTTGGTAGCCAGCCCAGTACAAAAGAAGTGAGCCCAAGGAGAGATCCTTAGGACACAGTCTAACAGTAGCTGTATTATATTTAGAGGTGAACTTCATGGGATAAACATTGGGTATAAACTTCTTTGGGTTTGGACCCACTCTCTAAAGGGACCAGGGTGGTTTGAAGAGAGTGTGCCCCCAGGAGGTGTGTGTGTGTGTGTGTGTGTGTGTGTGTGTGTGTGCATGTGAGCACGTGCAATATTTGTGCTTCTGTTCTGGCTGTATGCTGGTGGTAAGTATCCTTTTGTAAAGGCTAATCCATATTGATTGGTTGGATGGAGCTAGGATGCTGATTCTGGGTAATCTGCAGTCAATAGCACACCAGAATGGGGGGGTTGAGTTTGGAGCATCCAGAGAAGGCCACTCCTAGAGCCTCAGGGGTACCCCTGGAAACCTGAGAAAATGATATAATCAACCTCTTTCTGCAAGAATGAGTCTAGAGTCTTACTACAATAATAATAACAATAACAATAATAATAATAATAATAATAATAATAATAATAATACCAAAAACAGAAAACATACATACCGCCCTGAGAAGATAGGTACCACATAGTCTTTTGGCTGGTTTTCTTTCTCCTCTCCAGAGACAAGGCTCTTTTTGGCCCTTTTGGTTTGGGGACTCAGCTTGGAGGAATAATCTTCTGTCATTAGAGAGGAATCTGTAAGTCTGAAATAAAACCCCTGAGGTTAGACTCTAATACTATGGAAAGATATATTCAGAACACACACACACAAAAGTTGAGATTTAACTTGGAAAACATTTCATAGCATCTTGGATCTTGAATAATTTTCTTTTTAATCTGGAGCCCATTAAATGTGAGTACATACAGAAGGAACTGAAAATAATGTTTCCATGTGCATACGAGAAAAGGATTTAGACTATATTTAAAACCAATAAGAGAATATCCTAGAAGAAGGCTTGAAGGTCAAAAAAATAAGTTTTTAAAAATAATTCCTTTTGCTTATTGCTCTCATAGTCAATGTTTAATATTTTTTCTTTTTTTAAATATTTTATTTTTCCCAATTATATATAAAAACAAGTTTAACATTCTTTTTTTCCCCTAATTTTGAGTTCTAAATTCTCTCCCTCCCTCCTCTGCCCCTCCCCCACATTGAATATTTTTCCTCTTTTTAGGCAAAGGAGTCCATATCCCAGTCTAGATTGCATTTATTTGCATGGCTTCAGGTCCTCTTGTTGTCCTATATAGTAAATGCAGTCTGTAGGGGTTTGATGACTTGACAAAGAAATTCAATTTAATTAATATCAATTTAATGCTTTGAATATAGCAGACACTTTGGGAGATCCAAAGAATAAGGCACATTTGCCACTCTCACTGAGTTTTTAATCTAATACAATCCCTTGTTCCCTTCCAAACACTGCTCAGGTGCCATCTTCTACATGAAGTCGTTCCCTAATTCCCACAGATCTCCTCCCATAAATACATTTTGTGAGAGGCCATATTCATGGAACATGTGGCATAGTGCAGATGGAATCAGTCTCAGAGTCAGGAAGACCTGGGTTCAGATCCTGCCCCTGGCACACTGATTGTATAATCCTGGACAAGTCACTGAACCTCTCCATGCCCCAGGCAACTTTCTAAGACTATATTAAGTTACAGAGGAGGTACCAATCTGCATTGGTAAAAGAGAGTTTTCTCAATGGGAGGTCTCTGCACTGATGGTCTAGTCTAAAAAAGAAAAACTTGTATATATCTGTGTGTGTATGTGTGTGTGTGTGTGTGTGTGTGTGTGTGTGTGTGTGAGAGAGAGAGAGAGAGAGAGAGAGAGAGAGAGAGAGAGAGAGAGAGAGAGAGATCCTCCCACAAATAGAATGGAAGCTCCTTAGGAGCAGAGACTGTTTGATTTTGGTTTTTGTGTTGCTGGCACCTAACATGATGCCTGGAATAAATTGAGCACCTGCTTTGGAAATGTTGGTTAGTTGATTGGCTGATGAAAGTAGGAACCCTATTGTGAAGGGTATGACTAATGTGAAGGTTTCTGAACAGGGGATTGATGTGCACAAAAATGGAAAGATGAATCTAGAAGTGATAATAGAATGGATTTGGGCATAGAGATAAGGAGGAGACTGGAGAGAGCCCTCTTTGTATCTCCATCAGTATCTATTGCATACAAGGCACTTAACTGATTTTCATTGAACTGAATCTGTAGAATATTGTTGTTTGTCCTTTATGCTCAAAGAGGACCAAAATAACATCATAATATTAGGTATGTATCAATGTATAGTGTGTCTGGCTTTGGCTGATCATAGCAATAGGAGCTCAGAAAGCTCTACCACAGGTCAGGCACAATGGTCCATATGACCATTTGGGAGAGAGATATCTCTAAATTTTCACATCTCATGTTTCTTTTAAGTTACCACAATTCTGCTTTGCTCATAGAGCACAACACCTTCTTTGATGAAAGACTTTAGGCCCCCACATTGTCCTAACCAGTAATGCAGGGGTAGATGACCTGACAAAGAAATTCAATTTAATTCACTTCTGCAGCTAAGAGTTACTAGCAAAGGAATGATTGCAATTTTCCAAGTGTGAAGTGGAATATTAAGATAGTGAAAGTAGGAATTTCCTTTTGTTCTGTTACTAGAGGCATTAAAAGTCTTTAAAGTGGAATTTATGTGATTAAGTTATTTCTAATAATGAAAATGTAAGAGAGTACTTGCAGTGCAAGGAGGTGAGGAAAAAGAAAGAGTCAAAGGCAATGCCATTTATGGGTAATTGAGTGAGGGATGATGCCATTGACAGATGTTAAGAAATCAGGATGAGGGGCAGCTAGGTGGCACAGTGAATAGAGCACCAGCCCTGGAGTCAGGAGGACCTGAGTTCAAATCTAGCCTCAGACACTTAATACTAGCCATGTGACCCTGGGCAAGTCACTTAACCCCAATTGCCCTGCCTTCCCCCCTCCAAAAAAGCAAAAAAAAAAAAAAAAGAAAGAAAGAAATCAGAAGGAAAAGTAGATTTTGGGGAAAAGATAGTCTGCTGTACTAATAGCATACCCATGTGGAGATGTCTAAAAGGCAGTAATCTTGCCAGTGAAAAGTCTATAGTGGCAACATGACAGCAGATTGAGTGCTGGTCTTTGAGTCAGAGTTCATTTCTGATGTTTATTGGGTGTGACCCTGGACAAGTCAAATAACCTCTATCTGACTGAGGCTTTAGCACTTATCTTCTGGACTTAAGTTCCCATCACTATCACTAAAATGAGGGAGTTGGACTACATGTCCTTTAAGGTCCCTTCCAGTTCTGACCCTATAATACATTAGTTTCTTATGTTGAGGAAATCACAGACACTTCACATATTTGTACACACACAAATCTGATCATGCATGCTTCTTCTTTAAAAAACCCTTTTTTGGCTTATTAAGCGTCAAATAAAGCCCAAACTCACTATTTGGGGATTTCACAATCTAGGTACCACCCTAATTTTCCAGAATCATCTCTTAACACTCTTTCTTTCATGTACTCTATGTTCTAACCAAGCTCAATTACGTATACTTCCACTCTCCTGTCTCCTTGTCTTTGTCTATGCCATTCCTAATGCTAGGATGCCAATTCCTCTTTGAAATCAGTCCCCAATCAAATTTTTTTCTTCTTCCTTGAGCCTCTTATAGTGTTTTATTATTATATTATATTTATATAACATTTTAATTGATAATCTATTTATTATTATATATAATATATACATTATTATGTCATAATATTTTGCTCAGTGCCTATTATGGTTTCAGTTCTATTATAACTATTCGTCAATACTTCCTACACACACACACACAGAGGCAGATTATAAACTCTAGACAGGAAAGAATTATGTCTCATTAGAAGTGGTCTATTCCCCCATAGTCTACAATGTATGGGTGCTTCAAACAGAGCAAGTGCTCTAAAAAAATTGTTGTTGAACTGGATTGAATGGCAAGTCTAATTTTAACGATTCATAACAATATAAAGATGTATCATTTGTTTATACCTCATACTTCTTCCCCACACCCCTACTGCATCCTGGGTCATCTCTACTTGTCCTGATCTACATCTGGCCACTGGACCCAGATGGCTCTGGAGGAGAGAGTGAGGCTTGTGACTTTGCACAGCCCTGACTCACTTAAATCCAATTTACTGCAAGTCACGGCATCACTTCCCTGACGTCATGATCCTCTTTGAGAACAAAAGACTAACAACAACAATAACCTCACACTTCCAGCATAACAGTATGTTTAGCAAGAGTGCCTGCAATAGAGTAAATGCTTTATCTAGTCACCTGGCAATCTATCCTTCTCTTTTTTTCAGCGTTTATATAGCACTTTAAGGTTTGCAAAGCATATTACAATTATTATCTTACTTTATTCTCACAACTGAGGCAGTGTAGGGTCACATAGTGTTATTAAGTGTCTGAGAGTGGATTTGAACTCATTTTCCTGACTCTAAGTCTGACACTCTATCCATTGTGCCACCTAGCTGCCTGCCTAACATAGTACCATCACAAAGTACTCTCTAGAAAACATAAGTGATAAATCATGATCATGTTCTCAAAATTTTCTTCAAGCACTTGAATCCTAAAAAAAATTTAAAAATTTAAAGACTTATTTCAATTGGGAAAACTTATTATCAGGAGACTTAAATTTTTATGCTTTCAGAACATTCCAACTAGTTCTTTGGAAGTCCTTTACAAAAAAAATAAACAACAACAAAAACAAAATACAAGTTTCCAAAGAAGCACATGAAAGACCTTGGAGTCAAGGACTTATGATCTGAAGTTAAAGAACAATCAAGAAGAGAAACAGCACTGGGGAAGCTGCCATTTTGAAGACAACTGACAATATTATAATGATACGGCACCGATCATTTTAAAGAAAGCAAATTATTGGCTATATGTATCATATGCTCAATAAAATACAGAATCGGATGACTACTAATATTTAAGGTTGAATTTTTTAGAATAGTTAAAAATACTATGTAAATTTCAAATTCCTTTAAATTTTAATTCTTCTTAGAGTCGTCTAAGATCTTTGAAACAGTTTGGGCTTTACGTGTGAACTATTTTAAAATTAAAACAACACACACAATACAGAAAACTCCAACAAAAAACCTTTTCATTTAACGGTAAGTCCCCTCCCCCCCAGTGGATTCTAACCTTGATGAAATTCTTCATTCAAGTTTTACATGGGATACTTAATTTTTTAAAAAGTTATATGCAGTGTTAGTTTTATCCCATTTAAGCTTTTTTTTTCTATCTTTATCCTTTGAGTTTTAATTGTCAGAGATAATATGACTCTAGCAACTGAAGATAGGATAGGGGAAATTAAGGATTACAGGAGTACCTATGTGCCCCTGACTCCATGTGTGTGAGTGTGCACGTGCTTGTGTATGTATGTATGTATGTGTGTATGTGTGTGTGTATGCATACATATTATGTATATATGTTATATTTTTCCTGCACTATCATACTGTTTATGGTTCTGTTTCCTACATTGTAAAATTCCATAGTTGGCATGCACATGTTTGTTTCCAACAATGATGATCATGCTACCTTACCCTGCCTAGGAGTAGTCACAGGGAAAATATAGAAAAGCTATGGCTAATACCCTTTGGGATCTCTCTTGATCCTTCCAGGGGGAAGGGAGTTTTTCCTTCTCTGAACTTTTATGACACTGCTTGTACCTCTCTTATACACATAACTACAAGACAAAATTGAATGTTACTTAAACTGTGAACTTCTTCAATACAGACCTGTATCTTTTCAAATTTCCCTCAGTACTCAGTGCAGTGCTTTGCATACAGTAGGTGCTTAATAAGTATTAACTAAACCATATTTGTTGAATTTCCCTAGGAATTCCATGTAGTTATAATAGTCAACCAAATAATAGTCGTATAAGCAGTAGTCATAGCAGCAGCAATAGTAGTGGTAGTAATAAAAGCTAGTGTTAACATGGAGCTTTAAGGTTTGCAAAGGACTTTACATACATTATTTCATTTGATCCTCGTAACAAATATTAGAGTTAATGCTACTGCTATCCTGTTTTGCAGATTAGAAAGTAGCAGAAGGCCTCTCAGTTTGTGGCAGAGTTTAAGGATCTTCCTCTTGCTAGCTCCTTGACTTTTGGAAAGTCACTTAACCTTGGGAATCTTCAATTATCTTGTCAAGGTGCTGGCATTGGCATGAACAAAGAGCTAATGGAGTCTCCCCAAAATGGAGAACACTAAGGGACTTAGTTTAAAGAGAGACATGATAATGTGTAATAGAAGTGCCTCGGAATGGCTTTGGAACATGAAGAGTGATTCTATAACTGGTGCTAGTTTGCTAACCATAGGGTTAGGGGAAGACTTTTCAATTAGCCAGGACAAGGGGGAGTCTTCAAATAGGCAATAGGCATCATAACCTCAGCCAATTTCTCTTTGGCTCTTCTGTCCTAATGGATCTCTGTCTGATGTGGTTTGATTCCTTCACTGACAATGAGAAACAATGCTATAAGAGAAGGCCTAGGTCCTGGCTTAACATGACAATATCTGGCCCTGTGAAAATAGGCATTGGTCTTTTTGACTCTAAATTTGATCTTTTCCGTTTTAGGTGAGGGAGATTAATCTGGAGGCTCTAATTTATAGGCTTGGAAAGGTCAAGAGGGTGAGCTTCCAGAAGTCTGGGAATGTGAGCCCATGCTGGGTTTTATAGCCAGCCCAGCCTTGATGCTCTGAGGAGCAAGGAGTGACCTTTGGGGTCCTGCCTAGCTGAAGCTGAAATAAGAACTCATCCAGAAAATTACTGTTATGTTTGGGAGTGAATACCAATATTATGCAGGAAGTGTGCTAAGAGTGGATCTACTCTAAGAGACCAAGGTCAGATAAGGGAGAGCATGCCCTGAAGATATAAAGGGGAAATGGTTATACTTTGCTTTTGCTTTATCTTAGAAGTAAATATCCTGTTGTAAAAGCTTGTTGACATTAAGTGGATAAAAGGAATTGGGGGGGTGCCAGTCACTGGCACCTAACACTGGGAGGAATACAACTTGGTGGGGGCTTGAACTGATGGTATTGGAAAGCAAAACTTGCAGAATACCTCTAACCATGAGGGGCATAGATAGTGGGCCTGATGCTGTAACAGCATGCCAGAACACAATCACTATGCGCAGGGCCTCATCCAAGATAAAATTAGGCCCTTCACATTTTGGGAGGCTTTCAAGTTTGGGTACCTTAGTTTATTAAATCATAGAGAAATTGGGGGGAAATGTTTCTCTCTTTGTTTTAGGCTATAATTCTGCAACTGGTTGTTTTTTTTTTTTTAATGTGTTTCCATTTGAAAATTCCTTTTTGGGCAGGTAGGTGGTTTAGTGGATAGACCTGAATTCAAATCCAGCCTCAGACACTAGCTGTGTGACCCTGAGCAAGTCATTTAATCCCGTTTGCCTCAGTTTCCTCATCTGTAAAATGAGCTGGAGAAGGAAATGGCAAATCACTACAGTATCTTTGCCAAGAAAACCCCCAATGGGGTCACGAAGCATCAGACATGGCTGAACAATGACAAACATCTGCATACATCTGCATTTGTTGCTTCATTGAATGTCCAAGTATTAGATTACTATATTTAATTACTATACTAATAATTACTATATTATTGAATCCTAAATAAGTACTGGTGTAAAAACGAATGTGAGAAGTACGTAATTCACATTATTAAAATGCTGGTGCCCAGATGAGAAATGTTCCTGTTTTCTTTTTGTATTAAAACAGAGTTAGACTGCTTGCCTTATTGTAGGGTTCTTATACACTACAGTTCCACAGGGTTCGGTTGGCCTATGGGCCTAAGAACCGGAAGAAATCAACTCTTAGCTCTAAATTTCTTTTCTTGGCAGTTTCACCATTCTTCTGGGCTTATTTGACCTCATTTGATTTTCTCTATTGTCTCTGGGTCTGTTTCCTCATTTAAAATTTGGGAAAAATGATAATCTCACAATACATTTGTAAGGATCATACATAATGTACATAAACTCCTTTACTGCAAACTTTGTCACCTTATACATGAAGATAAAATCCTCTCATACCATAGACTATGATTTGCCATAGTCTGTGGTCACTGTGGTAATTTTGCCAGTCAGTGGTCACTGCATTTTCAACATCTGAGTTGGCTTTTCCTTCACTTGTTTCATGTAGAAAGAGTGGCATAGAGAAGGTCAAAGCCCCTGTAGAGACTGCTTCAGATCTCGAACAGGCCCTGGGCCCCTGTGGGGAAGCTCAGTTACCCTGTGCTGCTGCCTAGCCAGTAGGAAGGTGCAGACACCACAGGGACTCTAGCCCTGCAAAAATGGACCTGACATTTTAACTGAGAGGCACTGGAAAACACCAGCCCTGCTTCTCCTGGGCCTTCAGCTGATTCAATTGATATCACATAAAAGGAAATGCATTCCTTCTCCAGCACATGGTTCACTTACCTAAGCAAGGCTGCAATGGCCCTCTGGGTTCCTCATATTATCTCAACCTAAATCAAGCATGAATTTAATATACCAGAGGCAGCTAAGAAATAAGGACTTTTTTTTTTACATATAAGGAAACCCCAAAATGCAAAGAATAACTGCCAATTAATTTTATGGAATGAAAAGAGATCACTGAGTCCTACCTTTCTCCTCCAACAAACAAGTCAAGAGAAACATAAGGTTAGAGTAGTGGGAGAGGATGAAAAGGGGAACTGGGACCATCCTTCTATTGTTCTTCCAGAATAAAGGATACTTCTTGCAGTTTAATGGTTTTTAAGGAGGCAGTGTTGACTCTGGCCTCATTATGTCACCTGTTTCATCATTTTAATGGGCTAAATGATCTCAAGTACTTAATCCTGGTATCTCATGTTGATTCTTCATTACACAGTAACCAGGGCTGTAGTTTGGGTTTATTTGTTTTTTGTACTAAGCCATGGATAATAATGTGATTTTCTTGGAGTAGAAGTTAAAAGATACTATCCCTTAGTCAGCAACCCTTGCAAAGGAGGCAAGAAAACATGGCCTTACTTCTTAGTCATTTTCAGACAAATCCAATTTTCCATAAAATCCTAGATCAATTTGGTTTTCACTAATAAGATTTAACCACTTATGGCTTTGAATCAGTGTATAGATTTCAGGACTGATACAATTTCAGCACTAATTATTATGCAAAGAAGTTTAATAAAGTAAAGGACTTTGTAGAATCTACCTACAGTCTGCCGGAAAGGAGACTACTCTCCTAGATTTATGATCCTCTAAAGCACATCTCTAAAGTCAATGGTTCTGGAATCCAATCAGATTGACTAAGATGACAAGAAAAGAAAATGACAAATGCTGGAGCAGCTGTGCGAAAATAGGTACACTAATGCACTGTTGGTGGAACTTTGAACTGGTCTAAGCATTCTGCAAAGTAATTTGGGACAGTGCTCTAAAAGCTATTAAACTCTGCATACCTTTTGACCCAGAGATACTTATGCAAGGACTATACTCCAAAGAGGCCAAAGAGAAAGAAAAAGGACCCATACATACAAAAATATTTATAGTAGCTCTTTTTGTGGTAGTTAAGAATTAGGTACTAAGAGAAGGCTCATTAACTGGAGAATGGCTGGATAAATTGTAGTATATGAAAGTGATGGAATACTGTTGTGCTATAAGAGATGATGAAGGGGATGGTTTCAGAAAAACCTGGGAAGACTTATGTGAACTGATGCAGAATGAAGTGAGCAGAACCAGGAGAGTAACTGCTACAATAACAACAATATTGTAAAGACAATAACCTTTGAAAGACTCTAACTTTGATGAACACAATGAACAGTCACAATTCCAAAAAACTCATGAAGAAACTCTATCTACTCCAGATAGAATTTATGGATTCAGAGTACAGATGAAAGCTTATTTTCTTCTCTTTCCCTTCCTTTCTTCCTTCCTTCCTTTTTCTTTCTTCCTTTCTTTTCGACAGGCTAAAGTGGAATTTTTTTATTATTGCATAATTCTGATGGATTTTATTTTTTTTCTCAATGAGTGGTGGAGGGAGAAGAAGGAGAAAGAGAATTTGGAAGTGAAAAGAAAATTAAATTAAAAACAGAAAAAATCAATTTGTTCAGAAACAAAGGAGTCAGCCTCTGTGCTTGATTGATGGATGTTAAGGACTGAGATCTGACTCCCTAAGAGTACAAGAGGACACTGTAGAGATTCTGAGAGAACTGAACAAAGCCAGGGGAATGAGGTTTTGCCCTAGGACTCCAACATCTGTGCTTCCTTCAAACGAAGGAAGGCAAGCTTCTTCCAACAGGAATTGTGGCACCTCATGATCTTCTGTGCCAAGGCTAGATTTGGATTCAGGCACACCAGGACAGGACATGGTCCAATTCTCATTTCAGCAGGGGATTGGGTAGGCAGGATGCAGAATTCATTATCTTTCCCTCAAAACTCTTCTTTATTCACAACTTTCTGATTACTCTCAAGGGTATCACTTTCCTCTCAGGCACCCAGGCTCACAACTATGGGGTCATCATTGATTCCTCCCTCTCATATGCCACTCCCCATTTCCAATTTATTGTCAAGTCTTGTTTTTTCTATCTTCATAGCATCTTTTATATCCATCTCCTTTTTTTACATTCATATGGCAACCATCCCAGTAAGGTTCTTACCACCTCACACCTAGAATATTTGGAATAATCTTCTAATCGGTCTCTCCTACTTAAGACTTGTTTCTACCTTCACAACATCTGTAACTTTTTTCCTTTGTAACTGCCTACAGCCTGGTACAGGGTTTCATCATCTCATACTTTGAGTATTACAATAACCTTGCCTCTAGTCTCTTCCAGCTCCAGTCTATCATCCATCCACTCAGCTGTCAAAGTGGTCTTCCTATAGAGCAAGCCTTGCAATGCCATTCCCCTACTCAATAAATTCCATGACTCCCTATTACTTCCAAGATCAAATCTAAAATTTTGTTTGTCCTTCAGTCTTTACAATCTAATCCCTTCCTACTTTCACTTTACAAAGTTCCAAGTGCTCTATAATCTGTCTACGCTAGCATGCTTGCTATTTCTCACACATAACCCTCCATCTCACTGCACCATGCATTTGCATTGATCATCCCCCAGACCTGAAATACTTTCCCTCTCTACCTCTGCCTCCAGGCTTCCCTTAAGATTCAACTCAAGTCCAATCTCCTTTAGGAGGCCTTGCCTCATCATCCCCCTACCTCCAAGCCCTTCTCCTACCTAATTACTTTCCATTTGCACAGTATATGTTCTATATGTTCTTTATTATTTATGTGTTGTCCACCAATTAGAATGTGAGCTCCTTGAGAGCAGAGAATGTGTTTTTGCTTTTCTTTGTTTTGTCAGAATTGAATACATTTCCTGGCATATATCAAGTACTTAATAAATGCTGACTGGCTGACTGACTGACTGACTGACTGAAAAGACTTATCCCCAGAGTCCTGACCCAGTGGAGGTCCCTCTGTATTCCTCCCGCTAAATCCTGGGGGGAGGGAGAGGTGACCTTCTCCAGAAGCTGGACTAACCTCCATATCACTGCCATCTTACCCTTAGCCCCTGCCCAATTATTTTTGACTGAGGAGAAAAAATTCCTAGTTATAATTCTAGAATCTGGTTTTTACTCACTTAAAGGAACAAAGATGAAAAGATTGAACCACACAACCTCTAACATTCTATGATTCTAGGAAACAGATGGTGGGAAATATATTCCAAGGTGACTATCTGGGATGAATACAGGAAATGCTAGCAAAGCACCTGACTCCTTTGGTGAGTGAAGGCGAGGAAGGGCTTCAGCCTTGACATTAGTTCAAGGTTCTTTCAGACCAAATTCTAGCCAACCTCAAAGTTAGAATTTGGACGTGGGGGCTTTCTGATCAGTGTTGTTCTGTGGCCAGCAAAGCCAGCAATACCACGGGTTGGGAACTGGGTATTGCTTTGCACAAAAGAGTCATTTCAAACGAGTGAGATACATGTTTTTACTAATATTACCATAGCAAGCTGCTTTAAAAAAAAAAGATAAGTAGGAATGGAAAGAGTTGTGAGGGTTATCTTCGAAAAAGAATTCTCATTTCTAATGAGGTTTCCTATCTGGGTTTTGAAAACGGCTAAAAATTCCAGAGGCTGCTTACTTCCAAAAGGCTTCAAAAAAAATAAACAAATAAACACGTCAAAGGCACATTATTCATGTCTAAGATAATAGCTAAACTGACAGATAAATATGATCTACTAGGTTTTCTCAAAGAATTTTCATTTTTACATGATATTGGGCCAAATTAAGAAGATATGCAATTTCATGAATGTTTAATACATAATATCCTCTGGGAATTCTTCAATGGCCGAGAAAGCAAATAAATCCTCTGAGTTACAGCTCTAATCTGACTTTCACATTATTAATGGTTGCATGCTATGGAAAATACCTTTCTTCTTCAGGCTCCTTGAGCACAAGCAGTACAGGAAAATGGATATCTATGGTGCCTTCCTCCTTTAGGACACAACAGCTGTTTTCCTTATCAAGGGGAACCTTCTGGGTTTGGGCTTTTTTTGGCTACAGTCACAGGGCATTTTTTTAGGCAAACAACATGTTGCAGCTAATTCTTTCCCAACTTCTCTTTCAAAGTGGTGAGTATCGTCAGCCAGGCTACTCGAAGCTGCTGCATATATTGCTACCCTGAATGTGGTTCTGAATTTGTGGCCAGCACTTATGAATATCCCAAGGCAGAATCTGACCCTGTGAAAAGAAGCCTGTAAAATGATCTTGTTCCATTTAACACTGGGATTCCAGAACCAGAGCCTCATAAATTCCAGGTCTACACTAACAGATCCTGGCTGAACATACCAGCAGCTGCCAAGAGTTCACTGACTGAGCTAAGAAAATGGCAGCCCTGTATCCTAGGCCATAGTCCAACAGCAAAGGGATTTCTGCCCTCAAGCATTCCAATGAGTGCCTTCATCAAACCCATTTTTTTTCTTTCCAGAACATGTTTTAACTTCCCAGACACATATAGTGCTATATATTATGGGGCCAGATTTTGATGGAGTTAAGTTTTGTGAAAATTAAGGTGACAGGATAAGGGGGCTTGGTTGGGCTACCCCTCCCTTGTTTTAATAACTAATGTAGTCTATGCAAAAAGAGGGTTTTTATTTTAGTTATTCGCCTTAACTCTGAAATTATACTTCATAATGTATATAATATATCTGTTAAATGTAGATTTTTAGCATAATCTATGCTTATTCATAGGCAGAACTAAAACTAAACCATGAAACTATGAGGCCAAACTCCTTAATCTGGTATTTAAGGTCCTCCATAATTGGACCCCAGCCTACTCTGTCAGCATTGTCTCATAGCAACTTCTTCAGCTCCCTATGCTGTAGTCAATCGAGACTAGTTCTCGTTCTCTGAATTTACCCTAAGCTTTCCTGCCCTCATGCCTTGGCTCATGCTGTCTGCTCCCCTTGAATTCCTCGTCTATTCAGCCCCTACCCTGACCATCCAATTCCTAACCCATCCTTCAAGTCCTAATTCCAAGGCTGAATCTCACTCATCACCCCACAAGGCCTTTTCTGATCGGGCAGACAGAAGGCGTCTCTGTTTTCTGAATTCTCTAATGTTTGGTTGGTACCTTGCTTAATTGTTCTTTCACACTCACCTGGCTACTCGAGCTATTTGTAGAGTATGGTGAACTCTTTGGGGGTGAGAACTATCTTCTTTTTGTCTTTGTTTGCTCAGCACCTAGGACAGTGCCTTGCTGGGCAATTACAGTTAACATTTCTATAGTACTTTAAGGTTTGCAAAGCACTTTACATACATTATGCCATCTGATTTAATCCCTAAAACAATTGTGGGCAGTAGGTATAGTTATTGTGCCCACTTTACAGGTGGGGAAACTGAAGCTGAGAGAGTTTAAAAGTTAGCTGACTTGCCCTATGTCACACAGCTAATAGAGTACCTAACTCCACGGCCAGGACTCTGGCCACCAAACCACCTAACTGCCAACTGAGACAACAACAATACATTTACTGAATTATCTGATATGCTAAAAAGAGTACTGGATTTGTAGTCACTCAACTTGGGGTAGAATCCTGGCTATGCTGCTTACTGCTTGTGTGACCTTGGGGAATTTACTTCTTCCTCTAAATCATCGATTGCTTCATCTATAAAATGAGAGAGTTAAACTAGAAGACCTTTAAGGTCCCTTCTAGACAAATCTTTCTATTTGTCTTACTATCTATGAATTGAATTGATACTGTATTATCCCCTATCCTAAATAGTAAGAGTCTCAAATATCTAACTCATCTTTGTACATCCTTTATGTCTACCAAAAGTCTGTTAACACAGCAGATTTTAGCTGATTTCTAAGGTCCTTACAATTGGACCTCAAAGTACGCATTAAGTCTCATCTCCTAGCACCTCTTCACCCCTTTATACTCCAGTTACCCTGGAACATTTCCTGAATTCACTCTATGATTATGTTCTCTTAGAGCTTAAGTTGAGGGACTAAATATTTAAAAAAGGAAACACAAGTTTTTAAATCTAAAGGAAATGAGATAGGATACCTGATACTTGAATAAAGCCAGAGGAATCACCAGATTGCCTCTCTATTGATAAATGGAATAAATGACAGCTATGCTCCCTCCCTTCTCTTGCCAAGTGATTGTTCTAAGTGCTGTGCTGGACCTTGATTTAGACAGTAGCATTTCTAAAGCCAAGAAACCTATTATGAGAGTTTAAATCATGTTTTCTTTGTCTACTACTGCTGCTCTTCTAACATCTGTCAAATCTTCCCTGCTAAGAGAAACATCACAGTTTATAACTCAAGCAAGATCCCAGCATGCAAACATGGAAGATTCTGCACATTGTGACCCCAAAGGGAAATAGACAGATAGGAACAGAGGCCCAGCCATGGCCAGCATGTCCTTGACTCTCCACCCCAGGAAGCTGAAAAGAACCTTCGTCTCTATTCCATGTACCAAATAGCTACAATAACTGGGAAGGACAGAAATAATCATTTCAGAGAGTTATTTGAAATGATATCTCTTTTCCCCAAACTCCTAAAGATCTGTTTTTACCTACCCAAGATTGTAGCCATAATCATAGGCTGAAGATGCTTTACTACTAACTTCAGATCCTAAGGAATAGGCTGAAGATCCAAGACCGTAGGCTTGGGAGCCCTGCCTATAGGCCGATGAGCCATAGGCCTCTGAGGCCTGGTGGTGGGCCGAGGCCATGTGACTGTAGGCTGTTGAGCCATGAGTATAGATGGCAGAGCTCTTCTTTTCCTGCTGATATTGGCTCATGGTGGACCGAAGATCTTTGTTGCGGTAGCCTCGATCATAGTGCTCATGGTACTTCTGGTAGAAAGGCAAAGACATAGCAGGCCACTACTTTGTATGGTTCTTTATAGAGGTCTGTTTTAATCAGGAGTCTGAGGGGACAGATGACCTACAAAAAAAAAAAAAGAAGAAAAGAAAATGAAAAACACTTTAATAAATAGATGAGAAGCTAAATCCAGGAAACATCTTCCTATTGGCTGGGATATTATTCTTCAACTTTCTTCCTTAGATTCCCCTCCAATAAGAGGAAATCACCTCATTCATATTAGACATGGAAGATGGTACTCTTCTAGTTTTTATGGGACAATCAGAGTGGTGACATCTAAGGAAACTCTCTAAATGGTTGTCTGAATGACTAACCTTTTGCCTCTTGGGGACAGCGGCAAAATCAAAACAAAGTAATCATTTAGGTGCCATGATTCTCAACCTGTGGGTTATGTTCAATTTGTAACAATGAAAATACATCCTGCATATCAGACAGATTCATAACAGTAGCAAAATTACAGTTATGAAGTATCAATGAAAATAATTTTATGGTTGGGGGTCACCTCAACATGAGGAACTATATTAAAGGGTCATGGCATTAGGAAGGTTGAGAACCACTGATTTAGGGAGTTAAACTTCATCAAGGTGGCTCAGTCAACAGAGCATTGGTTCTGGAGTTAGGAGGACCTCAGACCTCAGTTCAAATCTGACCTCAGATATTTTACACTTACTACCTGCATGACCCTGGGCAAGTCATTTAACCCTCATGGCCTTGAAAAACAAACAAAAATCCCAATAAATTTCATCAAGAAACAGCTGCCTAACTTTGTCATTAAAAAAAGAGCTTCTTAAAACTTGATAAATCTCTTGGTCATGCAAAAATTCTCAGCTTGATGGTACATTAGACAGAGCTTGGAGTTAGGAAGGCCTGAGTTCTAATCCTGCCTCAGATACTAGTTGTATGACTCTAAGCAAGTGACTTAAACTTTCTCAGCCTCAGTTTTCTCATTTGGAAGACATTGCTAATAATAGGACCTACCTCCCAGGGTTGTTGTGAGGATGAAATAAGATGACATATGTTGGGGCAGCTAGGTGGCACAGTGAATAGAGCATTGGCCTTGGAGTCAGGAGGAGCTGAATTCAAATCCAGCCTCAGATACTTGACACACTTACTAGCTGTGTGACCTTGGGCAAGTCACTTAACCCCAAGTACCCTGCCCTCCCCCTTCCAAAAACAAAAAGGACATTTGTTAAAGAGTTTTGCAAACTTTAAAGGCTATATAATTGCTAACTATTGTTATCCATTCTAGCCATTGCACTTCTTATACCCACTTCAAAATACTGAGAATAAGGTTATAGGAACAAATATCGCTATCCTATGTTCAGTGTTCATTGTAATCTCCCATATATTATTTTCATTGTGGGAAAATTAGCCCAGAAGCAAAGAAGTTCACTGGCACTCTTTGGTATCATAGGTTCTTAGATAGAGAATTAGAAAGGACTTTAAAATCCTTTCCAGAGCTTAGCACAATGCCTAGCACTGTGTAGGTACTGGATAAATGTTTATTGACCATTAGGTAGTGAAGTGACTCTAGGCCTGGAGTCAGGAAGACTCATCTGCCTTAGTTAAAAAATCTCGCCTCAGACATTTACTAGCTGTATGACCCTGACTAAGTCACTTCACCCTGTTTGCCTCAGTTTCCTCATCTGTAAAATGAACTGGAGAAGTAAATGGCAACCCATTCCAATATCTTTGCCAAGAAAACCCCAAATGGAGTCACAAAGAGTCAGATATTCCTGAAATGACTCAACAATAGCCTTGCATCTCTAAGGAAAACTACATTAAGACTGTAAAATAAGGCTTGGTCAATGGAAGTTAAAAGGAAAAATAAGATGACCAAACAAAACTTACCAATTGGGTATAAATCATAGTATTTCAAAGCACTGTGAGTAATGAGAATGCTAGTCAGTCAAAAGATATTTTATTAAGTGCCTAATATGTTCCAGGCACTAAGCTAAGCTCTGGGGATACAAATAAGAAAAAGCCAGTCCCTGCCCTCAAGGAGCTTACAATTCAAAAGGGGAAGATAACATACAAAAAGAAGCTGAAAAGTGGGAAAGAGGGGGGAAAAAGGAGCAAGGGAATATGATGAAGGGCAAAGAAGAGCAGCAGGGTAGGAAACGAAGAGAGTGTACTTAGGTTTGATAGTATTTAGATGTTCAGGACACCTGGATTCTAGTTGGAGCTCTGTCAGTAACTAGACACATGACTTAAAGAAAGTTAGAATTGGAAGGAACTTCCGAAGTCACTTCCAGCTGGTTCATGAATATCCCCTGCACATCATTCCCTGACAAGCAGTCGTCCAGCTTCTGCTTGAAGACTGCCAGAGCTTTCTAAATATCTCCTGATGCTTTCTGTTTCACTTTTGGGCAGTCATCTCCTGTCCCTTCCCACCTCCAGTTCCTTTCAGCAAGGAATAGGAACAGATCAGCAGGGTCGCAGGTTGGAAACTAGAAGGGATCTTGGGGATTATTTGGTTTAACACCCTCATTTTACAGATGAAGAAGCTAAGACCCTGGTATAGGTGGCACAGTGGATAGAGGGCGGGGCCCAGAGTCAGGAGGGCCTGAGTTCAAATATGCCTCAGACACTTACTAGCCGTGTGACCCTGGGCAAGTCATTTAACCTGGTTTGCCTCAGTTTCCTCATCTGTAAAATGAGCTGGAGAAGGAAACCGCAAACCACTTCAGTATCTTCACCAAGAAAACCCCAAATGGGGTTATGTAACTGAAATGGTTTTACAACAACAACATAGAAGGTTTAATAAAACATTTAACTTCTGCAATGCTTTCCACGATGTCCTTCTTTGGAGCAAGCCCCAGGGCTATTGCCTTGGGCACTAGTCAAGCTAGTTTAAGACTAAATTTCTTAAGATGACTTAATTATTTATTTTCGACTTAGTTTCATTGTTTTGTCTTATATCCCTAATTGTTGGGAAGATTTCTCCTTGTTTCCAAAATTGTGAAAATTTGTAATTCAGTCTAAGTAACTTTTTTTATAGAATCCTATTCTTATGAGTGACAGATTTCATCTCCTAAGCAGAGATAAGGACTCAAATTCTGTCACTGTCACTTCCTCCCTATGTAGCCTTCAAAAAGCCAATTAAACTCTTGGGTTAAATTTCCTCATTTGTAAAATGTTAGACAAGATAATCTCTAAGGTCCCACTGAGTCCTAAATCCTATGATCCTATTTACTTTATGTGAAATACATTTTAGCTCACGTATCAATGCTTTTCTTAAATGTAGTGTCCAGACCTTAATGCTTCATGAAAATCAACAAGTGATTTATAAACCTTACAATTCTATATAGATTTGAGTTAATACTAGTGTTATGGATTTGTCATTGTTCAATTGTTTCAGTTGTGTCTGACTCTCTGTGACCCCATTTCCTGGCAAAGCTACTGGAGTGGTTTGCCATTTCCTTCTCCAGCTCATTTTACAGATGAGGAAACTGAGGCAAACAGGGTTAAGTGACTTGCCCGGGGTCACAAAGCTATTAAGTGTCTGAGGACAGATCTGACTCAGGAAAATGAGTCTTCCTGACTCTAGGCCTGGCACTCCATCTACTGTGCTACTTAGCTGCCCTACAATTTTTTTAAAAAAATCTATAGTCCTTCATAACAGGGAGAAGCTTTCCAAATACTGCATATTAGTGGATAGAAGCAGAGAATAGCATTAAACTGCCTTGAAGAGTCTCTATGGCTAAAGCCTTGGAGATGATATATTAAAGAATAGCTCAGCAACCATGACATCAATAGAGATAACTAGATGTGCCAATACACTAGAGAATGAAGGTAATGTAATATCTAGTGGAAATGATGCCACACCCAGCAGGTGGCAATTTATCAACATCACCAGATGACATAGACAGACGGGTCTTCAGAATTGGGCATGTGAAATGCCCTTGCTGTGTGCACCCTAGGCACAAGTGTCTGTAAATTTGTGCTCTCCACATGTATGAAGTGGCCACACAGTCTCCTTTCATGCATGTTACCTGTCTGCTAGTCTACCCTACTGGTGGTATGGTAGCCTATGGGAGAATGTACATAACATGTGCACGAGGAGGTTCTTTTCTTTTCATGTTATGCATTATTATGTTTGGGAATCATCAGCAAAGAGGTGGTAGTTAAAATCATAGATATACATGATATTACCAAGGGAAAAGAGAGAACAAACAAAAAATGAACATTCAAGTAGCACTTTCAAGTCTGTAAAATACTCTATATGTGCTATCTTATTTGAGTCATACCAACTAATGAGGTAAATATTCTTATATTCATTTTACAGATGAAGAAACACTCAGGAGGGCTAAGTGACCTGTACATGGTCACACAAACTATGACAGTAGTTCAAGGTCTTCCTGACACCAGACCAAATATTTGGGACCCTATGCCATGCAGCCTATGTAAGTAAGGACACACCTTGAAAGAACACTCACATCAAGGTGTGTAATGGTAATAGAAATGTGAAGACCTTCTCTGCCCCTTAATAAGCCTAAATTGAACTTGAGAACCTTTCTTGATTTGAAAATATACTCTGCCCCCGACTAAGCTTCAGGTGCTCCCATGGAGCCTGTGGTGGGAGGCTTGTTTTTCAAGCAGGCACAGCTTTTGTTACTTTGTAGTCAAGTGGGTCAGGAGGCTTGTGATGGTATCTGACCCTGGAGAAGGCGAGATTTTGCTTCAGGGCTCACTTTGGGAAGAGTTGTGTGATTTGGCCAGATAAGACTCCACGGCCATAAGACCCGGCTTTGAAAACCCAGATGGTGGTGCTTCTTTCTCTGGTGTCTAACTAAGTATGGATGTGATGGTCAGATGGCTGGAGGCCCTGTCTGCTGAACTGTGTTTTTTTCTCTGTATTTTTGTCTGTTTGTAACTTCTGTCAGTATTCTCTGAAGTTCAGGGTGCTGACTTTTCCCCCTGAACTAGGTAAATGATATATGTTTGTTTGATTAAAGTAAGACTGTTAACCCTTTTTGAGTTGCTTTCCTTTAGAAAAGCAAATCTAAGAACCTGTGCTAGCAGCCATGCTGGGTATGCTAGGGTGCTTGCTGCTACAAGTTGTCAAGAAGAGGAAGAGTTAACAAATGAGACAAGAGGATGCACAGTAAACAGGTAGCAGACCCAAAAGAATCGAGGGAGGAGCCAACAGCATCAAAAGTACCTGAGAAATAAAAGGTGTGAAGAAGGAGGAGGAGATGATGAAGAAGAATATTTATTTAATCAGAAACCTGGTTTTAAGCAGTTGAGGAAAGAGTTTGTGGGATTGTAAAGCTGGAAGAGACTTCAATACTCATCCAGTTCAACTTCCAGAGATAGTGTAATTCTGCGAGAGAGAGACAATTAGAAATAGACCAAGACAGAGAGACAGAGACAGAGAGAATGAGAGAAAGAGAAAAGAGAGGCAGAAAGAGATTGAGAGACAGAGAGAGATTGAGAGACAGAGAGATACAAAGATTCAGAGAGAAAGAGAAACGTAATCAGAGAGACAGAGAGATACACAGAGAAAGGGAGGAGGGAGAAAGAGGTCTAAGATATGACCATATTGATGTGAATTAGTTTTTACAGAGACTGCTGGCATGAATGTTGGTGTTCTTAAAGATGATGCCAATGCATGTTATGAAAAATGAGGCCATGAACTAAGTTATAAAGGCTTTGAAAAAGCTTAGTGACCTAGAAGATAGTGTATGACCACAACAAGAATGAAGAGAGGATGATACAAGCAAACTTCACACGCTTTAAAAGTGGAAAGGTCATTAAGGAGAAAGGGGAGGTAAAGGAATAGTCTAGAAATAGAAGTGAGAAACAAGGAGCATGCCTGTCTCAATACCCCCAATCCTGTAAGTTAAGTGTCCTCCAGTGGCAAAGATTGCAAGGGACAAAGTGTCTTCAGGTTAGAGTCAGGTTTCAGTTGAAGTGAGAAGGTAAAGGAAATATTGATTACACCTAGATTGCTCTGTGGATAGAACTTGGGGCCTTGAGTCAGGAAGATCTGAGTCCAAATTTGACCTCAGATACTTCCCAGCTATGTGACCCTGGGCAAGTCATTTAACCTCTCTTAAGGTCTATTAAAGAAACCTTCAGTTTCCTCAACCATAAAATCAGAATAATAATAACACTATCTACCAGGGTTTTTATGAGGATTAAATGAGATGTACCTGGCTCATAGTAGGCAATATATAAATGGTAACTATCATTATTATTACTGTCATATAATCAAGAATAAAGAGAAGCCTCCCACAATAGATGGGAGTTTCTACTGGAGATAGTGAAATAGGCTAGATGATGTCACCATCCATGTCCAGCTCACCAGAGTGGAACTGGGAAGTTATAGTAACATGACTGAAATGAATGAATGACAAATTCTATTACAAATAAGTCCAGCATGTGATTTTTTAAAAAGTGATTTTCATGGTCTGAAACCAAACCAAGAAATCATCATCTTCGTTTTCTAAATCTACTAAAAAAATCCATAAAACAA
>CM053587.1:179873511-179898496 GCA_028646515.1 Pseudochirops corinnae | reverse complement strand
TAAAAAAAAAATTAAAAAAATAAAAAAAATGTTTCTGGACTAATTTTGGTGACTATGGAAGTTCAGTAACACCTTTTCTATGCCTATCTGAAAATCCTCTTGTAGAACTTTAATGTTCATAAGTAGAGAAAATCAGCTTGACTTCGTTTTGGTTATAGGGGCTTGGTAATGGTTTTATTTCTCTAACCAAAGTAATCAAAATGTTTTTTGCCTTTCAGAAAAATTCATGGAACATATTATTACTTACCACGAATTTGCAGAAAACCCTGGACTTATAGATAATCCTAATCTAGTGATACGGATCTATAACCGGTAAATACCATTTGTTTCTATAATTTTTTTTTAAGTGAGAGGAAATGGCACTGAAATCTTGATAAACTTTCACTCCGTTTCTTGCTTTGAAGAACATCATCATGATAATTTGAATAAGCAAGTAGGCAATGACTTTGAAATGCAAATTCAAACTTGAACCACATTTATTTGAAAATGAAATGTTGAAATGAATGTTATTTTCTTGTTTTATTGAATTTTGCATTTTTAGAGCAATTTGGCTTAAAGCAAGTATTACTCATGCAGCAAAAAATTTAACTGAGCCTCCTTATCTCGCAACACACATAGGCTGTTCTGCATGTTTCAAAATTAATTCTCACTGAATTATCTAATAGTTCCTCACCAATCATTTGTGTTTATGACAGGTACTATAACTGGGCCTTGGCTGCTCCCATGATCCTAAGCTTACAGGTGTTCCAAAAGAGCTTGCCCAAGGTAAGCTGTCCCAAGACTGTATTGCTACCTTTAGTAAGTATGATATGGAAGGCACTTGCAAAGCACCCAAATGTATCCATTTGTTTACTGGATGTTTTTCATTCTTTGAGGGTTCTGTAAGACCAAATATTTTAAAAGATTCATAGTTCAATGAAGCTACATAAATTAGCACACCCTAGGACCACAAAGAAACCGGGCAATTAGGTTAAATAATAGCGAGCTAGAATTTTGATAGCATTTAAGTTTTGAAAGCACTTTACATAAATTATCTTTTTTGGTCCTCAAAATAACCCTGTGGAGTAAGTGTTCCTATTCCCATTTTGCGGCTGAGGAACCAAGAACCAAGAAAAGTTACATGATTTGCTCAGGCTAAATATCTGAAGCAGGATCGGAACTTAGTGTCCTCCAGACGCCAGTTCCAGTTTCTCTGTTCATTATCTTGCCTTGCTACCTTATAAATAGATGTATTCAAACTAGAAGAATGCTTTTTTAAAACTCCCTTTTTTTATTACTTAGCAGTCCATACTTATACAAAAATTTGAGTGTATTTACTACAGAAGTGAATTCAAAGTTGAACAACTATTTTCTCAGTCTACTTAATATGGATAAATATAGGAAAAGGTGATATAACTAACAAAAGGAATGGTGTCAATGGCAGTAATACCAGTATAGACTTTGCACACTGGTAGGTCTGGACAATTTTTGAACTTGTTCAGGAAGATACCCAAGAATAGGTCAAGGTGATTTTTTTTTTTTTATCTACTCTTTAGGCACACTGTTACCATGTTGTACCTCCAACTATATAACTTTGTGGTTAAGGCAGGTTTGCTGATTTTAAAAGTCTGAACTGTCTGCTTAGAAGAGATTGTAATAAGAGGGAAATAGATAGCCTAGTATAGAGTGATTCACCTTCTGCAACAGGTAAATAGAAGGTAACTGAGTCTTACATAATTGGTAAAGTGTTTGAAATAACTCAGGCCAATTGCTTTTAGGCTACGGTTGAATCCTGGGTCAAAGATAAAATGCCAAAGAAGTCTGGGAGATGGTGGTTCTGGCGCAAAAAGGAGAGTATGGCCAAACAGGTAAGAATACCTTTGCACCTTTTTCTAATTTAATTATAGAGTTTGCATACAGTATTACCTCTGCTATTACAGTATACAGTGTTGCCTCTGCTCACAGTATTTTTAAGCTGCCGAAGGGCATGAGCTGTGTTTTATTTCATCTTTTTTTCTCCTTGTGATTTTGTACATAATGAATACTTAATAAATATTTATTGATTTGACCTAAATGAAACCAGAGCTGATCATTCACCTGGGTATTTTTTTAAAACTTTTTAAAAAGTTCCCTTAAGTGGTGGACTTGGAGAGTTCACATTGAATCTACTGGAAAGGTAATAGTGCTTCCATACATTACCATCCCCAGAACAAACCTATACTGCTACCCACAGCCTCTGAAATTCAGAAATAGGAAGTGGCTCCTTTTATAAAGTGAAAGAGTTCAGCAGGGTTAGGAGGGTCATTTGTGCTTTTGCTTGGAGGCCTATAACTTTACACAGCAATTTTAATCTCCAGAATTCTTCTGGAAAGACATTTCATTGAAACTGAACACTGTATAATTATAATGGTCAAATTTGGTCCCAAAGAAGAAATGAGATAATGCACCTCTTTCCCTTCATTAGAGAGATAGGAGACTCTAAGTGAGGAATATTCCCTCTACTAGCAAGCATGTGTCGTTTGGTTTTGCTGACCTATTCTGATTTTGTTTCTCTCCCCCCTCCCTCACTTCCATTTGAATCTCTGGCTCAAAGGAACGCTTACTGAGTTGAAAGGGGTAGGGAAAGGAACAGGCAAAGTTTAGGCTAAAGAAGAGAAGATTTAGGAAGTCCAGGACTGCTCTTCTCTTATTTGAAATCTATTATCTATAAGAAAGATTAAGTTTATCCTCTGTAGCTCCAAAGGACAGAAGTAAAACCAATGGGTTAAAGTCACGGTTGTGGGGAAGTCAGCTTGTATTGTTAAATTTTCTGTGTTGAGAATTTTTTTAAACTTAATTTTCAGTTCAGGGAACAAAAAAGCATTTCCATAACACAGTATAATAAAAAATATGATCGCACCTGAAACTATAAATCTATCATGTACAATTTGCTATTTCCTCCAAATATACAACAAAGTTATCATGTAAATTTCTTTTTTTTTTTTACCTTTTATTCTTCCCTCTCCACCCCCTCTGCCCTAGAGATGGTTACCATTAGACACAAATACACACACACACAGATGTAAAATTATTCTCTACATACTTGTATTTATCAGTTCTTTCTCTGGATGCAGATAGCATCTCTCTTTATATGTTTTTATATTTAATTTGTGGTTTTATAATAGTCAAAATGACTTAGTCGCTCAACCAAGAGAACATTGTATACAGTAACAGCAATATTGTTTTAAGAATGACTTTTGAGTAACTTCCGTATTGAGTACTGACACTCAGAAATCAGCAGATGCTACCCATCAGGGTGTGGTTATTGTTCCATTCATTGCCTAGTGATGGAGAAGACAGTGATACAGATTAAATTTTGAAATCTGGCCTGTGTACATTGTTTTTCCAGAAAGTCATTTTAAAACATTTACCAGCATCCTGCTGATTAAAATTAGAGGGGGCAGATTTTGTTTCACTGTATGGAAGAAGAGCTTTTTCACAGTAAGAGTCTACCCTTGGAATGGCTGTTTTGTGAAGTAGCTTAGGAAGCAAGAGTTCCAGTAACAAGATACTAGATGTTCACTTCTAGGGGATGCAACAAAAGGATTCGTGAGTCAGGCCTGGATGACCTTGTTCTCCTATCATTATTAATATATGGTTCATTACGTATGTGTTTTTAAGCCACCGGAGGCCAAAGAAGGCAAATCTGAGGCGCCCCAAACAAGTGACTTGCCAATGAATGCAAAAGAGCAAACAAATATGAGGTGAGTCCCTTTTTGCTGTTACTTGAGCATTTTACTTGAGTTGTTTTCCTCTTTCTCTGGACTAAATAAATTGACTACTATTTTCCAAAGATTCAGAGGAAATCATTCTGTGATTTGGGGCCAGAAAGGTGTTTTGGATGTCCTTAGTTGGAAATTGTTTTGAATTACTTAGATAATTAGAAGGTACTCTCTTGGACTTTTCTAAAAACACTTGAAGTCAGATGATGAAAATATAATATGCTCTAAGAGACCAAGCATCTGTCATGGGAATCATACTATTAAGTATTTGAATTTGAAGGATTGCCTTAAAATAGCACTTGTTTAGAAAGATACAAAAGAAGAGGAGCTCAGAGACTAGACAGTGTACCCCTTCAGATGCCATTTCTTTGAAGAAGCAAGCTTTTCTCCTAGCATCTTTGGAATAGTTGGCTCTAGTAAAAATCAAACCAGTATGGTGGCTAGAGTTGAATTGCCAGATTCTTCCTTTTTGTTAGGACCAAAAATTGGAGTTCCTGCAGAATTTTCCTCCATTGTCTCTGCCCTTTTCCCATTTAAATTTTCTTCCTCCTCTTTTCCCTCAGTTCTTTAACATAGTAGCCTTAGAGCTAACTTTTTCATTTTCTTATTCCTTCATCTTCCTCTTTTAAGATTGTGAGCAAAATCTTTACATGAGATTCTTGGCCTTTCAATTAAATAGGAGCCGTTAAAGTTTCTTTGAACTGTACCTTTTCAAAATTCAGACATCCTTTGCAAAAGGCAGAAGCAGACCTTAGTTACCTGAACTAAAAATATAATAAGACAATAGCAAATCATGGGCAAGTTTTAATGATATTCAGATTGTGGGAATCAAGGAGAAATAGCCTCATTAGCCAAAGAAAACTGCTGGTTAATTATTTAGGATCTCTAACTAGATCATAAGTGTGTGAGATTGTTAAGGTGGTAGAACAATTTTATCACTTTAAAAAACCCCAAAGCTGAAATAAGATATACAGGCACTGGGGTAAGGAGATCCATTTTGCCCTACCAGAAAGTCAGAGGGGGAGTGGGGGAGGATATAGGAAAGAGCAGATTTGGGGAGGGGCTATACAGTAGGATCACTGTTTTGGGGTGGTGGGTGGGGGAAAGACCAAGAGAGAATTTGTAACACAAAATCTTGTGTAAATGAATGATGTAAACTAAAAATAAACATAAAGTTTAATTTAAAAGAATAAAATCTAAAGAAACAAAAAAAGGCACCATTTATGTTTCCTGACGTTTACTGGAGAAAGAAATAAGAGTAGAACTCAAAAAATAAAATTATTAATTGCTTGGTATTCTTGCCTTTATATTCTCTCTCTTCTCAATTTATTCTTTATGGTGTTGCCAGATTAAGCTTCCATATGTGAAGATTTCATCTTGTCGCTCCTCTGTTTAAAACCCTTTTATGATCTCTTATTTCCTAGTCAATGAAGTTCATATTCAGAAGCCTGGCATTCAAGGCCCTCCATGATCTGCTGCCATATTACCTTTTCTACCCTTATCTTATAGTAATCTTCTATAATGACTCTCTACTCTAGCCATAGTGACTAGTCACCATTCTGTTCTAGGCATTCCTGACATTGTGCCTTTGTTTATGCTCTTCCCTATCCCTGAAATTCCCTCAATGCTTTTTGAACTCCTCATTGCCATTTAAAGCCATTTCAAGCATCACCTACTCAATAAAACCATCCCTGATTTTCCCAATTGGTAATAGTCTTGTCAGACATAACTTGCTTTGGTCTTCACCTATGTCTTTCAGTAATTTGGAGATCAGGGTGCCCACTTCTGTCTCCAAAGCAGAATACAACTCTTCATCATAGCAGATGGTCTTCGTGAGTTGCTAATAACCACGTGGAATTCACATTTTTGTGGTCTGCTTTCCAGCCTCATCATACAACTGAAATTTTTTTCTCCAAAGTTGTTAATAATCACTTAATTGCCTAATGTCTTTTCCTGAATTGACATTTTTCTTAACTTCTTTATAGCCTTTGACACTATCTATCTATCTCCCATTCTCCTTGATGCTCCCTTCTCTCTAGTTTTTCATGACCTTCTATCCTAGTTCTCCCCATACCTGTCTGGCTATTCCTACTTTGTCTTCTTTGCTAGATCTTCATCCAGGTGCCTCCAGCTAACAGCAAGTGTCCCCCAAGGTTCTCTTCTGCGTCGTCTTCTGTTCTCCATCTCTATACTGTTTCACTTGGTGATCTCATCAGCTCATATCATTTTAGTATTACATCTCTGTACACGTGACTCGCAGATCTACTTGTCCAATCCTAACATCTCTCTGCAGTTCCAGTCTTCCATCCCCAGCTTTCTTTCCCACAGACAACTTAAACTCAACATGTCCATAACTGAATTCATCTTCTTTTCCAAACCCTCCCTCTTTCTGACTTCCCTACTAGCAACAATGGTACCACTCTCTTCTCAAGTCATCTAGGCTCACAACCTGGCACCACCCACCATCCAATTAGTTGTCAAATCCAGTAGTTTATACCTTCATAATGTTTTTGATATATGCCCCCTTCTCTTCTCTAATAGTGCTGCCTCCCTGTGCAGACCTTCATCACCTCATGGCAGAACTACTTAAATAGCCTGATGGTTGTTCTCCCTGTCTCAAGTCTCTCCCTATTCTAATCTGTCCTCCACTCAACTGTCAAATTGCCCTTCTAAAAGCACAAGTCCGACCATATGTTAGCCCTCTATTCAGTAAATTCCCGTGGCTCCCTATTGCCGCAAGAGTTAAATATAAAATCCTCTCTTTGGCTTTCAAAGCCCTTGCTGTTCCTTGTTTGTGAAACTCTTGTCTTCCAACTCTGAGTTTTCACTAGCTGTCTTCTAGGCTTAGAACTCTCCCTCATTGCCTCTGCCTCCTGTCTTCCTTCAAGTCCCAGTTAAATACCGACTTTCTGTAAGCCTTTATTTGTCCTTATAAGCCCGCCCTGTGAGATCAGTACTGTGTGTGTATCTTGTTTGTACATAGTTATTTTCGTGTTGCCTCCTCCATTAGACTATGAGTTCCTTTAGAGCAGGGACTGGGTTTTGTTGTTGTTTTCACTAGGTTGATTTTGCCTTTATTTGTATCCCAAGTCTTAGTTCAGTGCCTAGTAGGTACTTAGTAAATTGCTAGTTGACTGACTGACTGGTGGCAAGCCGTCTAGTGAAGAACCTTTTCCAATTTAGGTTGTTCCTAAAATGACAGACACAAACCATCACTGGACCCATACTCAAAGCCTTTCAGGCTTAGTAGAACCTCCCAAAGCCTGGGCTTCATTGATAGAACCTTTCAATTCCCTGGTCACCTCTATGCCAGAGTGAGTAATTAGAGTAGAACTCTTATGGAGATTTATATACTTACTATTTTGTATTGTAGTAATTTATTTATGCATTGCATCTCTCTACCAAGCTTGAAGCACTATGGTGGGAGGGCCCAGGTCTGATTTAATTTTTTGTATATCTCCTAGCTCCTAATACAAAGCTATTTAGAAAATGAAATGCAGCATTCGCTTGGTTTAATTAAAAATATTTTGGACATTTTTTCCATCCATGAAATAAATCAATTCCAAAAATATTTCCTAAATTGCCCTCAAGCAACTTAGCAGCTTATTTTGACCTAGTAGAAAGCATGCTAAACTTGTTTTAATAGATAAATGGATACTGTCTCTCCCAGTGATTTGTTCTTATAAAGCCCAGACTCCTCAGCCCAGTATCAAGATGGTCTCCAGGGTCTGACTCCAGCCTATATTTTCTTCATTAATCTCACATGAATCTCCTTCGTGTGCTTGGTTCTAGTCAAATTGTACTACTCAACCGGTCTTTGCTTTGGTTCTACCCTTTCCCATTTCCATTTCTGCACCTTTACTCGCAGTATCTTCCGCATCTAGAAGGCATTTGCTCGTCTCCCCCACCTGTCCCTGCCTCCCCCTGCTGCAGTACTTCTTACCCTTAAAGGTCCACAGCCTCAGTGAAGCCTTATTTGACTTTCTTTCCCTCTCCTTTAATTTCTTACAGCCATATGTCTCTGTCCCATGCATACATTGCATTTCAACACATCCCTGTCTTATTTTCTTCTCTGTTTTCTCTTTCTGATGGCTAGTTTTTTGAGGTCAGAGACCATGTCTCCCTCATCTTTGTTACCTTAGTACTTAGTGTAGTGCCTTGAATAGTGACTTCTTTTAAGACTCAGTTTAAGTGCTGCTTTTTGCAGGTTTTTCCCCATCCCCAGCTGCCGGTACTTTCCCCTTTAAAATTGCCATCCACCTATTCTTTACCTCTCTTGTATATCACCTTTTTTAAGTACATACCATTTCTTCCATTAGACTGTGAGATCCATAAGGGCAGGGAATGCTTTTGCCTTTCTTTGTATCCTCTGTGTTTAGCACAGTGTGTAATACATTGTAAGCAGTTAATAAATGTTAATTTTTTTTCCTATTTAATTTTTTATTTTTTCTCAATTACATGCAAAAACAACTTTAACATTCTCTTTCAGATTCTGAGTTCCAAATTCTCTCCCTCCCCTCATTGAGAAGGCAAGCAGTTTGACATAGATTATACATGTGTAGTCATGCAAGACACGTTTCCATGTCAATCATGCTATGAAAGAAAACATAGACAATAAAGAAAGTAAAGAGAAAATATCTTCGATCTGCATTCAGGCTCCACCAGTTTTTTCTCTGGAGCCGTCATTAGTATTGCTAAGAATAGCCAAGTCAAATAAACACTAACATTGATTGATGTTGTATAGGCCAACTGAACATGACTCATCTAGTGATGAGGACTCCCAGGAGCTGAAAGATTCCCTCAAAATTGATCCTGTCCCAGTAGAACATTTGAGCCATGGAAGCACTACTTCTTATAAGAAATCACTAAGACTTTCTTCAGACCAGATTGTAAGTAGTCTGTATGTATTGTGTGTTGTAATAGTGTACGTTTATTTAGCATTCTAAATTTTACAAAGTATTTTCTAGACAATAATCCTATGAAAGAATTAGGGAATCATCATTTCTATTTTATGGAAGGGGAAACTGAGGCTCATGTTGGTTAAGTAAGTTGCCTACTCTAACAGCTATTAAGTATCAAAGCAGTGATTTAAACTGAGGCCCTTTGAGACCGCGACCAATTTTTTTGTCCACTGTGCCAAATGGCACAAAAAAATTTATACACACACACATCTGTGTATATGTGTGTGTGTGTATAAATTTTTTTTTAAGGAAAATTTTACAAATAATATATTCAGTCATGTAATTCATCACTTTCATTTCTTACTGCCTTGAATTTTCTTCTCCTAGGTATTTTGACTGTAAAATAGAGAAGTAAAAGCATGTGAATAATTTTCACTTAAATATATAAACGTTCTTCTGGCATCAGGAGAGAGATTGTACATAGAACTATAGTGCATAAATATCCAGGAGGGAAATGCCTTCCTTCACCTCTTAATGGGAATGTAAATGGGAAAATCTTTACCATCCATTAATAGGTCCATGTGACCTGCTTGAGTCATATGGAAGCCTCAGTCACATAAAGTCTGTGTGGGAGGAGCTTGCTGAACAGGTAGAGCAGGAAGGGTGGAACAAAGCTGAGAGGAAGTTGATCAGAGTAGTTAGAACTGAGGGAGAAAGAGGAAGTAGGCAACAAGCAGTGAGTGTTCATTTGTGGGAAGGCCCTAGCAGGGGGAAGACTTGGGGATGGTGGTGCCCTCTGCATCATTATTGTGTATAGATTTCTTTATTGCTATGATGGATTTGGCTTTCTGGTGTTTGAATAAATGTTTTGGTTCTGTCTTCCATGTGGAGAGTCTGTTATATTTTGCAATTCAGTATTATGCCAGCATTTTCATAGCTGCTGTGAATATTGTATTGGCGCTACCCACCCTGCCAGGGGAAACAAGAATGAGTGTCCTGAAATAAAGACAGATTATTCATTTAGAAGATTAGTCATTTTACCTAACAAGTATTTGTTGAGCCTATATTGTATTCCTCAGCTGATACTAAGCCTTGTGGAGGATACAAGAGCATAAGGATTCTCAAGGATAATTGAAAAGATGAGACTAATACGTGTGAAATAATTAGATAATGGTGCTAGACAGGAGACATTTAAGTGCCTAATGGTGTGACAGAGACTAAAGACAGCAACCAGAATTTAAAGTAAAGAAGTTGATAACCTTGAGGACTGGGTAGTTGGACAAAGCTGCAGTGGAAAGGTAGGACATACCACTGAGCCTTGAAAAGAGATAAACTTTGGCTAAAAGGATAGGGGAACACCCCAGGCAATGGGAACAAAATTAGCCAAAGCACAAAGTTGTAACTGAGTAAGGGATAGGGCAGTGAAAAGACCAGCCTAACAAAATCAGAGTTAGGTCATTTATGCTGGGAATTTGTTGGAAATAAGATTGAATGGAATGATCCATTTGAATTGTGGATAGCCCTTGAATACCAAGTAGAAAAACAAGATTCGATGTAGGTAATAGGGAGCCATGGAAAGTTTTTCAACATAAAGTGTGAAATTATGAAAATTCCAGAGCAAAAGCTTTCTTAAGGATTTCGAAACTTTAGCTATTGAGTATACCCAGGAATTTCTAGCTCATTAAAGGGAAAAACCATTAGGGAACAGAGGAACAGGTAAGCTGGAGCAGAGGAGAAGGAAATTGCTAACCCTAGGATATGAGAGCTTCAGCTCATAGACTTTGAGTGTGAGAAGGAATTTTTTTTCGTTGACTTATTTACTTTTAGTTTACAAGATTCAGTTCCACAATCCCTTGAGTTTCAAATTTTCTTCCTTCCCTTACCCTCCCCCTCCCCCATGGTGGCATGCAATCAAGTATAGGATCTGCAAATACTTTCACATTGTACAATAGTCTGGTTGTATAGAAGGGTTGTAACCAATAGAGTTGACAATAGGAAAAAAGAAAGAAAACCAAACATGAAAAAGAATGATAGCATGTATCATTAGTCTCCGTTTAAACTCTGGTCTCTCTAGATCTTTCTTTGAATGTAGATATCTCCTTCCATCCTGAGACTTGTAGAGTTGTCTTATAACTGTACATTGCTGAGAAGAGTCCAGTTTATCAAAGTTGGTTGTCACACATGTGATATGTCTGTGATTGTGTACATATTTTTCCTGGTTCTGCTCTTCGAGTGAGAAGGAATTTTGTAGATCCTCTAGTATAACTCACTGTCTAGATGAAACACACTGAGTCTCAGGGAGGTTAAGGGACTTCCCCAGGGTCACAGAGCATGGTTAGAGTAGAACCCATGCTAGAACCAGAATTGCCTGGGTCTCAACCTCTAGGAAGTTTGCTCTGGCCTTTATGGCATATAAATGTCCTACTTTCCTATCTTAGAATCTGGTGTATTCTAACAGAATTGGCTGCTGCTCCCGCCAAAGAAAATCCCTTTCTTGTTCTAAGAACAGATAAAGGTTTCTTTATGTTGAAGTAAAAGTGGGTAATTTATATTGTCAGATGAAAAATCATTTATTTCCTCCTCAGAATTGAATAGAGGAAATTCAACAACTTGAGTAAAAATATGGTGAATTTTTAAAAGTTATCCTGAAGAAAATGGTAAATGGTTACCAGCCTGTGAGTTAGATCATTTAGAGATGGTTGGCTCACAAAAGACAGTGAGCTTCAGTAGTCCATGTAGTACACAGACTTCTTGTTTTTTCCTCCACATTTTTGCTACAGTTCTCATCCACAGCTTGATCTGATTTAGGTTCACATTTATTCTGTCTTGGTCTTGCCTTCAAGTCCTGCACTACATGACTGCTGTTGAGTGTAACTATAATTTTTACCAGGACTTATACTGTGTGTGGGCACCCAGGTGGCAGTGGATAGAGTGCCAATCCTGGAGTCAGGAAAACTCAGCTTCCTGAGTTCAAATCTGATCTCAGACACTTACTAGCTGTGTGACCCTGAGCAAGTCACTTAACCCTGTTTGCCTCAGTTCCTCATCTAAAAAGTGAGCTGGAGAAAGAAATGGCAAACCACTCCAGTACCTTTGCCAAAAAAACCCCAAATGGGGTCATGGAGAGACCCCAGACATCACTGAGTTCAACCTACTCATCTTACAGTCAAAGGAAATAAGACTGAGAGAGTTTAAGTCATTTCCCTGAGGCCAGGTCATACAGGATCAGAGGTGGGATTCAAACCCAGTTCCTATAACTCCAGAATCAGTGTATATCGTTCTGCCTCTATGTGTACTTCCTGGCATCACTATAGTGAATTTTGTATAAGTAAACCTGTCTTCTTCTTTAATAATTATAACTGCTTTTGCATTTCTGCATATCTTTGGCCGTAGGAAAGACTAGTATAACTTTTTATTATACTTCAATATTTCAAGGATATCTGATTTCCTCAATGTGTCTACTCCCTCCGTGAATGCAGATTGCAGCCCCTCTTCAACTTGACAGGTCTTTCAAGGTTATTAGGACTGAGAAGTTTAATACCCTCTGGCCAACCTGGTGATGAGTTTCTTTGGCCTTGGGTCAGTTCTCAGATAATTGACCTGCCAGAGAGTTTACTCCCTTCCTCCTGTTGCCTCACCTTTGAGAGCCTCCATAGCAGACAGTGTCAGTTAGTCAGCATTCATTAAGCACTTACCAGATTTGAGGCACCATGCTTAACACTGAGACTACAGAAGGCAATAATGGTGAGAACTCTAGTGGACAAACAAACATTTCTTACCCAGAAAGTGTTTCAGCTTCACTAAAGCTATTTTGTGCATTTGTGTATCTGAATCTGAACCACAAAGCTATATTAACCACTTTTCCCCAATGCAAGGCCAAACTGAAGCTCCAAGATGGCCCAAACGATGTCGTGTTTAGTATCACAACCCAGTATCAAGGCACCTGTCGTTGTGCAGGAACCATTTACCTGTGGAACTGGAATGACAAGATCATCATTTCGGATATCGATGGAACGATAACCAAGCAAGTAGAAGGAAATGCTTTGGGATTTGGGGAAATGGGAGTTCTTGTACCTGGGTGGCTTCTGGCCTGGTTTGGACACACTGTCAGTAATGAGCAGTACTTTGCAGTATGGAGAGATCACAGGTGCTAATCCAAGTGTGTGATCTTTTACATTGAATTTAGAGAGGGCGAAAGGTTGTGATTGCAAGGAGGTTGGTGTGAAGTTCTCACTTAGATTTAACATCTGAATCTTACAAGTATGATTTCAGGTTTAAAATTGCTTCAGTGGAGATCCACTTTGCAAATGACTTCCTTATCCTTGTAACTTGTGTTGGATGAAGCTGCTGCCTACCTCCCAAATCTGCATTTTTTATTGCTGATGACTTTTTTTGTTAGGGGAAGGGAACAAAACATCATTTAACTAGATAACAAAATTTTCAGCTTCCTGTAATTATGTAATTATATATATATGTCGCATATAATTATATTTCTATGATTATGTAATTCATTCTTGGTGTTTCTTTTTTTATTTTTTTTTGCTTGTTTCCTTCTTAGGTCTGATGCTCTAGGGCAGATTCTCCCACAACTAGGCAAAGACTGGACTCATCAGGGCATAGCAAAACTCTACCATTCCATCAATGAGTATGTATTCCTTCTGGCATGGGAAGGAGCTCTGGGAACCTAGAATTGCGTTGGCTTACTCTTTTAAGGAGTGGAATGATCAACCAATGTAAATCATTTGTGGCAGGTGTTTCCCCTTTAAAATTTAAGTAGAGCTTTCCTCTGCTTTTGGAAGGTGATAGGTATCCAGATACACAGGCACCCAAGTTCCTCAGGCTTCCTTTTAATATCCCACTCCTTTCTTTCCTTGTAGGATCATGAAGTCAAAGAGAGAAAACTAGAATGGACCTTAGAGGTTATTAAGTCCAGCCTCCTCATTTTGTAATGAGGAAACAAGGCACCGTGAGGTCAAATGATTTACCCAAAGTCACACTTTTTTTGCCCCCCTTTTTTTGGAGGGCAATTGGGGTTAAGTGACTTGCCCAAGGTCACATGGCTAGTGGGTGTGTGTGTGGGTGTGTGTGTGTGTGCGCGCGCGCGCCACCCAGCCGCCCCAAAGTCACACTTCTAATAAATTTGTGAGGCAGGATTTGAATTTACATCTTACTGACTGGACTAACGTCAAGTACTCTATCCATTGTACCACCTTGTTGCCTTCCCCTATATTCCATCTCATATATACACATACTGTTTTCTTTCAAAAACTTTCTCTGTTAATGCTTTTCCAGGGCAAAGGTTAGGGCCAATTAATCAGTAATGTGATGATAGCGTGTGCTGTGACTCATTGTAGGTCCCACCCCATTTTTGATTCTCAGATATGGTGAGGTTTGTGAGGAGGAAATGGTTGCCTTTTAATTTCTATAGCTTGATATGCCTTTGAACCTGTCAGATACTATGTCAGGGAGCCCTTTCTATAGAAAAGTTGAGGATTCCTCAACATAGACTAAAAAATACCAAATATGAGTATGCAAAAATGTTTATAGTGAGGTTTAGGTTTGCATATATCCATTTCACAGCTCTGATACTATAAGCTGTGTGTTTACCCACACACACACACACACACACACACACACACACACACACACACCCACACACACGTTTTAAAAATAGACTTACACCTGTCCATCAGAACAGAATCATCAGAAATAGGAACCAGATTTTTCTTATGTCCTAAGTGGTTAATGAATATGTTTACTCATGATGTATTATTATTATTATTGATTTAACATTTTTAGTTTTATGGTTCTGGGGAGCAGTCTGAATTCTTTTTTGGTCCACATTATTGCTTAACAAAAGGTAAAAATTGGGCGGCTAGGTGGTGCAGTGAATAGAGCACCGGCCCTGGAGTCAGGAGGAACTGAGTTCAAATCCAGCCTCAGACACTTTACACTTACTAGCTGTGTGACCTTGGGTAAGTTTCTTAACCCCAATTGCCCTGCCTTCCCCCTTCCAAAAAGACAAAAAAACAAAAAGAAAAGGTAAAAATTTGTGTTCATAGCTGACTAAGTTCTAGAATCTGATTCTCTATTTGGAAGAAAGAGCTTCATTTGGTTGAGCCTTTCCTTTTAAAACATAAAACTATATTTTTCTCCCTTAACTTGTAGCTTATATTTAAATGGTTTGGTTTATAATTAATTTTATATTTCTACAATATTCAGTATTATAGATAGCTGCTTTTAGGAAACAATGGTATTATTCATTTCTTACTGGAAAATGTTGTGCTTTTCTTTAGGAACGGGTACAAATTTCTGTATTGCTCAGCTCGGGCCATTGGAATGGCAGACATGACACGAGGGTATCTGCACTGGGTCAATGACAAGGGAACTATCCTTCCTAGGGGGCCTTTGATGTTGTCTCCTAGCAGCTTGTTCTCTGCTTTTCACAGGTATGTCTTAATGAATGGAACATTTTATCTGCCTGTGAGTGTGTGTGTGGTTGGTTGGTTGGTTGGTTGATGGTGCTGTTGGGGCAGAAAAATCTTTCTAAGGTGGCAATAGCTAATATGTATAGTATTATGTGTAGTAATATATGTAGTAGTAGTATATGACTGAGTATAAAATCAGAGATTTGTTCATTACTGTGTATATTCCTCCTACCATAGCAGATTGCAGCCCATCTATAACTTTGTGAAATTTTCAAGAATTTCCATGACTATCTCCCCTCTACACAACCACCACCCCCCCCCAAAAAAAAAACCCCAAACCTCTTGATCTCCTGACCAAATATGGCTAAGTTAGTCATTAGAGAAGAGTCAGTCAGTCAGTTACTCGGCCTTTTCTTGAATCTTGCCTGCTCAGTGGGACTTTGTCATTTAAGGGCATAGACTTCAAGAAGCAAGGTTCATCTCCATACGGGGGTGAAGCATCTGAATGGCACTTCAGTGAAGGGATTAGAGGAGAAACACTTTAGTAAAAATAGAAAACCTAGACATACTAGTTCAGTATCATGTTTTTGTTTTCAGAAATTGCGTTTCTCAGCTCTTTGATTTCTTTGGCACATTCTTAGGATTAGTGTAAATTAGTTATTGATCTTTTGTTTGTATCAAAGTAATAACATAAGAAAATATCGATCTAATCTCTTCTTGCTATTTCCTATATACCCCGTATGCATTTGCACATCATCGTTTGCATGTTATCTTGTCCCTCTTAGAATGGGAGCTTCTTGAGGGCAGGGACTGGGTTTTTTTCCCTTTCTTTTATCCCCAGCACCTAACACAGTGTCTCGCATATAATAAGTCTTTAGTGAATATTGTTGGCTGGCTAACTGACTTCATTCCCCTCTCTCCTAACATGAAATTAGGATAATTTTTTAAAAATCATTGGCTTTTTTGGGAGCAAGTAAGAATAATGGAAGAAATAAGCATCAATGAGTGATTGAAAGGCAGGAATTTGAAAAGCTGACTAAGTGAATGTGGAAAAACTGGGAAACAGTATTTGAGTTCAAACTATACTACAGAGGGAAAAAGCTAGATTTGTCATAAGAGGAGGTGGATTTTAATTCTAACTCAGCTCCTTGATATGCTGTAGGATCTGCAGCCAACTCACATCATGTCTTAGTTTTCCTCATCTGTGAAATGGGAGTTAGACAAGATGATCTCTTAAGATGCCTTATATCTCTAAATCAATGATTTTCTGACCACATAATCCAAATGTGTGTGTATGTGTGTTGTCTGTGTGTGTGTGTGTGTGTGTGTGTGTGTGTATGTACATGTGTATATATATGCCCATTGAATTTCTTGACTCACTATACTTAGGTTATTCTTTTAAACTAGCTTCTGATTTCAAAGAATGGAATTCATTCAGCAAGCATTTGTTAAAATCCTGTTGTCTGTACAAAGCACTGATTGTGCTAGGCACTTGACACACTAGCTGTGTGACCTTGGGCAAGTCATATAACCCCAATTGCCTTGCCTTCCCTGCTCAAAAAAAAATTATAACCTAGGCACTGTGCTACTTGTAAGGGATAAAAGTAAGTCAGTCTCTGCCCTAAAGGAGCTTATCCATCACAGAAACAATGTCTTTATGTGTATGTGACGTATACGTCTACAAAGACAAGATGAAAAACAGTTCCTACTCCCAAGGAATTTACATTCTACTGGAACAAAGAATAGTGAGGTCATTAAGCTTCAGACCTCCCTCACAGGGTTATTGTGAAGATCAAAGCAGATCATATAGGTAATGTTCTTGGCATGCCATCAAGCACTTTATAAATGTTAGTTACCGTTATTACTGTCATTATTTTTCTTGGAGAGTACATTTGGTAGACCTTATGCTCCACTGGTGTCCATGCAATGTTAAAAGAGAGTCAAAGGAAAGCCCCCTTGTGTGTTAGCTGGAAACCCCTTATGGAGGATTTGTGAGAACATAGACAAGAGCCTGAGTAGAGGAGACACCCTAAGTAGGTGACAGTTTGCATCACTGGAGTGAACCTGTAGATCCATCATAGTATCAGCAAAGTATCTGATGCAGTGGAAGAGTTGAGACCTTAACCTGGAAGAGTCTTTCCATTACCAAATTTAAGGTGGAGCATCTTGATTAATGAATACTTCCCTGAAGATAATTCTAAAGATTAAGAAGTAAGACTTCCTTTAAAAAAAAAAAAAAAAAGGTCAAATGGTACACCAAACCATGTCAAGACTTAACATTAGGAGAAGTTATCATCTGGCATTTCTTGATTATGTTCCTATTTTGTTCTAGGGAAGTGATAGAGAAGAAACCTGAAAAGTTCAAAATTGAGTGTTTGAATGATATCAAGAATTTGTTTGCTCCAAGTAAAGAACCATTCTATGCTGCTTTTGGAAATCGTCCAAATGTAAGTTTACACCACCTCTCCATGTAATGGTTCCAATCTGTTTGGTTGAAAATCCAACAAAATTATTCTTATAATTTGTTTTGGTTTAGGAAATTTATCATGTCAGAATTTTCCAAGCCAACTAAGTATCTAACCAAGATTAATTTCTCTCCTGCTATAGGAGTGATCATGTTAGATTCAATCTAATTCTATAAACTTCTAATAAACACCTACTGAGTGTAAAATTAAGTGATTAGACTACAAAGAAGAAAACAAAAAATTCTTTGTTCTCAGAGAGCTCACATTCTACTGTAAAATTGCCTAGGAGAGACCATAAAAATTGTAGCTTTTTCCACATTCCCATAGTAATTGGGAACCTGTGAGATCCAAATGCTTTGGAACTTTTAATTAAAACCAAAGACATCTTTTTTTCTTTGCTTTCTATGATTTTTCTGCCTTTTCCCTTGGGTTCTGTTTTCCCTCTATGAAGACATTTAGCTGTGAGTTGACTAGTACCAGGGTCTCACAGGTGAAGATGATGTGTCCTGGTTATACTACTTATTACCTGCATGATCTTCGCCAAGTCACTTCAAATCTAGAAACCATTTACCTCAAATGTAAAACTAGAAATTTGTACTGAATATTCTGTGACTTTCCTTCCAATTTTTAACATTGCATGACCCTGTGACCCTTGGCCACATTGAATCAGTAAGCATTTATCAAGTGTCTGTGATAAGCTAGGCAACTAGGTGGCACAGTGAAAGGAGCACCAGCCCTGAAGTCAGGAGGACCTGAGTTTAAATTCAGCCTCAGACACTTGACACACTAACTGTGTGACCTTGGGCAAGTCACTTAACCCCAATTGCCTTGCCTTCCCTTCTCAAAAAAAAAAAATTTATAATCTAGGTACTGCGCTACATATAAGGGATAAAAGTGAGTCAGTCTCTGCCCTAAAGGAGCTTACCATCTCTCACAGAGACAATGGCTTTATGTATATATGTATGTTCATAATATTTTTTTAAAAATAGAAGGTCATTGAGGGGTGGGGGAAGGGACCAGCAGTTTAGTGGTCCCAAATGATAGTAATTCATAATTATTTCCTTAGTTGTGATGCAAGAGCTGGTTCCTAGTGTATAGTCAGTAGTGCTGCCACCTTTGCTGCCGGATTCCCCCCCCGCCAACCGTAACACCCAAGTGTCCCTTTTTACCTTGTGTCACTATTGGGTTTGCATGTTGCTTGGAGCTCACAGAAATATGCCCAGGCACTTGTGTTTTCCTTAAGTCGCCTCTTATTTGCCTAGTGCTTGTCTGTCCTAAGGAACTTGAAAGGACATTGACAATTTCTTCTTTCCCTCTTGTTGATGTTTTTCTGCAGGATGTGTATGCTTACACACAAGTTGGGGTCCCAGATTGTAGAATATTCACAGTGAATCCCAAAGGAGAATTAATACAGGAACGGACCAAAGGGAACAAGTCATCGTAAGAGCATTTCTGTTTCTCATTACAGTGCACAGTTAACTGTGGGCTGGAAGTAAAGTACTAAACCTTGACTGACAGGTCCCTGCTGAACTAAGATGGTGGTCCTAATTTGGGGAGACCTTTCTCTTTACCTAGATTTTTGTCTCTCCTCTGCCTCACAAGAAACCCTCAACAACCCAGATTTTTTAAATGAAATTTAACTGACTTGGACATTCAGTTTGTTAGAAGGGGGTTAGATATACATTGTTGGTTTTTCCCCTGCATCTTTAAGGGATCCAAGATGTAGTCAGCCAGTCAGTTACTACATATTTATTAAGCAGGAGTATGTGCTAGGCACCGCCCTAAGTATTGGGGATACAAAGAAAGGCAAAAGACAGCCCTTGTTCTCAAAGAACTCAGTCTAAGGGGCTCACAGACAATCTGCAAACAACTATGTACAAACAAGCTTTATGCAGCGAAAATGGGAAACAGTCAATCAAGGAAGGGCATTAGACAAAGATCAGGAAAGCTTTCCTATAGAAGCTGAGATGTTAGCTGGGACTTAAAAGAAGCCAAGAGGCAGAGATGAAGAGAGAAAGCATTTCCACGCTTGGAGGAGAGCCAGCAAAAATGCCCAGAGCTGAGAGATTGACTTCATATCTCTTGCTCAGTTTTAAAGGTCTCACTTCTGTATTTCTTCCTCATCCGACCCCTCTACCCCTTCTCATCTAGGTATCACAGGCTGAGTGAACTTGTAGAACACGTGTTCCCACTCCTCAACAAAGAACAGAATTCTGCTTTCTCATGCCCGGAGTTCAGTTCCTTTTGCTACTGGAGAGACCCAATCCCTATGTTGAACATGGATGACCTGGCTTGAATGTTGTCACCCCTTCAGGAAAAGGGGTCTGCTCTTCAGATGCTCAGGCTCAGTGAGAAGAGCAAGGGGCACATTCATCTTACCTTAGATCCATAGGTGTTGAGGCGCAGACCATCCAGAGCAATGAAAGGCACCGCTGCCTTCTTAGCTTCACTCTCGTGGCTTGACTTGGGGATTGATTGTATCTGGAACTTAACACTGCCAGAGCCCATGGTACCAGAAGGTAGTGTGAAGATGAAGCATTAGCCTTAAGTTTCTAGTCCTATGCTTCTGTCATTGCAAACCTTTTGTATTTGGTGGTTTTGTTTTTGTTTTTTCTTTTTTTTTCCCCTTTTAATTGCTAAAATTAAAAGGTGGAAAGGAGAAGCCAAAAAAAGAAGTGCACCAAAAAGTTATGGAAAGCAGATTGGAGTAATCCCCAACTAGGCACTTTGGATTTAGTGTTTCCATGTATTACCAGGGTATTATCAGAGGATTGGTTGTTCGGTTAACTGTTACAGGGCCAATTGATAATGTAGGTACAAAATCTGTATATATCTGTTCTAGAAAACCTTACTCAGAAAATATGAAAGAATAGCTGCTTAGATGTTTTATCATATGTACAGCAATATTGACACTCATTAACCAAACCCCTATTACTTATTCATTTGTCATTTTTTTCATTACATTGATCCCTCTCTCCCCCAGCCACTCCCACACACATACAGTCCCCTTTAAATAAGCAAGTCTTATTTGAGCCTTAATGTAAGAAGTGGTTTTCTTGCATTAAAGCATTGTGAACTTTTAGGGGAAGTTTCTTGAATTTTCTTTTTCTTTCCTGTAATTGCCCTAAGGTGGAACCCTCTTGTTGTTCCATCTCAGACTTATCCAAGAGAGACAAATCACACCTGTGTTTGTTTGTTTTACACCATAAATTTCAAATAATGGGAATCTCAGTAGAAGTTTGTGGGCCAGTAAATCACATGCAAGTGCACATAGTTCCGGAAGTACCTATGAGTACATTCTCAGAACCCCAGTTGGCACTTGTTGGCTATACTTTCTCTTGCCCATTTAGCGCCATGTTCTCAGGAAAAACAGGCAAGCATGTTCGTTTCAGGTGATCTCTCACCTGGAGAGCTGTTTTCTTGGCATCACGGTTGGCATTCACTTCAAAAGGCTAATTCTCTTGGGAATGAGGTTTCCAAAATTATGTTGATCAGATTTGTTAATGTAGTGTCCTTCTGTTGGCCGCTCGGGGTCTCCCTTCATGGTTAGATTGCAAAGATTAGCAGTGTTCCGTTGGGCATTTTAATCTGGTCTCATGACAAAGCCAAGAGAAGTTGAGAAGTGGGTTTTTTAGGGGGTAGGGAGGGGGAAGGTCTCACTGTGGCTTATCTATCCCTGAAAAAAAGCTCTAGTACAATCATTGGGAGTCCTCATGCAGCAGTGTTGCAAGTCAAGTTTCAGTATAGACAAATCAGTATGTGCAGATTTGGAGTGTATTCCATTGGTGGGAGGGTGGGGAGCACAAAATGGTTTTATTGGGGGTATCTATAGTGAATGTAGAGAAATGAAATTTGCAGGCTTAAAGTTGAGAGGCTTTTACCAGAAAATCAAGAGCTGGATTTCCCAGTTTACTTGCAAATGGCAAATAGTTGCTACAGTGTCTCTTGCCATCAGTGGTCTACATATCCAAATGGGTGGCACCACATTACAAGCAAGTTCAGAAATTTTGTTCTCTAGGTTATTTTTCGGAATCCAGGTTGGGCACTCCTCCATGGACAGACAAGAGTGACATCTCTTTTGGGGGTTGTTCCTTCAGTGTCTATTCTAGGGAAGTAGTAGAAAAGTTTGGTGTGAACTGTGTTATATAGGTAGGGTCGTAGCCCAGTCACTGAAAAGCATTCTGAACTGAGATGGCAGTGGCGCAAAATGGGAACCACTTAGGGTGATAAAACTGCATTCCAATTGATCTTTCTTTTATGCTTAGTTCTTTCCAGGAACTGTTTTGAATGATAAGCATTCTCAATTCTGACCTGCCTTTCCCATACTGTGAAAATATTGATCTAGAAATGGGCTAGAGAGATAGGAAGTGGTAAGGTCTGTCCTCCAGGTCAGAATGACTGAGAGTTGTCTTTGTGTCTTAGCTATCAACTCTGGGTTTGTTTTGATGTGGAGCACACTTCAAATGCAAGGGGGCAATCTTGAAATGCCTTGGATGATTTCCAGTGGCAAAACTTGAGTCAAGTGTTCCCAAATAATGGGCAAAAGAGTCTCTAGTTAAAATCTCTCACCTTCAATGTTTCAGAATGACTAATTGTTTAGGTGAGCCAATTGAAGTATTTATCCATATTAAGTTAGAGAAAGTAGATTATATTTATGAAATTCTACCTACCTAGTGAATTAAATTCATAGTAGAGTGTTTGTGTGTATATACACGTATGTATGTATATGCATGCATACGTATATATATTTATACACATAAATATATATATATATATAACTTTATTTTCATAAGTGCCAGTAGCATGTCATCTACAAAGCTCATGCTTGTGAGCTCTCTCGCCTTCCCTCCAGATATAAGGGTGTTTTGGGGTTTTTTAATACATGAGGTACAAAAAATTTCTGAATATACCCACCCCTTCTTAAGTCCCCCTTCAAAGGAGACACAACCTTTTAGGAGTTTGATGGTTTTTTTTCTCTTTAATGAACAGTGTTCTCATTGGACACATAGGCCTTTTTGGATCCAGCCTGGGAATTGGATTCTTACCTCTATGTGATTGCTGTGACTCTACCCTTTTGTGTTACTGTCCATAAGAAATGGGCTTTAATGGCCCACTTGTTGCTTTGAGCTGCAGTCTGATTCAGTGGTTCTAGGTACGCTAATTAACAGGTTATTCTCTTTATTTAAAAAAAAACATCTCTTTTACTGGAAGTAGGTGATTTGCTCTGATGATAGTGTTATTCAAGTATTAAGTTTGTGCTAAAATCCCATTGCCATTTGGTACAAATGACTTTTGTTCTTTCTGTGAAAGAGGTGAAATTCAGTGTGTTTGTATACCAACCCTTAAGATGGTGTGTTAATGAAGATATATTATTCCCATTTATTTGAAGTAATGTGAGAAGCTGTGTGTTTCAGCAGTAATGGGAGATATTAAGGAATGTTGGAGTGCAGATTTGATCAGTCTTTACTGCACACTGTCCTTATCTCCAGTGATTCAATAGCTTGAATTTCCTTTAAAATTAATAAAAATCAGTCTTATTAACTTTACCAATTGCTTTTATATCCGTGTGCTTTGAGCTTGTACTTCTGCAGAATGTAAGATTTGTCCATTGTTGATTAGACTGTCATAGAAGTACAGGTATGGTGGTCCCAGAGCATTGCAGATTTAGCCCTTTCAAATCCTTTTACTGTGTTTAGATGTTCTATTTCCATAGTTTTGAACTGGGGGGAAAATCTCTTGCCGTTCAAATGCCCTACGGTGACAACTGCTAATTTGTATGGAGCTTCAAGAGGGACAGCTAATCCAACTGAAAAGACTGGGGCTGTTGGTCCAGCCGCTGAAGACACTTCACCATTCTAAGCCTCATTGCATCTTCAAGGGCACTAGAAGAATCCTTGAGGAAAGGTGCGCTTAAAATTTAAAAAAAAAAAAAAGGCTTGTAAATTCCTTCTCTTATTGAAAGATGTTGAAAGTGTAACTATTTAAGAAATGTTGCCAACTTTGCAGTGATATATTTTGCTCTGTGAAGCTTGAGTTTCCTGTGTTCAGTTCTGCTTTGTTGGGTGAAACTGCTTCAAAATTTAATTTTTCTTAGAAGCAAGATGAAAACTATTATTCTTGGTTTGTTTTGAAGGTGTATGAAAAGAGGGAACTTTTCAGTGCTTTTGATTAATTAAGTTGAGATTATGGTGAAGTATTTGATTATTGGACAGCAAAGACACTAATGAGTTTTTTTAAGTTGTCTAAAATGAATCTGAGCGTCAGTAGGATACTTTGGGTTTGGTAAAGAGACTGTGTTATCTTGGGGTAAATGGCTCACATTTTGGTGCAGTGTTTGATGTTCAAAACAAAATGTTCTGATAATAAACAAATGTAAACTGAATATATTGACTGTTTCTTCTTCTCAAGGATATTCAGCCCCTCAAGATGTCTCTGAGCTCTTGCCAGAAAAGCAGGCTGTTCAGCTGAAATTGATCATTTCCATAAATTAGTATTCCAGTCTTTGTAGACAGATTTATTTACAAAAGGGAACTTCTTTTTTGGTGGTTATTTTTTAAAATGTGCTTCCCAAAGTTAGCGCATGCCAGCAGGAACCAGCCTGTCTCTCCTGCTTTGTGGATTCCGCCAAGGGATGATTCATTCGCACAATATGCAATTTCTATTGTTTTCTGACTAGTGTGAGCAAAATTGCCTTCACCTCCTGTCCTTCTCTCTTTTCAGTATTTCTCTCTGTACATAACGTTCAGAACTCTTAGAGCTCTATCCACTTTGTCAGTTTCATGAAATTGGCCAACATTGGTGTATATTAGATATTGACCCCAGTCTACTAATCAGTTTTCAAAGGAAAATTGAAATTCTCTTTCTTCAAAGTAAGCATCCTGTCAACCATTTCTTATGTATTATTTGAATTCTATTCCTTTCCCGAGCTCTCTTAACCCTTGCCATGAGTGGATGTTTAAGCTCTACTGTCATCAGTGAGTATTCCACACCTGCTATGTTACAAAGTTAAGCCATGAAAACAACTTTTTACATTGAACTTTAATTCAGCATTAATGCAGAGGTGGGACTGAGGGAAGATCTGGGAAACCTTATGCAATGGTGGGAGTCAGTTGTCGGGTATAGGAAAGACAAGCTCAAATTGGAAAAGAGGCAGCTTTAATGAGCAATTTGTGGGAGAGTCATTCAAGAGGAAATGCCTTTGCCCACAAAACCTTGAAGCTGTTCAAGTGTTAGCAGTTTCCACTGCTTCTCTAAGTTGTGAACGACTAAATGCTAATCACAACCAGACACGCTATTTGCCGTTTTTGTGAGAACATGTAAGGAAATGTGTGTATGTGTCTGTCTCTAATGCTTGGCAAATAGGTGCTTCATAAATGTTTAGTGATTAATTGATATATATACTCAATTTATGTGCATTGAGTGTCTACATCTAATTTCTTTTGCTTGCCTGC
>CM053587.1:179846992-179873411 GCA_028646515.1 Pseudochirops corinnae | reverse complement strand
CTGACATTGCTTCTCTCTGGTCTGTACATCTCCCTACTCTTCTGGGCAGAGCTCAAAAATTCCAAGTACAAAAGAATTTCTTGTCCTTGGAGCTTCTCCTTTGGGGCCTTCCAGATACCAAAGTAAGATATAAGTCTGGTATATGCCCATGAGAACACAAAGTGAGTGACCTAAGAATCAGAGTGGAGAAAAGTATGAATGAAACTGTCTTTGACTACTGAACCCCCTGAATTCAAAATGTTAATTACATTCCTTAAGATAAAGCATCCATATCACAGGATGGCAGGTTTTGCTTTATCAGTTGAGAAACCTTGAAGCCAAACCTGTTTAGGGGAATACTCCAGAGCACTGAATTCTGGTTTAACTTTTTTTCTCCCTCATAAAAAATGGCACTTAACCAATTAATATGACGTTTTTAGTTCTGCAAAGATCCTAATTGTTATGTTGTTTCCTACTCTTTATGATCCCAATTTGTAGTTTTCTTGGCAGAGACATTGGAGTGGTTTGCTATCTCCTCCAGTTCATTTTACAGTTTAGAAACTCAGGCAAATAGGGCTAAGTGACTTGCACAGAGTCACACAGCTATTAAGTGTCTAAGGCTGGAGTTGACCTCAGGAAGATGAGTCTTCCTGACTCCAGATCCAGCTCTCTTATCCACTGTACTACCTGGTTGCCAGTATCCTAATACCGTGAGCTTAGAGTTCAAATATGCCCCTTGGGTTCATATGCTTAAGAATTAGAATTCACAGGCCCACCTTACTGGTAATGGTGGCTACCTTTTCTCCCAACTAGCATGAATTCATGTATCAAATGGCTCAAATCCTCAAGGAACAAAATACTCAAAAAGTCCTAATTTCGAGCTAAAAGGACTCTTGGAGTACAATTGTACAATTCCCCATGTGCACAAGTGAGAAAATTGGATTCCAGAGCTAGGTTAAGTCACTTGCTTCAGTCACAGAGATTGAGTGATAGAGGCCTTACTCTAACCAAGGTCCCCCTTATCCAGAGCCCTAGAATTACTCTTTGGAGTAACATATATGAGGTACTGTATTCAGTGAATATGTAATAATATTTATATGGTGCTTTATTTTTTTTTATTTTTATTTTTTGCTTTTTGGAGGGCAATTGAAGTTAAGTGACTTGCCCAAAGTCACACGGCTAGTAAGTGTGTCAAGTGTCTGAGGCCAAATTTGAACTCAGTTCCTCCTCACCCCAGGGCCAGTGCTCTACTCATTGCACCACCTAGCCACCCCCTTATATAGTGCTTTAATGTTTGCAAAGTGCTTTACAAAAATCTTATTTGATCATAACAACCCTGGGAGGTAGGCACTATTTTTATACTCATTTTACAGATGAGGAAACTGAGGCAGAACAATGAAGTGACTTGCCCATTCACACAGGGAGTATCAGAGGCTGGATTTGAACTCAGGTCTCCCTGATTCCAGATCTATGGCTCTATCCACTGTGCCACCAGCTGCTAAATCTGTAAAATGAGCAGGTTGGACTAGATGCCTCTGAGGTCTCTCCTTTCTTAAACCTATGTGTTTCCTCATCTGTAAAATAAAGGATGATAGTATCTGTGTCATAGGATTGTTTTGAGGATCAGTTGAAATAATATATCTAAAGTCTAGTTCAACCCCATTACAGTACAGTAGAGTGCTAGGTCTGGAGTCAGGAAGATCTGAGTTCAAATCCAGCCTCAGATACTTAGGAGCTGTGTGACCCTGGGCAATAATTTCCTTAACTGCGCTGTCTTCCTCAGTAAAGTGGGAGAAAGAATAATCCCCACCTGTGAGGCTGGTTTGGGCATCGAATGAGATGATGTTTGTAAATGCTTAGCAGAGTGGCTGGTACATAAATGTGAACTGTTATTGTTAGTTGAGTTAACTTTAACTAAAATATATTAGTATTCTGTATTTCTCAAGATGACCTCAGCTTTTAAGAAAGATGTGATAAGTTTTATGTTGAGCCTTTTTGTTGCTTTAGAAACCAGAGTGCTTTTAAACCAGTGTCTGTTACTGAACTATGCAGTGAAGTAATGAGCATTTGATCTCGTCAGCTTGGGCAGGCTGTTGATTAAATATAAATTTAAAATGTCCCTTCAGAGGCGCTCTTCCCTTTAGCTGCAGGGATCATGTTGGGGTATTTCAATCCATTCACATCTGGTCTGCATTTACACACCCAAAAAGGCAAGGACACAGCTTGGTTGTTTTTTTTTTAAGTTTACAGTTCAGATACTTAAAGTTATCTCCTTTTTAGCTTCCATAGCCACAAAGGATCCAACGGATCTCCCTCATTCCTTTCCCTTCCTTTGGCTCCCTCAGCTTTTCCTGCTTCTTGGAAGCCCCCAGCCCCACCCTTCCCCATCCAGAAAGGACACACCAAACTTGAAGAAGTTCCCATCACGTGATTTTGCCCTTTTTTTTTTTTTTATTATTGGTACTCCTTGTCTTTGCACTCATAATGTACATGTCATCTGAGGAGCCCAGCTGGCTTCACAAACACATTGAGTCTTTGGTTATTCCCCACACTCAGCTAGGGAAACAAACCCAGAAGAGAGGAGCAGGGCAGGGTGACTTGTCCAGAGTTACAGTTTCAGGTGGAAGTGGTAAGAATTTCCAAAGCCCAGGAGTCCTATTCCTCTGATGGCATCACATCTTCAGTGTTTAAACTTTTCCCTTTTGTGATACAGAGTAAAGGCATCAGTGTTATGACATGACCAGAGGGGCATCCCCTCCCCTCTGTCCCTCTGGTTCTGCTCTTTGGAAGAAATTAGCATAGTCATTAACTTAGTTCTCAAATCCTGTGGTCTGAAACCAGCTTCCAGACAATAAGAAGAGCCTTGGAAGCCAACAGCAGCTGTTCCTTCTCTCAAAAGAGGAAGCACTCCATCTACCACAAGGCCAGCAACTCCCATCTCCAGCAGTATGAAAAGACTCAGGGGTCTGGGCTAGGGAAATGCAAGAAGATCTGATGGATATAACTTGGGCGAACGCTTTGGAATCAGGGAGGCTGTGATTCTGAGTCATAAACACGACAAATAAATAAGACAGATTTTCAAGTTGTTTGGTTGGAGGAACGAAAGGATCCGTGTGAGAGTTAGTGACTGTGTGTGTGTGTGTGTGTGTGTGTGTATGAAATCCAAACTCTCCTTTTGTAAAGGCAGCAGGGAAAGTGTGGCATGGGGTCATGAAAGACACATTACAATTACATACATCAGCTGAATATATTAAAGCTTCAGAGTTTATTACAACTATCTTTACCCTTTCCTTGAAGTTCTAAGCCAGTCTAGATGTGAGAGAGGAAAGGATAGAGGAAAACCCCACTAAATGTGGAGTACATTTCATCAAAGTCTGTGTGCGCCAGCCTGCCCCCAGTCACCACAATGTTCACCTCATCTCCTGCTTTCAAGTGTACAATGAGGTGGAAAGTCCCTGTTCCACCACAGGTATGCAACCCCCCTCTGGGTTTGTGATACTCCAAGAGTTCTCTTCTGTATCCAGCTGTGTGCAGCTGGGCCACACTGGCATTAGAGACAGATAAGACAGCTTCAACATATTCATCTCTCTCAGGAGTGAGGATGGCAGTGATCAAGTATCGACCATCGTATGGGGCAGTAAAGATCCCTAGGAGAAAGAGACAGGTGTTCAGTTTATACAAACCAAAACCCTTTTTATTTAAAAGTAATGAGGAGGGGTGGCTAGGTGACACAGTGAATGGAGCGCCAGCCCTGAAGTCAGGAGGACCTGAGTTCAAATCCGGCCTCAAACTCAACACAAAAACTAGCCGTGTAACCTTGGACAAGTTACTTAACCCCAATTGCCCTACCTTCCCCCCTTCCAAAAAAGCAAAAATAAAAAAATTTTTTAGTATAAAAAAACTGATAAGGAGCAGAAATAAAAATTTGGGTTCCCCTCTCATGTCTCTCTCTCACACACACACACCAGCACTAAGTCCCAATCCTGGTGTGTACCTTCTTACAATTAAGTCATTCTTCCTCCTGTGGATCTTTGACTTCTAACTAACAATCTTAAAAAGAACAAACAAGTACAAATCCACACACAGAGTTTTAAGCTGATGGGGCCCACCAGGGAGGTACCATAATTAGGGCATGAAATTCCAGGAGAACAGCATCAAATCACCAGCATAAACTTTCCCCTTACACATGGCTCCTGAGGCTTCTTAGGAGGAAGAATGATATTTTTCCCCAGTTTCATTCATTCTGTGACCTTGGTCTCCCCTACACTATCATAAGCACTGGGCCCGTTTCAGATCCTAGCGCTATCGTGACTGCTTCCCTCTCTGTTTCATGGAAAACAATATGTTTAAACTTCATTGTTTCCTCTTTTATGATGTTTCGAAAGTTCCTTGCAATTGGTTAGGCCAGGGGTGGGGAACCTGGAGCCACACCCCATTAGGCCCTGGACTCCACAGAGACTCAAACTGGAAACACCCAAAGAGCCAAATTCCTAATCTGCATCTCTTGGAAAGGCTTCTTCTGGTTATTTCCTACGTTGCTGTGCAAAACACCAAGAGATGAGCAAGACAGCTTCCTTGAAAGGAGGAACCTAGGGAAAGCATGATAAGTTCCACAAAGCAAGAAGAAAAATGGTGCTGAACAAGAAAAACCTGATGAGATCACGCATTTGGCTTTCTTTCCTGAAAAATATCTGACTTCCAAGTGTTTGGGAGTCAGTATCAGCAACTCTGCTGCAGGGCTATGGTCCCAATCTCAAACCTTGTTGATGCTCATCTGACTGCTTCCTGATAAGCTGCTGGCCTGTCCTGGAAACCAAACAACAGCCCATCTTCCCAAAGTACAGAAGAAAGAGTGTGGAAAAGAGGTGGCTGGGAATAAAGGGAGAGTTTGAAAAATAGGAAAACATGCACATTTTGTGAACCCAAGAGCATTTTTTCCTCAAGCTGTTGTAAGGCAAGTATAAATTCAAGTCTGGCCCCAAGAGGTTGGACTACCACTGTCTATCAGGGTCCAAGGAAACCCAACTGCTTCAGTGGTGATCCGTGGCCTTGGCCAAGAGAAGTAATACCTACAGAGAGCAGGTGCCTTGGCCTTCCCATCTACTAGGATCTAGGAATCAGGGTGGGGTACTCAGAAAGGGGTGACTAGCCCAGTGCCCCCTTTAGGAATCCTAAGAAAAAAAGTTATTAAGACCCATTCTGGTCTAATTCCTACGGCACATCAAGACCAGTTCTGCCACAAGCACCATATCAACCAGTACACTATGACGACAATAAAAGCTTCTTAGGGCAAGGGCTTAATTTTGCCCACAGGATCATTTGCCTATGGGAGAGCTTCATCATTATATAGTTATAGCAATTCTGTCAATAAACAGTCACTGATCACCCACTGTGCACAAAGCCTAGATAAGGTAAGAACCAAGGGGTTTCCCAAGGGAATGGGAAAAGATTGACTTGGGAAGACAAACCAACCAGGTGAAACAGTTAAGTTCCAATACTAGGAAGCATGTGGCTCTCGGCCAAATGGTTATTATTGACTAAGGAATTAGGTTCAGAAAAAGAGGAGGTAAATGTAGCCTGGAGGGAGCGGGGGAAGGCCTCTTGGGGAGGAGGGGGCCCTGTGTGCATCCTTGAAGGCAGGATTGAGACAGGAAATAAAGGGCAAGGGATCCAAGGAGTTGGAAAGATGAAGAATATATTTCCATGCTTGGAATGCTTTCCTTCTATACTTCTACCTTCTATATGGGGTACCCTCAGCTGCTAATCCTTCTCATTTGCTCTGTATGTATCTTTATACGTACACCTAAACTAAGGCAGCTAAATGCTACAGTGGATACAGTGCTGGGCCTAGAATCAAGAAGACCCAAGTTCAAATCTGGCCTCAGACACTTAGCTGTGTAACCCTGAGTAAATCACTTAACCTCTGCCTCAGTTTCCTCATCTGCAAAATGGGGATAAAAATAGCACCAAACTCCCAGGTTTGTTGTGAGGATCAAATGAAAAAACTGCAAAGTGCTTGGAACAGTGTCTGGCACATAGCAAGCACTATATAAATGTTAGCCATTATTATTATTAGTTTATATACATGTTATTTTCCCCATTAAGAGATACACTCCTTGAGAGTGGGGCCTTTTGAGTCCTACTAAATTCTTTTTATGATGCCAATATGGTACTGATATCTAAATTGGGAGGAGCCAAAACAAAGAAAGAAAATTATAGATCAATTTCCCTAATGAATATAGATGCAAAAATTTTAAAGTATTAGCAAAAAGATTATAGCAACTTATCATGAGAATAATATACTTTGATAAGGTAGGATTTATTCCAGATGGTTCAATATTAGGAAAACTATCAGCAAAATTGATCATATCAACAACAAAACTAGTAGAAATCATACAATTATCTCAATAGATGCAGAAAAAGCTTTTGACAAAATACAACATCCATTCCTATTAAAAACACTAGGAAGCATAGGAATAAATGGAGTCTTCCTTAAAATAAGTAGCATCTACCTAAAACCATCAGCAAGTATTATATGTAATGGGGATAAGCTAGAAGCATTTCCAATAAGATTGGAGGTGAAACAAGTATGTCCACTATCACCCCTGTTACTCACTTTGGTACTAGAAATGTTAGTTGTGTATCCCCAGCACAGAGCACAGTGTCTAACACAAGTGTTTCCTAAATGGTGGTTGACTAGTTAATTAAAAAGAAAACACTTTATAAACCTTAACATGCTCTGTGTGTTAGTTATTCTTACTGGAATGTAAGTAACTCTGGGGAGGGCTGGTGCAAAATTTTATACTTCCACAGTCCCAGTCAAGTTGCTAACCCTGGATAAAGAAATTAGAGGAAAAGCTATCTGGACAAAAGTGGGCTTCAGAGGATTTATATATATATATATATATATATATGTATACACACACACATATATATAATGTGTGTGTGAACAAATAGGAAATACAAAACTCAGATATCTCTTCTAGCACCTAGCAGTTTTGTTTTGTTTTTCCCCACAGATAGACACTTAATAAATGTTGGTTAGGTTGTATTATCTGTCCTTCCCTAGACCTTACAATAAAAGGTCTAGGACCTTTCAGAAAATGACTTTTTCTGGTTTTTAAAAAAGTCTTTCCTAGGCATGCTCCCAGTAACTCCTTCTTATATTTTTTCAATTGCTCCATAGTGTTTTCAATTTATTTTCTTCCATTCTTCTATTGTGCCCAATCTCCCCAGGTAAAAGAAGTAGTACTAATACTAATTGATCAGATGGACTATAAGAGAGAATTCCCTTCATTTTCCCTGAGCTTAGCAGGCTCACACCACAGGTGGGAAAGACTCAGAGTTTGAGGATACAGAGAAGTTCCAGTACAGGGCTGGAAGCCTCAGGCCATGGGGCTTGGAATCAGAAGTCAGGCTGTTCCCACCTAAAGGAAGCCAATAACATCCCTCCTATTGTTTTAACTGCACACCCAGGAGGATGAGGATAGTGCTAGTTTTGTCCCAAACACCAAGTCAAAGTGATTCTTGTCTAAAATTATGTTGACAGCACACAACATGCAGAGTTCTCATCTCCATTAAGAAGAGAATTTGGTTTCCTGCCATCTTTTCTTTTTCCTTTTCATTGAATAATACACAGAATTAGAAGGGAAACTGAGCAGAGTGTCTCTTTATGTCCGGTACAGTGCAAAGCACACGGTGCACGCTTACTGAGTGTCAGATAAAGATAAACAAGGAAACCTCTGGTGATTCCTATGGATGAGGGGCCTGTGGGAGGAGCATGTAGAGAGCAGTGCCAAGAAGATTCTATTGACTAGTGAATACTGAGGACAAGTATGATGATCTCATAACAAGAAAATGTTATTGCATATTGGTCTCCAGACCCCTAACGCACATCATATTTTGCTGCATGTGAGTTGGGGCAAAGTTTCTTTTTTTAAAAACAGCAATGTTGGGAAGAATACAAATTATGCAATCCTGACTCCCTTGAGCTCTTGGCATCTACACCTGATGGAGCTGCCAATCTCTCCCAGACAGGATGCCATCATGGGACTTATGAACCCAAATATATTATGGAAATTGGAAAGCAACACTCTGGGGTCGAGAGGGCTATAAAACAGAACATGTGAGAGGAGGCTGAAATCAAGAGGTATCCATACTACCTCGTTACCCCAACTCCATTTCCCTCAAAAGCTTACCAGTGTTTGGGTCGTAAAATTCTCCATCATTCACAAGCACTTTATTGAAAAGGACCACACCCACTTCACTTGGAAAAGGTTTCTGAGTCAGACCAGCAGAAAATGACACCAGAGAGGCAGTAGGAATCCCTAAAACAGAGGAAATGAAACTGATTTGTCAGAACTCTTTGGGCTGGGGTGTTCCTTCCCATTCCCAGGCTGCCACATTGTGTGTTTGGCGGTGACTGGAGGGTGGGGTGGGAGAATGGAGAGTGAGGGTCAGGGATGGGAATAGGGTGACAAAATGGAAAGAGATGCCTCTGGTCACTTCCTATCTGTGACCCTGGGGAAGTCATTTTCCCCATTCTGACCCATTAGTTTCCTAGGTTGAAGTAAGAAGGTTGAATTAGATCTCGAACCCTGGCTTATGCACAGAGCCATTCTGCAAGTTTCTAAGGGCCAGCACCACTTTTCTTCTAACTTGAAACAACAACCACTGCCAATGTCCAACCTCGAGAGTTATCAGTGTCCTGTGTTATAGAATGCCTTTGAAGGCAAGAGTTTAGGAGCTGAGGAGTCTGGGTAGCTGGGTAGGTAGATTCTGGGATGCCAGTTCTGCACAGACCCAGCTGTGGAAAACATGACTCAGTCTGAGACCCATAAAGTCTTAACATGACAGGTTTGTGGCAGACCCACACATACATGGGCTCTAGGATGTAAATGAGCCAAAAAGATTTATGAAGTAAAGTTCTCTATCTCAGGAATTCATTCCATCCTGTTGAGAAGCAAAGTTTGACCAACATCTGCAACGGACTCCGTTTATCTACTTAGGCTGAACAGAAAAGGATTGTGGCCTAGGTACAGGCTTGCTGTGAGGATCTCATGGGATAACATATATATACTCTGATACTCACTATTACCTGGAGATTCCACGAGAGATGGTGGTTTAGGGTATCCTGCAAAACAAAAATTGTCAAATGTTACACAAAAACCAGCTGTTAATACTGGACTCCCATGTCATTGATAGAAACAACAATGTTTTTATCTTTATGATTAATCCATACTAACAGCAAAGCACACTTGTCTCAGTCCCTGCATAATGGCTTTCCATCTACCCCAGCATTCCCAATAACTTCTTTCGGCTTTCAGAGTTAGATTCCAGGGTTCTACTGATAATAGGAAAGTTTTCAGGGGGAGATTCTGAGATGGTAAAAACAAGAACTATAACGATACTTTAAAAGGCCTGTGGTATTATCAGTGTGGGTTCCTTAGACCGGAATCTGACTCTGAAAGGACTAAAATATCCATACTGTTTGAACCAGAGTCTCACTTACTGACCTTACACTCCCACTCCCTTGCAGAAAAGACAGAGTCTACAGATGTGGAATGTTGCACATAAAGCCAGATATTTTTTTATTAATGAATTGGTGGGTTTTGTTGAATTTTTTTCTCTTTTTTTAAAAAAAATTTCTTTGTTATAAGGCAAAACTCTACAAGAGGGGGAAAAGATACAGAGGGGATTGTTGGTGGTACAAAAATAAAAGATTTGTTATATTAATAAACATCTGTCTTTAAAAAATATGGTTCTCCATTCTGAGGGTTCTTACCTCAGCTAATTAGTTTAGTGTTCCCTGTCACCCTGATGGAGAAAATAATAAGAATGTGTTTCCTTTTCCCCAGGAAACTGATGCTGTTGACACCATGGGAGAGTGTGTCGTTAGAACTGCTTCCCCAGTGGTGTTCCAGCACTGTTTTTTTCTCACTTGTCAGCTTTTGGAACCAATAGCATGAATTTCCCACTTGTGTTAAAGAGACTGAGGACAATAGACCAGCTATCTGCTTAGGAGATCTAGATTCTCATCCCACCTCCTCTACTTGCCTGTTGTGTAACTTAAGGCTTTCACCACTGTGGTCCTCATTTTCCTTGTTTATAAATGAAAAGATTGTACGTGGTGTTCTCAGCTTCCTTTCCACTGATATTCTATGGGTCAAAAACTCTAAACTGGGGGTTCTTCACCTGGACTGGTTTCCTTTGTAATCCGATGTATTTCATTCTATGCATTTAAAAAACATGATTATGAGCAGGGGTCCCTAGGCTTTGCTAGCCTGTCAGAGGGCTCCAGGACATACAAAAAAGTTAAAGAGCTCCTGCTCTGAATAGTTTAAAGCTCAGACCTAATTCACCACTCACCTGGGGCTCCAGCATATCCTTCAGAGCTTGGGATGGGCCACCGACTGTCCTGGCCATCCACACCATTGGGCAAGCCTCTTCCTGACATTACCATTTTCCCAGGAGGCCCAGCTTCCCCAGTCTCCATGATGACCCCTGTAGAACCTGGTAGGAAGGGCAAACCTGTCCACCCAGGTAACTCTGAATGGGGTGACATCTTGTCTGGGGGCGACGGCTGTAGAGGAGTCTTTGACTGTGAAGGCTGCTGAGGTATTCCTGGCGGGAAGAGTTTCCCAGGAGTCTTGGGAGGCAGGGGGCCCTTTGATTCTGGAAGCTGCTGGGGTATCTTTGGTTGTGATGGTTCTCCAGGAACTTCTGCTTGTGATGGGGCAGGAGAGCTTTGTGGTTGTTGCGGAATGAGCTGGGGTATTTCTGATGGGGCTTCCGCTAAGCATTGAGAGAGGCAGAAAGAGGTAGAGTTAGGAATGTTAATCAACAAACCACAGTTTAACCACAGTTCTCTTTACATGGACAGTGGAAATACTATAGCCTTTAAACAAATGACTGTGTTTTATTTGTTTCTAAGAAGTGGAAACTGAAACCTTTCAATGTTGCCTCCTGTCTAAGAATTACCTACTGCAGAAACAGAGAGAGCTGTGATGCCTCCCATATGAGACTTACAAAATGGCCCATCAGTCTAAGAAACTCTGCCTCCCAAGTCTGGTGGACAGCCTCTGGTTAAGGGTTTGAAGAAGTCACTTGGTAAATGCCTTCTCTTTAATAACACAATATACCTGATAACAGAGTGTTGTTGATCAGCCATTTCAGTCACGTCCTACACTTTGTGACCCCACTTGGGGTTTTCTTGGCAAAGATACTGCAGTGGTTGGCCATTTCCTTCTTCAGCTCATTTTACAGATGAGGAAACTGAGGCCAACAGGGTTCAGTAACTTGCTCAGGGTCACACAGCTAGTAAGCGTCTGAGGTTAGATTTGAACTCAGTGCTTCCCAACTCCCACCTGGCACTCTATCCATTGTGCCAACACCCTCTGGGTTTTTAGTATCTTCCCAAAGTGTTCAACTTTCCAATATTCCATTGTTACCACATTGCCAAAGCCTTTGCTGCTACAGGTTCCACGACACAGATACATGGTATGTATGAAGAATTTATCTCTGGAATATGAGAAATCACAGTACTACCTCAAAGTATTGAACAGGCACTGGGGTCTACTTTTCACAAAAAAAAAAAAAGACTAAAAGAAGAACACAAAGAAAGGCAAATAAATGAAAAGACAAAAGAAATTGGGAATTCTGGTCAAACTGCTCACTCTTTCCAATTTCATAAACGATGATAATCTGTTCTCATTTTCTTAGCCAGAATCTATTCAGTTCTAGAAGTTGGTGTCCTATAATACTGAGAGTGGCGCGACTCCTTAGATGCTTCAGTCCTGGCCTCCCACGAAGGCTTTGACTTCCTATGGCTATTTTCAGTGGATAGCTCAGTAGAGAACCTGTAAGGGGTACTTCCTGGGGCTGAATCTGCCCGGGCCCAGCTCATTGGGATGCCACATATGTCACTTCTAAAGTCAGTTCTATGACTGGAAATTTTCTAGTTAGAGTAATACAGATATATGTCTACAATTCATTTAATGCCTGGTTAAATGCAGAGATTTACCAAACCCCTATCTGAGAGCAGTGGAGCCACTTTTCCCACTAGGTATTTTCCCATGAGATCCAGATTTGTAATCCCTCTGAGAGATTTACCAAACAATACAAAAAGTAAAAATGGAAAAAATCTTATATTTGAACTCAGATTTCCAGCTTTCAAAGGATTTTCATATTCATTGGCTCATTTGATGTTTACAACAACCCTTTGAAACACTAAATGAAAAGAGATTAATAGTAGCCTAAAATGGAAAAAGAGTATTGGAAAACTAACTATGAGTCAGAGCCCTGATGATATGGCCAGAGCCAAAGGAACACAGAAATAGATTCCTAAAGCGGGACAGGCCCTCCAGAGATGACCTACCCTGCCCCCTACCTGAAACATAAACCACCCCCAGAAAATCCTGGTCAGACATTCTGCAGCAAGACTTGCAATAATGGAAGCTATTTTCAGGGGGCAGCTGAGCAGAAAACCCACGATAAGTAAGTATCCTAGTAATTACCTCTCAAGGTAACTCATTCCCTATTTGGGCAGTTTTAATTATGAGGACATTTTTCCTCATATTGAGCCAAAATCTGCCTCCCTATAACTTCAATCAATTGGTTCTAGTTATGCCTTTGGAAAAAAAGTTTAAAATCTATTTCAACCTTCAAATATTCAAAGACTGCTGTCTAGCCACACCCTTGAGTTTTCTCTTCAGGCTGAACTTTGCAGTGTCTTTACATAACTCTTATAGAGCTTGATTTTAAGAGCCCTTACCCTCTGGGGACATCCTTTTCAGAAGGAACTCTGGCTTATCACTCTCCTAAAAAGTGGTATCCACAAGTAGGCTTAATACTGAATACTGCTTAAGGCAGAGTACCGCAATCCTATCACTGCTTTCAGCCCTGAAAGCAGACTTCTACAAGTCTGGGGATGCAGAAGAAGAGATTGAGAAGAGAACAGGATCTGTACAACAAGATCTCAAAGATAAGAGGAGCCCATGATCAAAGGCTCAATTTGCCTAAAACAAACAAACACACACACACACACACACACACACACACACACACACACACAACTTTAGGAACAACGAACTTTATTTACTGTGGGGTCAACCACATATTTCTAATTAGACTTCAATAATAATGAACTAACCATCCCTAGCCTTTATTTACCGTCAGACTGTTCTTAACAGTAGCATCACCTGTGCCAGAAAATGTTAAGTCCCAAATGACCTACAATTACACTTTTCCCAGGTGACTTAGGTTTAACAGAATCCTGAAAGTTGAGTTGTGAACTAGTGCAGTATGACTACAGGGGAAATTTTCTCACATTTATTACGGTGATTCCTTGCCTGCTGTTTGAATTTTGGAAGATTGGCCCATTCTCCCTTAGGGTGTGAGTCTGTGCTAGTGAACACAGCTGGCTTGGAATCACACAATTTATTAATGTGTTATCTTCTTAAGTATGCCAGACTTAAGTCACATAAACAAATTGTGGCTCTCTCCAGCTTCTTATAATTCTCTCCCTTAGCAGTAGCAGCTGTTTGCCAGCAGTTACAAGTGGTGAACCAGTCTCTTCAGGGGTCATTCAGAACCTAGCCTCACGATATCTGCATGAGCAGTGCAGAGGACCCCATAGCATTTCAAGTGCCCCACTGCAGAACTCATTATTGCTTTAACAGCAAGCTCCAGCGCAGTGAGGGACAACAACTATGAAGAATTCAGAAAGACATGGAAAGACTTATATGAAGTGATGTAAAGTGAAGAAATCAGAGCTAAAAGAATGAAATACACAACCATGTAAATGGAGTCAAGTCTAGATTTCAGTAGAACCCAGGTTAGATATGTTGGACAGGGCTTGTATCCAGTAATTAGAATTAAAGCAGGAATCCTCGCTTGCCGTTAGTGACACAGAACCACACACAGGGAATATGATGTGTGCTATCAGTCTCTTTTAGATGGTTTTTGCCTAACTGCTTGGGAACATTTACTTTGTGAGGCATTTGTTTTTATGTTTGTTGATATGTATCTAATACGTTATAATAAAATGCCTCAAAAAAATAAAACTTTTTTAAATTAAAAAAGGCCAGCTCCCATGGGGCCATTCCTTTGTCCATTCTACTTTCAGTGTAATTATGTCCTCATATCCCTAAGTGAGGGAATTTCAAATGGGACAATCTCCTGATTCATTTTTTTCTTAGACTCAGAATCGATTTGAGTACTAGGCCAGGAAGGAGTCACCCTTTCCTCCCTTGAATACCATATTGAAACTAAACTCTAATATACAGGCACTGCGGTTGGGAGATCCATCCTGCCCTACCAAAAAGTGACATAGGAGAGAATAGACTGGGGGAGGGGGGACACACTGGGATGGCTGTTTTGGGGCGGTGGGTGGGGGAAAGAGGGGGAGAAAATATGTAACTCAAAATCTTGTGGAAATGAATGATGCAAACTATAATAAAATTTAAAAAAAAAAAAAAAGAAACTAAACTCTAGGAAAGTGTTTCTGACTGGCCACAGGACTGGTAAAAATAACTAGTTCTGGCCTTGATGCCAAATGGACAGTCATGGACACACAGACCTGCACACCCCATCTTCAAGATGTATGCACATCTCATTTAACTAGGACCTCTGGACAAGCGCAATCAAATTCTGACCTGAAAGACCAGAGTTTGTATGTCCTTCAATGGTTTAATTTATGTTCTTAAAGTCCTCTAGGTCATATTTCAACCCCTTTCTGCTCTAATCCAGCTTTGTTCCTTCCTTTTCAAATCCATAAGTTGCTTATCATCCTATTCACTGTATCAGGTAGTAATTCATCACTTCTTCACAAAAGTTCAGTAAAATACAGTCCCTGCTCTCAGAGAGCTCACAACCTAACCCCACACACACACACATTACACAAACCACAAATTACCAATAAATTGTAAAGTGCCAAAGATCATTACTCGGTTGGTGGAAAGTAGATCAGGAAGGTTTCTCACAGGGGGCAGAATGCAAGTTGTGCTTTACAAGATGAGAAGGACTTCAGCAGGAAGATAGGGGATGAGGAAGACATTCAAGGCTCACAGAGCAAAGGAGCAGAGGCAAAAATAACAAGGCAGTGTACTGAGGAGGTGGTAAATAGTTCTGCTCAGCTACAGCACACACGAGGTAAGGCTGGAAAGGCAGGATTTCAGTAGATTGCAGTGAGTCTTACAGGTTAGGCTCAAAAGGTGGCACTTTATTTAGCAAGCAGATCTCCTTCTGGACAACTATTCCCTTCAATATCACAACTTCATGTGAATCTAAAGGGTACAATGAATGCTCTCCATCAGTCACTCAAGTTTGCTAGCACTTTATAACCCTGAGTTTGAAGACTCCATCTTTATGTGAGGTTTTATTTACTTTTTCAAAATATCTGCTCTACCTGAAGGTAAGCCTTTGACAATATCCCCCATCCCCTCTTCCAGAATTCCCAGCATGTATCTCCTCTTTCTTGTCAACCTGTTTCTTTCAATTGGCTGCTTCCCTTTTTCTAATGCAAGTCTCCCATAGCCTTCCTATGAAAAAAATTGTTTCCTTGAGCTATCTACCATCTCATCCTTCTCCTTCCTCTGACCATCAAGCGGCCTGAAATATTAGTTGACATCAACTACTTGCACTTCAACACTGACTTCTTAATGCCTTGTTTTATGTTTGTCCATATCATTCTACTTAAACTGCTCTCAGAAATCTCCCATCACCTCCTAATTATAAAACCCAATGGCCTTTCCCCGGTCCTCATTCTCTTCAACCTTCCTGTGGTATATGAAACAGTGTTAATCTCACCACCCCCTCCCTTCCTGAAAACTCTTTTTCCTTGGCTTCAATAATACTACCTTCTCCTATCTTTCCGGCAACTATTCTTCTACCCTTTTTCATCATCTGTTATGTAAATGATGTGTCCTCCATAAGACTGACTAATATAACAAAAAAGGAAAATGATCAATATTGGAGGGGACGTGGGAAAACTGGAACACTAATGCATTGTTGGTGGAGTGGTGAACTGATCTAATCATTCTGGAGAGCAATTTGGAACTATGCCCAAAGGGCTATAAAACTGTATACTCTTTGATCTAGCAATACCACGACTAAGTCTATCCCAAAGAGGTGCCCAAAAAGGGGAAAGAAGCTATTTGTACAAAAATATTTGTAGCAGCTCTTTTTGTGGTGTTTAAGAATTGGAAACTGAGGGGATGCCCATCAGTTGGGGAATGGCTAAACAAGTTGTGGTATATGAATGTAATGGAATACTATTGTGCTATAAGAAATGACAAGCAGGATGATTTCAGAAAAACCTGGAAAGACTTACATGAACTAATACAAAATTAAGTAAGCAGAACCAGGAGAACATTGTACACAGTAATAGCAATATTGTACAATGAACAGCTGCGAATGACTTAGCTTTCTCAGCAATACCATGATCCAAGACAATCCCAAAGGACTCATGATGAAAAATATTATCCATCTCCAGAGAAAGAACTGATGTTCTCTGAATACAATTTTTTTTTGCTTTCTTTCCTTTTTTTTTAATTTGAGTTTTCTTACACAAAATGACTAATATGGAAATGTCTGACATGATTCACATATATAACCTATATCAGATTGTTTATTTTCTCAAGGAGGGAGGAAGAGAGGGAAGTAAGGCTAGAACTTGGAATTCAAAACTTCTTTTAAAAATGAATGTTAAAAATTGTTTTTCTGTGTAATTAGGGGAAAATAAAATATTAAAAAAAAATAGCATGTCCCCATGCTGTCCCAACTTTCTGCCTCCCTTGATTCTATCATTTCCTCCTTTCACTCTCTCCAGTCTCTCCCATGGTTTCAACTATCCCTTCTATGTAGATGACCTCTAAATCTATGTCTCCATTTCTGGCATCTTTTCCAGGCACCAGATTCAACATTTTGGCTGCTAGCTGGATCTCTCCAGCAGGAGCTCTTAGCAGAAAACCAAATTCATCATCTCTCCCCACTACAAAACAGCTCCTTCTAATTCTCATTTTTTTTAATAGCAATACCATTCTCCCAGTCACCAAGCTAAAATTCTCATTCCCAAATGTCTCTCAATTCTATCAATTATCAAGTACTATCAATTCATCCTCCCAAAGAGCAATCAGCCATTTATTAAATGCCTACAGTGTGTCATGCATTGTGTGCTAAGTACTAGAGACAGAAGGGGGAAAAAATGAAGGACTTCAAAAGCCCCCAAAAGGAGCTTATATTTGATCTTACAGGCAATAAGGAAATAATGGTGTTTGTTGAGTAAAATAGTGACATGGTCAGATATGCTCTTTAGGAAGATAACTTTGACAACTTATCTCTCCTATCTATTTCACACAAAGTCTTCTTTCCATTCCTACTGTCATCATTCTATTTGAAGCCTTCACTTCCTCTTGACTGGTCTACTATGATATCTTCTGCCTTCTGGTATCTCTTTGCTTCAGTACTTTCTGTACACTGATATACTAATATTGCCATTTCTTATGAAAAGCCTACTAATACTTACCTGAAATAATTTACAAAGAATCAGCCCCTTAAGAAAAAAAAAATCCATGAAATTGGTGCACTGTGAATGTGTATTATTTCAATTTAACACTTGATAAGTGTTAGTTATGTGCTGAGCACAGTGCTGGACACTTGGAATGTATGAACTTTAAAATGTATTGTTGAGTCAACTAGGTGGCACTGTGAATAGAACACTGGCCCAAGTCAGGAAGACCTAAGTTCAAATCCAGCCTCAGACACTTTATACTTACTAGCCGTGTGACCTTGGGCAAGTCACTTAACCCCAATTGCTCTGCCTTCCCCTCTCCAAAAAGACAAAAAAAATTATATTGTTCCTGTCTTCAGGTCACTTACTGTCTGCTACTCTCTGTAATCAAATAGCTCAATTTAATATGCTAAAGTTGTTTATTTACTCTCTGGTTGATATACACTATGCTTTCTGCAAGTGCTCTTGAGAAACCTGACTGCAAGGAAGCCCAAAGTTGAAATGCTTGATACAATGTTAGCTGAAGTGGCTGAGAACTAGTTGGTAACAGATGAGCTCTGTATCTGTTCGTGAACATCTCATAGCTTTGTGGTATCCTTCCTACTAGACTCACGACGAGCTAGGTCTATTTGTGGTCACAAAGAGCTGAGTCCAGGATGCTGAAATAGGATTAAAACTTTCACTCAGAAATTGTTATGAAATGCCCTTCAAAGAAATCAAGGTACAAAATTCTAGGCTTGGCTTGACTGAGATTTCACAATATCTAACAGGATTGTCCAAACAGTTACACAATGTCTTCTGATATGTTCTGCACCAACATTTTCAATGGATGCACCAACACAAACATCATTAGTCAAAGCAGGATCAAGGGAAGCACAGCATCACTCCTGGAAATGAATGAGCAGATGGTGACTTGGAGAAGCCTGCCAGATGGGAAAGAGTGATTTCCCCCAGTACATCCAGCTTTGTGGTACATGATTCCTGCAAGTTCATGTGATAGCTCATTTATAAGAGAGAAAAGAGAACAGAGGGGTTAACGGCCTCTGATGCTGACATGGAGGTATGGAAAAGTTACTTTGGGAAGGACTGCTATGAACAGATAATCTGAATTATCCCTGTGTCAGGGCAATAGTTAAGAAAAATATTTATCCACTGGAATCATTCTAATCTAAGCAAACTAGAGGTCCAGCTAATGCATTTGGCAATAGCAAAATGTCCTCCCCCTTCCCCCCAAAAAAGAGCAAAAATATGAGCTGATACAATCTCAAGAGGTGATTGTTTCAGGATGCAACATTTGGCGTCATATCACAGATTGTCTGTATTGATGAATACAGAGAATGTGAATGATAGTCACCCTAGTATCATATGCAAAAGTCTAGACATATGACAGTGATAAGAAAAAATTCATGAAATGGCTCTGCCTCTCCTGTCCACCCTTTTGTAACAGCAAGCACCCTAGCATACCCAGGATGACTGCTAACAAAGGTGCTTTGATCTGCTTTTCTAAAGGAAAGCAACTCAAAAAGGGTGAAGAATATTACTTTAATCAAACATATATAATTCACCTAGTTCAGGGGGAAAAGTCAGCACCCTGAATTTCAGAGAAGACAAACAGAAGTTACAAGCAGACAAAAAATACAGACAGAGAAAATAGCACAGTTCAGCAGACCAACAGACAGGGCTTCTAGCTGTCTGACCATTACATCCATACAGTTAGTTATCAGAGAGAGAAGCACCAACATGTGGATTTTCAAAGCCAGGTGGCTCAATGGCTGCCCAGAGTCTCATGTGGCCAAATTACACAACTCTTCCCACGAGTGAGCCCCAAAGCAAAACCTCACGTCAGAGGTACATATAGCCTTCTGCAAGGTCAGAGACCATCACAATCCTCCTGACCCACTGCCTAATTACAAAGTAACAAGGTATGGGCATTCCTGAAAAACAAGCCTCCCCTAAGCAAGCTTCTCCTGTGGGCTCTGCTCCATCCTTCAGTAAATTCCTCCTATCACAGGCTCCGTGTGACCACATTCAGCCTATTGGGGGCAGAGAATATTTTCAAATCAGGGAAGGTCTCAGCCTATTAGGGGGCAGAGTATATGTTCAAAGTAGGAAAGGTCTTCAAATTCCATTAGGCTTATTAAGGGACAGGGAAGATATTCAAATTCCCTTACCACCATTTCTGAAAAGTTAAAACTAGAGCACATTGGAAAATGTCCCATCCACCTATTTCTGGAAAGTTAACATTGGATGCACACAGACTTAAACTTAAACACAATTTATTGTCACTGAATTCCCTAGAACACTCAATCCTGATTTCCAAGTTAGGACTGGGGAATGCTGCTGTGAATCCATTCCTCCTACTCTGAAACACCAGAGAAGCCAGATACCAGGGGGAGGCTAGGCTCAGAACTTGCAGGGTTTTATTTTATTGTTGTTTATTCAGTTTGTTTAGTTTTTATGTTTAAAAAAATTCTTACTAGTTCCATTATACTTTCTTGGAACTAATCCTTAAATCTCCCTGGCTCCAAACTGAGTCAGTATAAACTCTAGAGCCAAAACCTGCTTATAATTGGCATCAGACTTTTCTTTCCTTGCCCAATCTCAATAGCTAATTAGCTATTTGATGAGGCCATACTTTTGCATTGTGATGCTGCTCTAAATTAGAAATTTGAGGAAAAAAAATAAGCATATTACCCTTGTGACATTTGCAGATGAAATCAGGTTATTTACTTGATACAGCAGAGTGGAAAATAACCATTAACCAAGGAGTATAGTTGGAATGGAAACAGGAAATGATGGTGGTATCATATATGCAAATATCACTACAACACAGTGTGTACACATACATATCACAACTTCTTAGATCTCTTAGAGAAGGCAGGACTTCTGTAACCATTATGTTCTGGAACCTTCATGGTAATCTATGGATGAGTTTGAAAAAGGTAGGAAAATCTAATATGAGGAATAATGGATTAAGGTAAAACATCAATTTTAATCCCATTTCTGGTAGTCTATCCACTGTCATCCAGATAAATTCCTTGCACCCTCCTACCTATCCAATAGTGATGACACCATCTCCTCCCTATGTTACTCCTATCCTGGGATGTTGTCCTGTTCTCAAATTTCCAATCTCTACCTATTCTTCAACAAGACCTACTTTATCTATCCTCTTCCATCCATAGACCTCTCTCATTCTTCACATATCCCACACAACTTACCCTCACTTGGTATGTATCACATACTTCTTTCTATTACTATATAATTTCATTTGTTTATGTCTTACTATATCTTTGTCCTATAAGTGTCTTAAACAGAAGGGCAGATTATCATTCATTCCTGTATCCCCTACAATTTCTAACCAGTATTTTACATATTATAGGTATTCAGAACATAACAATTGAATTCTGACTGCTATATAATTTTTGGTATATACTTGATTTGTTACTTGGGTTCTGCATCTAAAAATGGAGGGAGTGGACAATAATTGCTTCCCTCAACACACTGTACCAGAATGTATGCAGTTCTGTTTTGTGGGTTTTGTTTTGTTTTGTTGTATTCTGAAATCTGCCAACTCCCTTCATTTCTTCGTACGTACCACTTAGACACAATGAGTCACAATCTTCCAGTAGGTTGCAATCTAAAACCCCTAGATTAGAACATTATTCTGTAAGAGTGTCCTAAAAGAGTGTACGTAACTTCCCAAACTACCTGGTTTATTTTCAGACAGATGTTAATAAATTGGCACAATGTAGCTCACTGTGGTGTTACAAAATACAATGCAGACAGCATCCAAGACACACTGAATTCTCTGAGCACACTGCCAGAGCCTTTCCTAGAAAATTCTAGAGAAAATGTCAGCAGAGTGGCCTGGATGGGTTATAAAAAGGATTCTATTCCTCTAGTTTCCATGATCCAGTGCTTGCCTGATCACGAATATCTACAATATCACCTTATGTCCCTGAAATACAAAATTTCCCATCATCTTCTTTCAATTCCCTAGAGTGGAATCAGGTAAGGAGAGTTGTTACCCCTAACTCCGTAGGACTAAAGCAGCATTAATTTTCTTTCCTCCAAAAACCTACCCATCCTCCTAACTTCTTTATATATGTTGATGGCATCACCAACCTCCCAGTCCCCTAGGTTCATTCATACATAACCTTGGAATCAGCCTTGACTTTCCACGTACCACCATATTTAATCACTTGCCAAGTTTTGTTGATTCCATCTCCACATATCTCACATCTCTCCCCTTCTCTCCCACATGACTCATTACCTTTCACCTGGATTACTAATTTCCCTATTTTGAGACTCTCATCTCTCCAATTCATCCTCCATACAACTTCCAAAAGAATCTTGCTAAAGCCCTAACCAGAAACCTTCAGTGGTTCCCTGTTGTTTCCAGAATAAAATACAAATGCCTCAAGCTGGATTTAATGTCCTCGAGGTTTTGGTTCTAACTTCTCTTTCCAGCCTCTTTTCTTTTGCTGCCTTTCCTGCACTCTGCATTCCAGTGACACTGGACTATTAGTTTCCTCCCAAATGTCACATTCCATGTCCTGCCCACATGCATTTATGTACCTCTTGCTTTTCTTATTTCTGCCTGTAAGAATCCTTATCAACCTTCAAGGTTCGGATACTAGCTCTTCTGGAAAGCCTTCCCTGCTATTACTATTATTACTTATTTCTCCTTCAAATTCCCTTGTATTTACTAATTCACCTACATGTGGTTTCCCAAAGGAGAGAGAAATCTCTCTCAGTGAAGAGACTATGCTGTTTTGCTCTTAGCACCACACCTAGTGCAAAACACTGTAAATGTTAAAAATAAATGTTAAATAAATGTTTATTGAGTTAAGTTGAAGTGTTCCTGGGGAGGGGGAAAAGGAAGGGGATCAGAATACCACAGAGAGACCAGCCTGGAATAAACCAAAAAGGAAAGGGAGTCTAGAAAGTTGGGGGAGGGGAGAGACATGGAAATATGAAGAAGAGTTGGTATGAAGTGTCTGTCGCATTTCATGGAGCTAGTGGGAGGGGGGTGAGGTTTACAGTTCTTTACAACATGCGTAGGATATCTACAAACTGTAAACAAATGCTTAATTTCTGTATGCTACTTTGCTCTGAAATACACCTCTGATACCTAGATACATTAAGATTAGAGATGGACAGAGGAAGCTCATTCTCACAGGCAATATTCACAGCTGACCAGATGTGTGGAATATGACTCCTTTCCCCCTTTGTCTCTCCATAAAAGGCTCTCAGCTTTATTGATTACTTAACATTCCACCTCATCTTCCTTCAGGAAACAATGAAGTCATCTACACAAAAGCATCAGTAAAGAATTACTTCTAAAATTCCCTTAAAAATGAGAAGCATTATCTAGTCTTAGAACAACAGCCTGTATAGAAAGAACCAAACTCAGAACTTGGTCTTCTAATATCAGTTGGTCTAAGCAGTGGAAAGACAGAAATTTCTGACACTCAATATACTTTCTTTTAATAATATTCACACTAACTCCTTTTGTTACTAAACATCCCTTAGGGGTAATATGCACTATTCAAACTTATGATATATAATTTCTTCTGGTGCTTGTCTTCCCTGGTGGTTCAGTGAGTGGAGGGTTGGGCCTGGAGTCAAGAAGACACAAGTTCAATCCAGCCTCAAACCCTTACTAGCTGTGGGACCCTTACTAGGTGGGTGACCCTGGCTAAGTAACTTAACCTCTGCCTGTCTCAGTTTCCTCAACTGCAAAAAGAGATAATAACAGCACCTGCTTCCCTTGCTGGCTGTGAGGAATAAAGGAGATAATATTTATAAAGTGCTTAACCCAGGGCCTGACATGTAGGAGGTACTTAACAAATAAATAAATGCTGGTGCCCTTCCTTTCTTTCTTTCTGAGGCTGAGCCAACTCTAATAACACAAAATATAATTAGTAACAAATGCAAAATCTTAAGCTTGGAATTTTTAAAAAATGAACTTTGGAAATAGAAGACAGATTAAAGGATCATGGGAGGCAGCTAGGTGGCAAGATGGATGGAATGCTGAGCCTGAGGTCCGGAAGACTCATTTTCCTGAGTTCAAATCCAGACTCGGACAATTTCTAACTGTGATCTTGGGCAAATCACTTAACCTTGTTTGCCTCAGTTTCTCATCTACAAAATGAGCTGGAGAAGGAAATGGAAAACTGCTCCATTATCTTTGCCAAGAAAACCCCACATGGGGTCATGAAGAGTCTGACAGGACTGAAAAAAAAAAAAACGACTGAACAACAACAAAGAGATCCTAGAGCTAGAAAAGTGATTTAATCCAACTCCTTTGTTTTGCAGATGACGAAAATAAGGCCTAGGGAGGTTTCAGTAACTTGTTTAACATAGTCAGAGTTAAGATTTGAACCCAGATTCTGCAACTACTGAACCAGTACTATTTTCTGCTTTTATTATTGCCATTTTATAGATGAGGAAATTGAGGCAGAGAAGAGGTTAAGTGATCTGCCAAGGTTACACACCTAGGGAATGACAGTGGCTAGATTTGAACTCAGGTCTTCCTGACTTGAGGCACCGTGCTCAATCCACTGCACCAGCTAGCTGCCTCCTGATTGCCTTCCAGTGGACACTCTCCAGCTTGTTTTCCTTCCTAAAATGTGGCATACTCGAAGGAGGTCAGTAATAAAAAGAAAGGTCACACATGCCCCTAAAATATTTATAGCCACATTTTTTGTAGTAGAAAAGAACTGGGGACTAGTTACTGTAAGCTATGATGAACATCAAGAGACGGGGGAAGACTTGTATGAAATCAAGCAAAATGAAGTCAACAGAAACACGAAACAATATAAACAATGAGTAATAATGTAAACATAAAGAACAACAATGAAACTATTGAAACTGAATGCTAAGAAAGAATAAGGACCAAGCTTGACCTGAGAGAAGAGATATGAGAAAGTGCCCTCCCTTCTGTGCAAAGGGGTGGGGGACTATGGGTGTGGAACACTGGAGACAGCAGACCTTTTTTTATATGTAGGCTACTTTTGCTGAACAGTTTTTACTTTCTCTTTTTATTCCCTGTTATAAAAGATGCACCTCTGTAAGAAGATGGGGAATACATTGGTATGTGAGATAAAAAACAAATGAGAGCAAAAATTTCTTTAAAAACAACAACTTTTCACAAGTGGTAACTTCACTCCTTTTTCTACAGTCCACCCAAACTGACCTTGCTGTTCCTCACACACGAGTCATATCTCCCATCTTCATGCCTCAGATATCATCTAGAATTTTCTCTCCCTTCATTTCCTTCTCTTGGAATCCCTGATTTTTTGCCTTTTTTTTTTTTTTGCAGGGGGGAAGGCAGGGCAGTTGGGGTTGAGTGACTTGCCCAAGGTCACATGGCTAGTAGGTGGTATGTGTCTGAGGCTGGATTTGAACTCAGGTCCTCCTAACTCCAGCACCTAGCCACCCCGCAATCCCCGATTTTTTGAAAAGCACAGCTCAGACACTCCCTTCTACACAATGCCAGTGGCTAGCGCCTTCCCTTGCAAGGTTACCTAGTATGTGTATATGTACTTGTTATCTCCTCATTAGAATGTAAACTCCTTGAGGGCAAGGACTATTTCACTTCTGCCTTTATATTGCCAGCAGCAAGCACATATGGCCTGGGACACAAAAGGGATTTTAATAAATCCTTGTTCCAACAGCTAAGTGGTGTAGTGGATAGAGTGCTGAGACCTGGAGTTAGGAAGACTCATCTTCCTGAGTTCAAATCTGGACTCAGACACTCACTAGTTGTGTGACCCTGGGCAAATTGTTTAACCCTGTTTGCCTCAATGTCTTCATCTGTAAAACAAGCTAGAGAAAGAAACAGCAAACCATTCCAGTATCTTTGCCAAGAAAACCCCAAATGACATGAAGAAGAGTCAGACATAATTGAAAGACCGGAACAAAAACAAAAACGCTTGTTGAGTGACTTGGAGATACCCAAATAGCTCAGTGGGCCTTTCAATTCACAGATCCTGCAGTTCTGAGTCTCTCCCCTCTCCAATCCAGAAGCTTAGCTAAATGCTACTTGCATCACGCTGTTCTCCTGCTTAAAACAAAACAAAGAAACCACACAAAGGCTCCCTTGTTTTTTACCAAACTAAGTCTAAACTTCTCTGCCTCCTTTCTAGGCCCTCCAATGCTCTGGCACCACCTTAGCTAGCCAACTTTATTCTCCCTAACTCCTCAACATGTGCTTTCTGGGCCAGTCAAGCGGTTCTGCTGTACATCATGGGGTCATGCTCGCTCCCACCTCCACACCTTTGCTCATCCTGCTTCTCATCTGACCCTCATGCCTTCCCTTCATCTCTGACTATTTAAACTCAAACACCTTTCAGTAAAATCTAGGTCACATCCTACCTACTCAAGAATTATCTCCTCGGGCCAGCTAGGTGGCACAGTGAATAGAGCACAGGCCCTTGAGTCAGGAGGACCTGAGTTCAAATTCAGCCTCAGATACTTGACATACTTACTAGCCATGTGTCTTTGGGAAAGTCACTTAACCCCAATTGCCCTTCAAAAAGCAAAAAAAGACAGAGAGAGAGAGAGAGAGAGAGAATTATCTCCTGAAAAATAGACCCATAGCCTATCTCTGCTTTCTCTGAACTCACAGAGCAGTCAGCTTATAGAACACAATTCAGCACTTAAATTTATACACATAAATTTATTTTTTGGACTGACTTTAATTTTTCCTGGCATTTTACTGGTTCAGTTTCAATGTCACAGAGAAACTCAAATCCAATAGTACTGATTAAGTGCCTACTGTGAATTAGCAATGTGCTAAAGTATTCAAGAGAAGATTAAGACAGAGTTCCTGTGCCTTCCAGAAGTTTAGGGCCCTGATTCCCTCCAACTGTGGCTCCAGAAACTCACTGAGAAGTGCTTGACTGGGGGGGGGGGGGGGGGGGC
>CM053587.1:179830341-179846492 GCA_028646515.1 Pseudochirops corinnae | reverse complement strand
GCCATGATCAAAAACAGAACTTAGAAAGCATCTTTCAAGAAATTCTCAGGGAGAATTGCCCAGATATTCTAGAACCCGAGACCAAAATAGAACTTGAAAGAATTCACCGATCATCTCCTGAAAAAGATCCCCAAAAGAAAACTCCTAAAACAACTCCTCTCAAATAAATAACACTTTGGAAGATATCCTATCAAATAGTATATCCCTGGCATTAACCACATAACAGTTAATAGCATTTCATAGACTCCCAGAATCTTTAGGTCAGAAGGGAATTCAAAGATTATCTAGTCCCAAATCCTACCCATTGTGACATCCCTGATACATAAACCCACATACATGCATGCCTAACCAAATGCACTTTAGTAACCTTGAAGTAGTTAAGACAAACACCAAAGATTTTGGGCAAAACGTCAACCTATCTTCACATTCTCTTTAGTTATAACTTGTTTTCTCCTTGGAAAAATCTTAAGCTAGTGAAAGATGAACATATAAGATCCATAAGTAAAAGAAGAAATAATCATATTCAAATTTTTGTGCTAGCAGTCTTACTCCAAATATAAGTTCCCAGACAGTTCTGGTTGTCTGAATTCTAGCAAAATAACATTTCTCAACTACAAGAAATAATATAAAAATAAAATCATATCTGTCAACTTACATCCTGCTGGTTGACCTTTTGTCAGATCCTGAAGGTCTGTGGTGATTTGGACGACACGACCATAGATCTGTTGGACAGAATTCTTGAGGCCAGAAATGTCTCTGGAATGGGCTACAATAGTCCCATTCATCTGACTGACACAGTTCCACAGGTTGTTGACATGCTTGTTCAGCCCCTCCTTGATCCTGTGTAGACTTCCAGAGATGGAGTCCAGTTTGCTGCATGCTTTTTCAACATGAGACACTCTGCCTCCAACAACCATGACTTCCCTCTGAACACCCTGAGTGCTTTCCTTACAGATGTCAAGGTCTGAAAGGATTTGCTTTTGTAGCCCCTGCAGCCTCACCTCCAGATGACGGCAGCAGTTACCTGCCAGGGCCTGGGAGGAGATGGGTTCCTCAGTGGTCCTTTCCAGATCATCCAGCTTCCTGGAAACACTGTCTTCTGCCTTTCTGCATGTAGAAATGGCCTCTGCAAGTTGTTCTTGGAAGCTGCTCAACCCACCCTGAAGGTTTTTCACATCCTTGTCAGTGTCATTTAGATGAGAAAAGAGTAAACTCAAATCTTGTTGCACTTTCTGGATATTAAGTTCCGTTTCCTTGAACTTCCTAAGCATTGTGTCATTCAGAGCCTTCAGAAGTGCAGAGGTGTCATCTATCTTCTGACCATCATGCTTATTAGGAAGAGTATCTTCTTTTCCAGGAGACCCTAACTGGAGGCTCTGCAGACAAAGATTCTCCACATCTTGTATTTTATTCTTCAGATGATTAAGTTCAGTAGTGACTTGACCATTGTCAGATCCTGGTAGAACGGACTCCAGGTTAATGAATTTTACATCAGTGCCATTAGCAATGTCTAGAAGACTGCTACCCAGACGGTCCTCCAGGGACTGTATTTTCTGATCCAAAAGTTGCTTCAAGTCATCCACCTCACCATTAATAGTACCACGCAAAGTTTCCTCGATGTAAAAACAATGTTCTTCTGCATTCTTTTCTGTTACATTGATCCTTGCATCCAACTCATTCCATCTTTCATCGAAACTCTCATCTGGTTCTGGTATGGTGAGATGGTCAAATTCATTGTCTAGCCTCCCATTTAGCATTCTGGTGGCTTCTGAAACCCTCTCAATTTTCTGGTCTAAATCCTTGATCTGTTGCCCAAAGTCAACACTTTTATCAAGGTTACAGCAATTTGACTGTTTTGATGGAGCTGCCTGTATCTGAGCCCGAAGGTCATTTATTTCCTTTCTTAGACTTGTTTCCTTTTCTCCAATAAGTTCTATCATGCCCAAGTAGCTACTTCCATAATCATCACACTGTTGTTGGAGACCAGTCAGCTTATATTCACAGGAGTTTTTCAGATCTGCCATTTTCCTGTCTATTCCTTCCATAAGCTCCTCTTTCAGTGCCTCAAATTTGCTATCTACATAAGCTTGGTAGAACTCATTGGTTGGAATGGTCACTGTGGGCCCCTGGGCAGCTTCCTGAAGCTGCTTGAGCTGTCCCTCACAACCCTTCACTTTCCCATCCAGCTCCTCCAGCTTGTCACTCTTTGTCTTCAATACATCCTTAACCTCAGCCAACTCAGACTTAATGTCCTTCATTCCCGATTCCTTACCACCAAGGACCCCGGGAAGCTGAATCATTTCTGTTTCACCACCAACAACACTGTCTGGCCCTGGTGGGTTATGAAGGCTGTTGAGCCATGATGCCAGCATTTTACTGGCATCATCTTGAACAGCATGTTTTAAGTTTTCATTTACTCCTGCAATGGAAGACTGAAGGTCAAGGACTGTCCTTGTAAGTCGGGAAACTTTGTCCTCAAGCACCTGTATTTTCTTGTCCTGCTGTTCCTGAAGGCCTGGCTTTGGGCTTGCTGTTTGCCTTGGTTCTGTTGTGTGTCTTGGTTCAGTTGTTTTCTTTGGTTCTGTGACTTGCTTTGGTTCAGTATCTGTTGCAAAAAAAGTAAAGTAGGACATAACTTGAAATTTTCTGGCTTTAATCATCTTCCCCACAGCCCACATTTGCATAAATTATAACTAACCCTTCCTTTACAAATTTCCTACTACTAGTAAATGGGTTTTATCTACTTTGAAAGTCAATCAATCGACACATTTATTAAGCACTTACTGTGTGCTAAGCAGTCCCACAGTGAAATGATGAAATATGCTCTCCAGGCTGCTGGTTGACCTCACTCCCTAATGCTGTAGACTACAACCTTGGCCAGGCCCAACGTTCTGCTATTTGATGTAGTTCTGCCACATGGAAAGTGCCAATTGTCTAGTCTCTCCCTTTTTCTTGGCATTCTAGTGGGAAGATTACTAACCTCACAATACAGATGGGGAAAGCATGACGCGAGACAGAGAAAGACAGAAAAAGATCCCTTCAAGTTGCTCAGGAGTGACAGCACCAACACTGGAAGACAGCCTTGTAATTCCTATCCTAGTCCTCTTTCTCCAAGACTGCAGTCCCCATTCTGCTTTGCTTATAGGACTAATAGATACTTAATAAATGATTACTAAATGACTAGATAAATAAGTCAAAGGATGAACCTTTCAAGAACTGAAAAACCCTCTGTAGTAGATGCAGTTCCTAGCAACACTTGGTTTTTTCGACAGCATGTTACTCCCCTACCCCAACACTTGGACTTCCTTTCTATTGGATTCATTTTGGTGGGCAAACCTCTCAGCTTGGCATTCAAAGCACTCCTCTGTAGGGTCCAGCCCATCTTTCCAGTCTCGGCTCCCACTTCTCTATAAACTGAACTCATTGCTGTATCTCAAAACACATGCTATATTTTTTCCCATATCAAAGTATTTGCACCTACTGCTTCTTCCACCTGGAAAGGCCTCTGTGCCTACAGAAATACCATCTGTTGTTCAAATGTTACCTCCTTTAGAATGCCTCTACAAGTTTCTTCAGACCTACATGTGTTCAGAGGATGGAGAAGTCTGAACTCCCCATGGGCTCTTAAGTCAAATGGACCTCTTTTGCATCACTCATTTACCCAATTCAGCCTTACAAATGATTTGTGTGCTCACCTTATGTACCCGCTAGCCTATAAGTCCCTTAAGGGCAAAGACTGTGTCTTATACTTTAGTTCCTTGTAGAACCAAACTTTGTGCTTCACACAATCGGTTTTTGATAAAGAATTGTTGAACCAAATTGGGATTGGATTCAGTTGAGTTTTTTTTTTTAAAGCTTGATCTATAAATAATGAGTTTCATCTTCCAACCTGTGAGTCAGAGAGTAAGCTATGGATATCAACTCCAAAACAGGAGCAGGTGCCAAGCCACAGCGGCACAACAAAGACCCTGGACTGTCCAGAAGGGACTAGAGCTGCTACTTTGCTCACTACCTCTATTGATTCCCAACAGCCAGTGCCTTCCCTTCCTAATTACTTTGTATTTGACTAATTTGTACTTATTTGCATTTTACCTCTTTCTATTTATTCTGTATCTACTTCAATCTGTACTTGTCATCTTCCCCATTAGATTGCAAGCTCCTTTGTGAGTAGAGGTTATTTTCTTGTACCCCCAGCTCCTAGTACACTGCCCGACACACAGTAGGCACTTAATCAGTGTTTGTTCATTGACTGATTGACTTCCCAGATAACTTGGGAAACTGTGTTAGCCAGGGACCATGTAGCCTGCCCATGAACATTCTGCGGTTTTTATCCTTTACTAACCAGGGAGGGGGCTAGAGAGAGAATTCTCTTCCCATTGCTACAGTAAGAACCAGTTCATGTACTAGAGATCTCATAACATCACAGAATTTCAGAGTTTGAAGGGACCTTAGAAATCATCTAAGCCAGCATTTCTCAAATTAGCTTGGCAACAGAAAAAGTTTTCTTCAAGAAATATATTAATGAAACCATAACTACAGGGGTACAACGAGGATGAGTTTGTGGAATACCCTTGCAATAAAAGATTAAGGACATCTTGGAGCAAAACAAAGGAAATTTAAACAATCCTCATCCTGAAAATTTGTCATGTGTATTTTTGTAATTTTCTGTTTCTAATTTGTAATTTTCTACTTGCTATTAGGAAAGGGAAAAATATCAGTATCATTGAAATTTCCTCACAGAACACCTCCCACTGTGTGGCCCATCAGAGCTCTGTGGGGAAGTTTCAGAAGTGTTTTACTAACAAGAAAGCTGAGGTTCAGAAAGTTAAGTCACTTGCCCAGAGATTGACTGAGTGAATCCTGGATTCCAAATCTCTTAACTCAGTTCTGTGTAACACACGCCTACCAGCTGGTCACCACAAGTTTCCTTCAATCAACCAAAATTACAACTTGATGAAAACAATCATCAAATACTTCAGATTTCAAAACTGAAGAAATTATAGTCCACTGTGGTATATGAATGTAATGGAATACTATTGTGCTATAAGAAATGAGGAGTAGACGAACTTCATAATAACCTGGAAAGACTGATCTAAACTGATACTGAATGAGGAGAGCAGAACCAGGAGAACTTAGTACACAATTAAAGATACATCATATCTGTGATGACTGACTTTGATAGACTGGGCTCCTCTCTGCAATGTAAAGTTATATATAAGACAGTTCCAAAAGACTCATGATGGAAAGGGATATCCACATCCAGGGAAAGAACTACAGAGTCTGAATGCAGACTGAAGCAAACTGCTTGCTCTCTCTCTTTTTTTGTTTTGTTTTGTTTTGTCCTTTCTTTCTCATTGTTCACTCCGTTAGTTATAATTCTTCTTTACAACTTGACTAATGTTTAATGTGGAGGTATCTGTAGAACCTATATCGGATTGCATGACGCCATGGGGGGTGGGGGAGGCGGACAGGGAGGGGGAGAAAATTTGGAACTCAAGGGATTGTGGAACTGAATGTTGCAAACTAAAAGTAAATACATAACTTTTTTTAAAGAAAGATAGTGTCACTTATGGCTGACCTAAATGTGCAATTTTAGAAGTAAAATTTGTACTGCACTTGTTATTATTTTAAACTCACGACATGAGGAAAATAAGCCTAAAATAAATTGGAGTTGAATGTCATAAGTTACTCTACTCTAATGTTATCTAAAAAAACAAAACTTTATGACAGAACAAGGATAACTTTCTTATTTTAATGCAGCATTGTCTTCCAACTAAAGTAATTTGTGTATTCAGAAAAACATTTAAGAACACCCACTGAATATTCTGAACTATGGACTAATTTAGGTAAATGTGTCATTCATTACAGAAAGATGACTCAAGTTCATTTTCCTCATGAGACTGTAGGAACTCATTTTTTTTAAGTAAAACTGAGCCCAAACCTCCCATATTTTGGAAGGCCTGTAGAAATAAGTCTCTGAAACTGCACATGAAATGTGAGCTGAAATCATACAAGTCAAACTTGGAAAACGTGTGTCTCAAATCCAGACTCACAGAGTGGGAAACTCTGGAAGGGATCTTTGAGCTCCCTTTACAGATGAGGAAACAGGCCCAGAGAAGTGAAGGAATTTGCCCGTGGTCATACTACTAACTAAGTGGCAGAGCCAAGTCTCATAGACTCCATGATACCACGTGGGATCTGAAATGATATTGAATGCAAAAATGGGATAACTGAATTCATTTTTCAATTCAATTGAACATTTCTTAAACACTTATTCCCACTGTATCCAGAGGAGAGAACCAGGTGCTAAGGGAGAGACAAAGGTTGGCTAAGACACAGTAGACTATGGATATGCCAGTAGACATCTCTAGGGCAGGGAGAAGAAGGGCAAGAGAGAAAGGAAGAAAAAAAGGGGGAGTGAAAGAAATTTACATGATAACTTTGTTGTACATTTGGAGGGAACAGCAAATTGTACATGGTAAATTTGCAGCTACATGTGCTATTATCATTTTTATTGTACTGTTATGGAAATGCTTGTTTTGTTCTGTGAATTGAAAATAAATTTTTTTTTAAAAGACAGTGCATATCTACATGGTACCAAGTTCATCATTAAAAGAACCATTATCTTAACGTAGGCAATTCCTATGCTCTAAATAACCAGATGGATTCTATGACAAATCACCTCTAACAAGTCATTATTCTGCAAGAAAGTCAATGTACTCATTGAACTGCTTCAGTAAATTCAGTGACTCATGTATGTGTGTGTGTATGCACTCTCCTATACTTGTGTATGGCATCCATGTTATTTGAAGCCCTCTAATCATTAAAAATCATAAATCAGATTAGAAATCATAAATCTACTGCTTTAAAGGAACCCAAGAAAAATCCATCATATGCATGCATGCCAAGATGCGAACAAAACGTTACCTGTGGCTTTCTTCATAGTATTCCGGGGCCGGGCAGGGGTGGGCAGAGGAGATTTCACTGGTTCTTTAGGACCTTCTTGGCAGTCACCACCTTTAAATCCAGGGCAGCATCTCCACTCGAGTTGTGTGACTGTCTTGAACTTAATAGTATATCTGGGTCTGAAATTAACTCGATACCTGGCAAAGAAAAGGATGATGATTTCCTTTATTATTTTGTTTTTAAATCACTACCTTGATTTCTAAGATTGTGTCTGAATGAGGGGACATACGCTCCTATAGCCAATAGGATGTAGAAGGGGCTTTTGGGTTCTCCTTAGTCTAGTTCTGCCCCTCTAAAGATCCTTTGGAGTCAGACTCCCATGATCTGGGGAATGAGGGCAAACTGAAGCAGTTAACCAGGTATTAATAGTTGTGATTGATCTCATCTTGTTTCTCACTAAAACTTTCTGTACTCTTGACTCTGTACTAAGATGGAAAGAAAAAGAAAACTTCTAAAAACCTTTGGCCCTCTGAACTTCTTTCCAGTCTCCACACTTTCACCCTCTCTCCCCACCATCTATCTTTGTCCAACAAAATGCATAGTTTCTTTGGTGGATTGTTCCATCTCTTATTCAGATTTCTGAAAATAAAGCCAGTATCTGGAGTACTTCTATAAATACAAAAAAAATCTGCAAATATTTCCCTATTTCCCTTACTAAAGGAGAAGGTACCAGATCCAGGATGACTGGAGGTCAGATGTTAGTCAAAATTAGTTCTGGAAATAGAAAAAGCAAAAACAGTCCTTGTCATTGCCATCAAGGACTTGAGGGGAGACAATGTGCCCATAGATAGGTACATACAAGATATACAAAGTAGATGCAGAAGTAACCTTAGAGAGAAAGGCACTAGGGAAGACCTTTTGCAGAAAGTAGCATTTGAACTTAAAATGGCTATTATGTTGTACTTTGAGTTCTGGATTCAATCAACCATTAATCACCTACTATGTGACAACCATTACACCAGGTGCAGGGGCACAAAGTCAAAAGTGGCTGATTGAATCTGCATCAAAAAGACTTCATTTAGGTGGTGGAGCTTCAGCTGAGATTTTAAAGGAAACAAAGTTTCTAAGAACCAGAAATGAGAAAGATGTTCATTCATTCTAGGCAGAGGGCAAAGCCAGTGCCAAGGCATGGAGGTGGGAGATGGCATTCCTGTGTGAGAAGCTGTGAGAAGTGTGAGTTATCAAAGGCTCATGGATCTTGGGCTGGAAGGAATCTTAGAAGCCATCTAGTCCAATCCCCTCACTTTACAGATGAGGAAATTGAAGGCAAATTTACACAAAAATAGTAAACATCAGAGGTAAGATTGGAACCCAAATCTTCTGACTTCAGTGCCAATGAGACCAGGTTAAATCAAATTAGGATAATTAAGGCTAGCCTATTGCTTCCCAAAAGGTAGCCATGGTAGTATAATAAACTCCTTTCTAGCCAGGGTAAGCAGACTAAGCTTTCTTGCCTTTCTGCTCAAGACAGATGATGCTAAAAGATAGTCTGCATTGTAAAGTAACCCATGTCAAGAAGGGTTGGGTATAGTAAGACCTTGGGTTTGGGAAATTAGATTGTCTCTCTGGAAGAGATAAAATTCTTGAAAATGCCCCTTTATCAGCGGCAAAAACCTTAGGAGCTGGGGGCATGAGACAAACATTTACATTTAATTGTGGGATATGCCTGTGGCCTATAATTAAGCCCTTCACTGCTCCAAGATATCTCTAATCTCATGGGCATGGATATTCCCTCCATCAGTATAGACTTCAATCTATCCAGGCCTCCTTATGCTGTGAGAGTCTGGTCTAAATCCCTCTACATGTCTTCCTCTGTACATAACATACCGGAAGTGCTAGAGGACTTCCTCTAGGTCTCAAAGTTACCAATGCAGCATTCTGGCTGGCTGTTTTATCTTATACTAAGTGAAAAAAATTAAGATGAACTAAGAGGATCTGATTGACTGGGGGTAGAGGGTGGGAAGCTTGAAGAAACTAGAGAGGACAGGTAGGAACCTTTGGAGTCTTTGCAGTGGCACATGGCCTGTTTACCTGCAGATGGTGCTCAGGTTTCAATTCTGCCCCTGCCAGTGCTCTACAGAGAAGCTGGTTGGGGACAAGACCAGAATCTAGCATAGCAATGATGCAGCACTAAACCGGGAGCGAGGCAGGCATCTTTCCTGCTTCAGGATGAAGTGAGTACCTGAGCCAAGTTGGGTGGGGAAGGTCCACATCCACATCTCCCAGGGGTCCTACTTAATAAATGTTTGTTGAATGAAAGAATAGACTCAGATATTTCTAAGGTCTTCTCTAGCTCCAAAGATTATAAATTCCCGAAAACGATAGTAACACTTCTATGAAAGAAGAACTTCACATCTGAAAATTACTGACTGACAATGATGAGTGCCACTTCAATAGGCCCAGAAAGCAGCTTTGGGTTTAACTGAATTAAAGAAGTGGCCTTGTTCAAAGGTGCTACCAGAAGATTTTAGAGTCAAGGGCCAATAAACTAGCTCTCAACTAGCCTTTCTTCCTATCCCTCCTGCTAGCAAACAGGACTGTACAATCTGTCATCCTGGTATCCATTTTCAAAAATGGGAAAATTCTGATGTGTTTTTTGTCTCTTGGAGAGAAGAAGAACATAGTTATTTAGGGGGTAGGAACAGTGTGTAATTTCAGAAAAACTTATTGAACCCAGTCAAGTCCCTTGGGCTGAGAGGGGAAAAGCTGTTTGCTCTTTAATACTGCCCATTTGGCAATATTGGATGATGTTGAAGTAACAGAATCAGGTAAGGCCAGGTTGGGCCAGGAATATCAAAGAGCTTGATGTCTCCTCCTCCAAAGAGGAGGAAAGAGAAGCCTGATCTTCAGCATCCCAGACAAGGAGTAGGCTGACCTTTATAGCACTGAGCCAGCACAAGCCACACTTTGTAAAATTCCTAACACTTTTCTTCCTTTTTTTCCTCCCTGAAAACCACTTAAGAGCTGGCTTGAAAATGATATTAATTTCTCCTTTAGTCAATCCCAGTCCTCTCCTTGCTCTAATAGTCTCACTTTATAGATATGGAGTCCTAGAGAATGCCATTCATAGCAGTTTTTCCCCAAGCCAAACATACGGAAGAATCTTCCCCAGAAAAGTGATACACCCAGGAATTATGAAGAATATACCTCACTACCATGGGAAACATTCTGGAACTTCACTTTATTTCTTTTTTAAAAATTGAAATTTTATTCTAGATTTTGTTTCTATTGTTGTTCCCTAATATCATAATATCCCAAAATAAAAAATTGATCATAATGAAACTGTAAATTCCATAATTTAGTATTTTAAGATGTGAATGTTAATTTTAAAAGTCCTTTTTCCATATTCCTTTCTAAATTCTTTCTCTTCTATATATCATTAAAGTTTTACTGGTATCTTTTGTTTCAACATTAGTTATTTCCCAATATTATTCCATATAAAAGTGAAAAAGTCAGTTAAAAGTAAACTAACCAACAAAATTATCCTATCTGACAAAATATGCAATATTGCTCACTTCTAATCATTCACTTCTCTACTGAGAAGAAGGAAGTATGTTTTTATATCTGGACATTTTTCCAGGACAAAGATTACTCATGCAATATTATTTTCCCTTTGCTTAGCAGTTTTATGAACTCCAGACCATGGGAACTCCTAGTGTTTGCAGGAGACCCCAGATACCTAGTCCTGGAATCCCAATTTGGAAGAGGGAATTATAGGGGATAATCCAGCTCTACCTTTTCCTGTTTCAGTGACTCTCCTAAACCTAAACTTCTTTAAGTAAACTTTTAGCTTTCTCCACCTCAACAGTGCCGAGCCATTATGGATATCCCCTAAGTTCAGAGGAGGAGGGGAATAAAATTCGACTCATTGCAACATGATGACAGGTTTTAAAAACAACCCTTTCCCTCCCTGCCCAAGGCAGAGCAAGGAAATATTTATCTCTATACCTCTAGGGAGCTCACCAAGTCTCAGAATTATGGAATAGTAACTGAGATTGTCTTAGTCAACAGAGAACTATGAGAGCTTGGGAGAGATTCATAATCCATTCTAACACATCACCTGTCCGGCTTCAGGGAACTCAAAAGAAGCCCACAGGAATTCAGGAAATAACTGAATCAAAGGGGAGGGGCCATGTAGCTAATGGTCTCTTGGTCAAAAAGTTATTTGATGAAACAACTGTGCTTTAATCTGGGGTCATGTCCCATCCAAAGAATACTGTGGGCAACTTATTAGTTCTAGGGCCAAACTTTGGGACTACTAAAGATAAGGTTCAGAGAAGCCTTGGGAAAGGGCTACATGGCTCTAAGAACCTAAGGTCACCTTGAGCTTGCTCTAGAACAGATCTGAACTCTGGGGTCAAACTAGAACCAATCTAAACTCCACTGGTTCCTTCAGGTCATTATAGTCTAGGCTAGGGGAAAAAAAGCAATAGTAACAATCATACTTTACAGGACTGCCCTGAACTACACTAGGTTATAGAAGGAGGTCCACAAGGCAAGCAGCTGGTCTTAGGAGCTAAAGCTTTTTTCCTTTGCAGCGCCCCTTTTCTCTTAATGAAATACTCTCTGCCTCTGCAATGATCAAACAATAGTAACAGATGTCTTATTCTGTTCATCTGTTCTGCAAAGTCCTTAAATCTTTAAAAGTTCGTTTTGTCTTCTTAGTAGGAAGAATTTTACCTGGGTTTCAAAGCAGTCCTCTAAAAAGATGCGTGTAACACAAAAATACAACTCATGCATACCTCCAGGGGATACTAAGCTGTGCTGAATTTCTCCCAAGAATGTGCTTTCTAGTGAAAATGTCTTACTCATCCAATCTTAGCAAGAAATACCTTGGAGGCTGAAACTTCTTGTTATATTCTGAGAACTGCTCACCAAGTCTGAAAAGTACTAGACTAAAGAAAGTGTGCAAATAAGCAGAATGAGAAGACCTCTTTCCTGCTCACTCGTGCAAATCAGACACGTGACTTGTGAAGACAGAACTACCCAAACAGATGAGAACAATCAGTACTCGTGATGGTGATGAGTGGTTTGTCAAACTCGAAACAACAATTTCTGTTTCTATATTTCTATAACATTGTACAACGCACTTTCCTTGCAACAACCCTATGAGAGATGGAGGGTAGTAGTATTATCCCCATTTGACAGATGGAGAGGCTCAGTGAGATTCAACCACTTGCTATGATCATATAGTTAATATCAGAGGTTGGATTAAAAAAACCAAGTCTTCCTGACAGTGTCAGTCCAGTATGTTATCTATGATACCACCTTGGGTTTATGAAAGGAAGCCTGGTATGATGTACAAACCACTGTCGTATCTGGAGTTGGGAGATCTGTGTTTGAATTCCACCTCAGACAATTAGCAGCTCTGTGACCAAATACAAGTCACCATCTTGGCCTCAGTTTCTTTCTCTGTGAAAAAAGGATAACAATCCTTTGACTACGTATGACACAGGATTGGGCTAAAGAGTGTTTTGCAAAGTTTTATTATTTATTATAATATTATAATAATAATATAATATGTTATGTTATAATAATTATATTATTATATACATTTACTCTATAAACGGGAGATGTTACTATGACTTCATTGCCTTAACTTCTTCCCAAGCTGAGCAGCAATTTTACCTCAGCCATCACTGGCTCCAATAAAATAGAGGGTTCCAATTTACAAAGGCTAGTCAAAGGATTTAACTTTGTAAACTGAAAAAACAAAAGAGTTATTTGCCAAGAACAGACTATGTTTGATGAACTCTTTTGAGATTTTTAAAAGATATGTCATTGTTGTTACTGTTGAAATAACAATCTGCTAAAAGTAAATGAAGTTGGATTGCAATATTGGGATCAGTTCTGAGGTCTCAACTGAATCTCCAAACCCAGTAAGTTGGCATGACCATCTCCAGATACAGAGTGGGGGCTTCATGGGCAGAAGGGGACTTTCCATTCAAGGACATCCTCTGCTAACAATGAAAATCTTTGCAAGCAACATTCATTCCCCGTAAGGTAACTATGATACATATACTAATAGCACCTAAAGTGCTTGTTATAATAAATCCAATATATCTTTCAAAGGATGTTCATTCATATCTCCTCAATCATCTTTATAAATGAAGTTGTTTTATGATAATGGCGGGCAGGACAACTCTTTAGAGGTGAAAGTAACTTAATTGGAAATATCTCACTTCAACTTTCTATAACATCAAAATGTCAGGATGCTACAAATCCTTAGAAAACATATTGCTGAGAAAGGATACTTAATAAATATAAAAAATCAGCAGATTTGCTCAGCCTTGATTCTATCAGCACATAAAACTACTATAATGTGATGTGTTTAAACACCAAAACCCCATCCTGGTTTTCCTGCTTTCTATTATCTGTTAACTACTTTTTTTTTCATTTTTATTTTAAGTAGCAGCAACCACTGACATAAATGAATGAACTTGCACAATTACAAAGTCCAAATTCTAGAACAGACAACATATCTTCTTGTTTGAACTGAATATTCTGATCAACCCCATTAACAAGTGCAGACTTTCCCCATCTTATTCCATTGTCAATTCTTTACCTTCATTGCCAAGAAAACAGTTATTCACAGCCCTAAAGAAGCTAGAGGAGAACCACCTGGCAGCAGCCCAGCACCAAAAGTCAATATCCAACCAGCACAGTAGGGAGAATAAGTTTGCTCTTCTCAGAATCAAAAGTACTAACCTCTTTCTGAGAAAGCTTGCACTGCTAAGCCTGATATCATGTTGAGTGAGATGTAGGGTGTGTCCTCCATCAAGAGATACAACTTTTGCTTATGATTTCTAATTTTTTATTCCTATTGTTTTTTTAAATTGATGTTCTTTTCAAGACACAACAATATATAAAATTTTCACCTTGCTCTGGGAAGGGAAAGGAGAAGATTCTATAAGCCAAGCCCAGACATATAATATTCTTCTAGGTGGTATATAAATGCTACCTACTACTAAAAACTATTCCCTCAAATCAATTAAACCATCCCAATCACGTAATTAAATATCACCTTCCTTCATTCCTGTAGTGAGAAAGTATATATGTGTGTGTGTGTGTGTGTGTGTGTGTGTGTGTACACACACACACACACACACACACACACACACACACACAGACATCCATCCTCTTACTGCCATCTGCTAATAAAATTATTTTTCTTTCTTCCCAAAATACACATTCTATGAGAACATTTATGGACATCACCCGTTAATGTGAATGACTACCACAAATATTACCTTAAAGGCTCTAAACCCCCAATCTTTTTCTCAGAGGCTTTAGGTAGTTGGTTGTTTTTTTTTTTAATTTCTTCTCTTTTTTTTTTTCAGTTTGAACGCTTGTCATCTCTCTTCCAGCTAACTTTAAAGATAGAAGAAAAAGTTGTTCTAATTCAGTAAGAAATCTGTGATATTATTTATCCTCCTCTTCTTTTTCTTATTTTGCCCTTTATGGGTTCTGCAACCAAGTTGCTAAGAGAAACAAAAGATCTCATCAGGAAATGGAGATAATTACTGATGATGGCATTTGGGACAATGTAGCCATCTGGTTCTTTTAGAAGAGTCTGACAAAGAGTTCACAAGCCATTTGTCACCTCTGAGTCATTTTCTTGCCAATCATTTTAGTATCATATATAACAGCATTTAACTACTTAAGGAAAGTTGATGATAACATGGATAACCTGGAAAGCATTTTATAAAGCAATACATAAATGTGAACTACTATTACTTATAAGCTGATGCATCTTGATGTGATAAGCCTGCTTTCCAAGGAGAAGCAGGATTGTCTTTTAGACCAAATCAGAAACTTGGAGACACAAAGACCCAGTCTCATATGCCAGACCCAGTCTCATATGCCACCTCCACCACACGTAGGCTCTGCGATGCTGGACAAGTTATTTGCCATCTCAATGCATTGGTGGCAGCTAGGTGCCATGGTGGATAGAATGGTGCACCAGACCTGAATTTAAATCTGACCTCAGACACTTACTAGCTGTGTGACCCTGGGCAAGTCACTGAACTCTGTTTGCCTCAGTTTCCTCATCTGCAAAATGAACTGGAGAAGGAAATGACAAACCACTCCAGTATCTTTGCCAAGAAAACCCCAAATGGGGTTGTGAAGAGTCAGACATGGCTGAAAATGACCAAACAACAACAACAACATACCAAGTAACTCTGTAGGATTATAAACTACACAAAAGCAGCTAATCTGTATTAGTGGAGGGAATTTCATTAGTGAAAATTCCCCATACTAATGAAATCAAAACTATGAATAAAAAAAACTCTTTAATGGACAAAAAGCATTGTTTTTGAAGATTATACTCTGTGGAAGAACTAAAAACTGAACTCAATATTTAGGTTTTTAAACAACATACTCAGTATTTCTGACTGAACTGAAAAGGTGTGGAATGCTGCATATTGTCAAATGCTTGAGATCTCTCAATGGATTTTCCTCACTTTTTTTTGTTACAAGGGAAGAGTCAATGGATGGACGTGAGAAATAATGCTTATTTTAAAAAGGTTCCAATAAGAGTTATTAATTGAGAAAAGACAAGGAAAAGGAAGCTAAGTCAAAGATGTATATTCATTCAATTATTCAAACAAAGACTGACAGAATAGCTAATATGCACAAGATATTATACTGGCCAAACAGACAAATTAAAAGGGTAGAGAGGGTGCGGAAGCCAAAGGCCAAAATAAACCACAAACCGAATAATTGCCAACCTCCACACAGCATAATGTTTGCTGAACTTAACCCTGCTGGGTTTTCTTGTCACTTGAAAATGGTTACTATCATAATCATTCATAGTTTGCCTACCATTTTCTATTACTCTGCATACATGGTTTACTCTACATATATATAGTTTTAAATACCATTTTTCTAATGCCTCACATTGGTTATGCATTTACCATCCTAGCAGTTGCTGTAATAGTAATCAGTTAAGCAAGATACTTAGCACTTCGTACTAAGTGCTAAGACAGAATTTGAATGGTGCTCCTGCTGAAGGAAAAGTTGTGGAGACTGAAGCTGGCTGAGGCAGAGAGAGACAGAGAGACAGAACTGGAACACTGCCCCTGGTGAAGGAAGAATCCTGGAGACTGAGGCCAGCTGAGAGAAAGAGAGAGAGAGAGAGAGAGAGAGAGAGAGAGAGAGAGAGAGAGAGAGAGAGAGAGAGA
>CM053587.1:179797796-179829841 GCA_028646515.1 Pseudochirops corinnae | reverse complement strand
GGGGGGGGGAAGGGAGGGGAGAAAATCTGAAACTCAAGTGATTGTGGAACTGAATCTTGTAAATAAAAAGTAAATGAGCAAATTAAAAAAAAAAAAAAAGAACCATCAAGAAATGCCTAACTGTTGTGTCCACCCTTATTCATCGAACACTTACAACCTTCATTGATCCGATTTGTGAACCAGAGAAAGGCCTGAACAGTGAAGGGCCTCAGATCGTGAAACTCTCCTCCCCAACATAAGAGGTCTGTTGTAACTAAATCGTCATTGCTTACTATCCCCTGACAAGGAGAGGATGGACTAGACAATGTGAGACACATATCTTCACACATAGCCAATATGTGCATTTAGTTTTTGCTTGACTAGGCTTATTTATTACAAGTAATGACTTTTTCTTTTTGGAAGGGGAGATTTGGGAGAGGTGATGAGGGTATCGATAACAGTACGACAAAAATAATGTCAATGAATCATAAAAGAAAAAAAGCAGAAGGAAGTTCAGAAAGGGATACAGACAAACAGGCCGATGTTAGAAATACTATGTTAAATTCAAATTATATTTTTAAAAAGCCGAGTTTTATGTAATGACAAAAAAAGACAAACTATGTAACAGAAGTTCGTATTTTTATAAACAATCCCTTTTTAAAATTTTCTTGTGAATATTGAAATGATTGTGTTTGTTGGCATTTATTAAGTTCATATTGAAAAGGTAGAACTTTTACAAATCAGCAGCTATTTTTCAATGACCACGGAGTAAAGGATTATGTATGGAAATGCCAAATCAGATGCAGATACAATATCCCATTTTTTTTCCTTGTTTCTTTTGACAAGTCAGCTATGGTAGAAAGATTTGGATAAAATAGAAAGATCAGGTGTCATCTTTTAAAGAAAATTTGAAAAAGAATTACCATTGAATTTTTGTGAAATGTACCCAGAATGATGCTTCATTCAACTCAAGTTTCTATATACTGTATCTTATCACAGTTTTTATAAAATTTTGAGGAGCTGGAAGAAAAACTGAGATATCCTATAGCAACAGAAATCCTTTATAACAAAATAATCCCTCCCTTTCCATTGCTTGTACAGGCTCCTCCAATCACAAACTCAAAGACTTTTTTTTCCTTTCTGAATTAGGGTGGATATAGTACAGCATAACTAAAAGTGCATTTTTCCTGAAAGGCTGACACTGCAAAGAATGATATTTAAGGAGCATTTTCTCATCTTTTCCTACATTAAAGAAAATAAGAACAGCTGGGTCCTTTTGTAGGTCACACCCCAAAATAAAATTTGCCTTCTGCAACATTTCCACATCAGGAGTACAGCAAGCTCTAATGAACTTGCCTACTTGTGTTCAACACTCATCATTACTGTGCAGTGATCAAAGAAGAGATAACCAAGAGATAAATTCATTTTTGGAAATTAACTTATCACAACATTTTCTTTTCAGGGGAAAATGCCAGAATATTTTTTAAAACATCATATACTCCTTTTATTTCCTGGAAAATCTTCCCTTTTTTTCTTTTCTTTCTTCCTTTTTTTTTTTTTAAGAGAGCAATGGCAACTGAGCAGGAGATGAAACCAGTTTATTGCTCAGGGCTCTAGTAGGCCAAAAAGCTTCTTTTCCAGAGAAAGAAACAATTTATTTGGGAAGGAAAGAAGTCACCTAGTGATTAAAGAAAAAATTAGAACTTTTGAGTGAGTGTTTAAAAAGACAATCCACCCAATTCTAGCCTCAGGTTATCAATTGTAGGCTAAGAATACACTACATAAAAATATCATGAGACTGTGTTCTGAGCATTATCCACACATTCAACACGCAATGACATTTTAATATTCCCCCAAAAGGAAGTGCCTTTCCACTATGAGTAATAATTAAAGCACTATGGTAGCCATTCCATTCAAAACTGAACATATTCTCAACACTAATTAAATGCTACTTGTAATGACTAAACGTGGAACAGGCAACCCAACTATTCTGTCTTAAATGATTTAATACTGATACTGAAATGTGATAAATACCAAGCATTATTATCAACACACAGCTCAATGTGAAAAACTACCCATTTATCATATTCCTATATATGTAGGCAATAAGGTGGCACAGTGGATAGGGTGTCAGGACTGCAGTCAAGAAGACTCATCTTTCTAAGTTCAAATCTAGCCTCAAACATTTATTAGCTGTGTGACCCTGGGCAAGTCACTTAACTGTGTTTGCCTTGGTTCTTCAGCTATAAAATGAGTTAGAGAAGGAAATGGCAAACCATTGTAGTATCTTTGCCAGGAAAACTCCATTGGGGTCACATGACTGAAAACAACTGAATCACAAAAAATATATTCCTATATGGATCGTAACTATAATCTACTTGCAGACGTTAGTTTCTATAAAAATTTAATTCTTGATTCAGTTGTTTAATTTCTTCTCCTCTTCTTCCTTCTCCCCCTCCTCTCCTTCTCCTGCTCCTCTTCCTCCTTTTTTTTAGAATACAAGGGGACTAGCCAGTGAGGCATCTCCTTGTTAAGTACTGGGCAAACAGTAATCTTTGATAAACTTTGTAAAATAGTCTTTTGTTGTTGTTGCTCAATCTGGGTTAGCATGCATTCTGCTTTAAAGTGCTAAGACGTATTCCAGGGATAAGAGCCTATCAGATAGTCATGCTGTTAAGTGGCAGAATCTGACTTGTTCAAAACCAACACGGCCTACACTCAAGTTCCAAGTACAAGAGGTAGCAGAGACATGTTTTATGATAAAACCTTTGAAACTTCTCAGAATATCAGTATAGTTCAGTAAATTTTGCCCTTTGAATGCAAAGGATGGTAGTAAAGATGATGAAGAAAGAGAACTATGGTAAGGAAGATAAAGAGAAGAAGAGTAATGACTAAAATTATTTTGGGGGGGGGGTCTGGACTTGCAATTTCATCAGTGTAGGGGATTCCTGTTTTGGAAATTTCTTCCTCTCATGTAATTCAAGCAATTTGTCTGTAATTCTTAGAGAATTGTGTGGGGCACTGACAAATTAAGTAATCTTCCCTTGGTTACTCAGCTTGTATATGTCTGAAGCAGAACTTGAACACAGACTTTCCTGACTTCAAGACCACCCTGCTCTCTACTCTGTCATACTGCTTCTCATATGATAATAAAAATGAACAAAGCATCTCTGATTGAATGGAAAGAAATTCTAGCAGGAAAAAAGACTTTAAAAGTAAAATTTTACATGGTCATCCACATATACCTATACACTTTATACCTATTTATATATATATATTTTTTTTTTCCTTTTTTTTTCCTTTAAAAGAAAGCTAATTTTAAGGAACAGTCTAGATAACCACTGAAACTCGGTGCAATTCTATTCAGGTGCTGTCTTCAGTCAATCCAATATGGTCGTTCAATCATATTGCTTCCCTACGACACCTAATTGAGATCTTCAGTACTGAAAGAATGAGAGTTTTGATTGGAAGAAAGAGAATTTTGAAGAGGGAAGCACAGCAGCAGGAAGGCACTGGACCCCTGAGAGAATGAGGGCCACTAGGCAGAGAAGAGCCTTGAATTCAGCAAGGGCTGGGATCCAAATCCTAAAACTGGTTGTTCTTACTTTGCTGTTTTTGTGTCTTAGAAACCAAGATTAAACATGACCAAGCCACAAATATCCTGATAGCAATGCTTCCACTGGACGCCAGCAATGGGTACATTTTTATCTTACTTGGAAATATAAATGATTCTAGAAAGAATAGTATAATACAAAAAACACTGGACTGAGCCCAAGAGACCCAGGTTCCAGTCCTGGCTAAGCCATTAACCAGCTCTGTTGGGGCAAGTCAGTTAATCTCAGTTTCTCTCATTTACAAAATGAAGGGATTAGACTAAGACCTTTAAATTCTCTCCCAGCTCTGAAATGTCATGATTTTAAATACTTTTTAACACAGAATATGGAACAAATAGCCTTATTTTCAATTATTTTCAAGGTCCTTGAGTAATTTTAATCTTCCTCAAATTTTTTTTTAAGTTCTCAAATGTTCTCTTGCCTCAGAAAAAGAAAATAATGGTTTGTGAATCTTCCATGCCTTTACTACAGTGATCTTGTTTAAAAAAAAAAAGAACAGTATTTTAACTCACGTACTAAATGATGAGAAGGGGTATGCATATATACATCTGTGTGTGTATGTTGTGGGTGTATATATATCTGTATGTGGGAGAAGTGTTCCTTTTCTGCTAGCCATCTATTTAGAGACATTTGCAAGTTGCAATCTTCACGTTCTGTTAGCTATACTTTTTTTTTTCATAGAAGTGTCAGAGGTGAAGGAGGAGACTGACAGGCTTGCTTCCTCATAGGATCACAGATTCAGAAATGAAAGGGACCTGAGAAGTCATCTAGTTCAACCAGAGAGCCAGGGTAAATGAAGGTTCGGATTTAAAGCTAGGTCCTCCACTCAAAAGTTAGCATTGCTTCACTGTCCCAGGATGCTTCCCATCTCCTTTTTTCAAATTCCAGTCTCTTACCAGGAAGGAGGAATAGAGGTAGGTCAAAGAAGTGAGAAGGAAAGGAAAAGGCGGAAGGAAAGCTGCAGAGAGAGAGAGAGAGAGAGAGAGAGAGAGAGCATATTGTCCACCATGATTCTGTGTGGTAAACAAGAAAGAAAAGAAAGAATTCTACCACATTATTTTACAATACAAACTCAAAAAATGTCAACACATAAAAAGAGTCAAGCAAATAGTAATTTGGTTTTCCCTGGAGGTAAACTAATCCTGGGTCTTCCCATTCATTGTGCTCAAGAGTTCTTTTTCTTTGCCACTGTTGTAATTTAGAAGATATTTCGTCATGGTGGTTGGCTGTTATTTTCAAGATTCTAATTTATCATCTTTGGGAACAAAGTATATGATGAGAAGCAACGAATGGGGATAACTTCCTCCAGGAAATGGATTGGGAAAATTTGGTCAATGGATGTAACTGGAAAGGATTTTGCTACTGGTCTCATATTCACCATTCAGAACTTGCCATCTTCTATAAAAAGCCTACAGTTAATTCCATCCAACAACTGTTTATTGAGTAGATACATGCTTAGCACCGTCCTAAGCACTGTGTCAAATGCAAAGGGTCTATAATACTCTGTCCCTATCCTGGAGGTGGTCATAGTCTAATTTTGTTTAAGTATCTATTAGACTTAAGCCATTACCCTATTGACTCTAGACCTATGCTCACTCTCACTAAGGTAAAGAGGAATTTTGTGCTTAACATGTTATAACTACAGATGAAGGACAAGAAAACCAAGGTACAATTTGAATAATTCTGTTAAGTTACTCCAAAGGTGCCTTGCTGTTTTCTCTAAGTCTCCCAATCTGTGCCCAAATTTCAGAATCTCAGATAAATGGCTCAATATAATAGAAATGCCAACCTTTATAGAATCACAGGTTTAGAAAAGGAAGGAACATTAAGAGCTGCATATGTTAAGCACCTCTTTGGAATACTTGAATATTTCTGTGAGTCAACATTACACCACTGTATGTGCCCACAGAATAACTTTCAATACACATTTTCTCACTGATCTTCACCAATGAGGCCAGCAAGCTCCAACATACTTGGTTTCCAGTACATCCTGCAGCCCTGAGGGTGTTGCCATGGTCACGGCACTTCCTTCATCACTTCACATTAAGTAACCTGGGGCTCCAAAACACCAACCCACATCTACCACACCTCTTTGGGTTTCCAGCTTTAAGTCACCACGTGGTTAACTCCCAGTAAATTGACGGCCACTGCCAAATACAATGGGTGGATTTGTGGTGAAACACCCCAAGGAGATAAGGACTAGCTTCCCCAGCTTAACCCTTAAGTCCTTTTCCCCAAAGATTTTCTTTCTTCTCTATTTCCAAATGTCACCAGCCTAAACTCGGCTCTTAATAAACCTTTTTTTAATTGAATTGACCCTCCAGGAAACCTTCTTCCTGTCTTCTAGACTCCAAAAAGTTAAAAAGTACTATACAACACTATGGTGCTACGGTGGGGAGGGGGGGGGGGGGAAGTAGGGGCGGTGGAGGGGGTGGGGGGGGTGCATCCTGATCACCAAGAACAGGACATGCAGTGGGGAAAGGAGAAAGGGGAATAAACACAGCATAATAAAGTTGGAAAAGCCCTCAGAGGCCATGAGGTCTAATCCTCTCATTTTACAGATGAGAGACATGAGGCACAGGGAGATTAAGTAATTTGGCCATAAATCATACAGCCAATAAGTTTTTTAGGAAGTATTTGAATTTGAATAGGCAGTATCAAGTCTACCACCTTATTCATTATATCACTCTCAAGGACTCAAAGAAAATGGCAGGAGGCACAAAGAAAAGGTCCATGAGAAAGGTAGAAAACTAAAGGATAAAATTAAAAAGAAACAACTTGTTACTAAAGGTATTTTTTTATCTGTTTTTTATGATACAGACTTGTATTTCATCACTGTAGGGAACGTCCATCAATGCAACTCCTCAGTAATTTAAGTCTTAGATTAGAACTTCATGAGGACACTGAAAAATTAAGTGATCATCCAGGTAGTATGTGCCCAAGGGAGGACTTAAATGCAGTTCATCCAGATCTAAAATCAGCCTTCTATCCTTTATGTTATGTTCTCTTTTTCTGAGAGTATTATGGAGAATATATTCAATTCAGCAAAAAATTTACTGAACACCTACTATAAAGGTAGTATATTAGGTGAGATTATGATTAATAATAATGATGATGATATAATCTTTATACTCATAGAGAGATGGACTCCATTCACCATGTACATTCAAGCTCCTACCATGTGCTTCCTCAGGTATTAAAGCCCTAAACACCATGGCTCATAGTGACAAACGTTATATGATTTAGCATGAGAAGGTTCACGTCAGAGCAAAAAGATTTTTCTTTGAATAAAAAGGATTGTGAGAATCTGATGAATAAATCAATGTGAAAACACTTTGAAAACTGAAAAAAAAAACCACACCACACAATCATGTAAGTTGGCATTATTGCAATGTTTTTACTTTGACACTTGCTTCTTCTTGACATCAGGCAATCATAGGCCAATGTAGGATGTTCATATCCTTCTAGGTGGGGGAGGCTAGGGGTGTGTGTGTGTGTGTGTGTGTGTGTGTGTGTGTGTGTGTGTGTATAGGGAGGGAACTGTTGGAGTGATGGAGCTTTCCACATGGACTCTACCACCACCAGCATGGTTGGTAACTTTGTGTTGTACCTTAGAAGAGTTTCAAGAATTATAAGTATATGGGGGCAGCTAGGTGGAGCAGTGAATAGAGCACTGGCCTTGGAGTCAAGAGGACCTGAGTTCAAATCCAGCCTCACTTACTACCTGTGTGACCTTGGGCAAGTCACTTAACCCCAATTGCCCTGCCTTCCCCCCTGCAAAAACAAAATAAAAATGAATTACAAGTATAAAAGAAAACTCATCACCTTGAGGGCAACCTTCTGAGGTTAAGCATCTCTAAACTTAATTGGCTGGCTCACAAAAGGTCATCTGCTCTCCATCTTCATCCAGAACTGTATGTTCCTGAACTCTACTGGTCAGGGTTTTAACATATCTTGTTTTGTCTTTGGTCCATCACGACCCTTCCAGTCATCTCCATGCCCTGTACATACTCTCCATCTTCCTCTGCCCCCATCATCCCACCTTTACCTCTCCAGCTCTAAGAATGGTAATCAAATCAACAGTACCACTGCTGACAAAAACATGTCAATTAACTGTTCTACTGCTCCAATCACTATTCTTGACTTCTCTGTCTAAAACACTTCACTCTGGCCACAATTCCCCATTGTTTCCCTATTAGAATGTAAGCTCCTTGAGCATGGGAGCTGTCTCGCCTACTTATTTTTGTATTCCCAACACAACATAGTGCATGGCATGGAGAAAGCACTTAATGAATGGGTTTTTTTCATTCATTCATCTATTATAACAGTTCAATATTAATATTGTCACAGATGGTGGTGTCAACTTTAACTCTGGATAAGTTCTGCCAAGAGAAGGTTCCTAGAGCTCCTGGTGTATTTATTTGGACTAAGAGCTAGAGTTGGGGAAAGCATTGAACTTGGAAGCCCAGAGACCTGGTCTAATACTAACTAGCTGTTTGACCTTATCTAGTTAAAGTTATTTCAGGTCTTTGGACCTCAGTTTCTTCATATGTTAAAAAGGGGGGGAGGTGGACTGGACTTCTATATTCTGGTCCCTTTTAGCTCTGAGATCACACGAGGAAGTTAAACCCAAGACCCTAATTTATCTCCTGAACTACCTTACTCTTCAGTGTTTCCAAGTAAGATAATATTCTGATTTTCCTAACCCAACTTTCTTATAGACAATTTTCTTACTAATCTCAGTGAAAAGTCTTCTTCAAAATGCAATTAGGATGAGGGAGATGCTGGCACTCTGCTCCTCCAAACACCACCTACCATAAATTCCCTACGTGGTGTTAGTAGTGTCCCAGAACAGGAAGCACAGCAGACTTTAGCCTAGGGCCTCTCTTTTTTCTTTCATCCTCGCCACCCTCAGCTACAGATTGTTGTTTTAAACCTAACCAAATATATATATATATATATATATATATATATATATATACAGAGAGAGACAGAGAGAGACAGAGACAGAGAGACTGAGAGAGAGAGAGAAAGAGATCAAAGATACAAAGAAAGAAGTAAAAAAAAACTAGCATGATAAGTCTGTGTCAAATCTTGCCCTTTTCAGCTGGAACATAACTGTAGGAGGTTCATAAATGTAGATGAAATATTCCTGAGGTACAGGTGGCTATGCTTGGATGGTTATACTCAACAATATTCCCTTTTTTTAGATTCTACTCTCCCCCAAAGACCCCAAAATATTAGTAGCAATTAACAGTACTAATATGAGTAGGAAGTTATGTGAATAACTGGAATTACTACAACAGAGCATGAATGATGAATGCAAGGAAACAAGACCCATTCCAATTGGCAGAGAAGAAAGACAGTGTTGTTTTCTGCAAGCCGTAAAACAAAATACTTATTAGGGGTAGGGAGATCTCCTGGAAGCAACAGTTCCCTCCCTATACACACACACACACACACACACACACACACACACACACACACACACACACACATACACACACACACTAACCCCCATCCTAGAGGGATATGAACATCCTACATTGGCCTATGATTGCCTGATGTCAAGAAGAAGCAGGTCCTACTTTGTCTGTGCCATACACCTCAGAGACACAGGTATGCACATGACAGCAAACCTTCCCAACGAGGATGAGAATTTTTTCCTACCCAAGGCAGTTCAGAGATTTGAGATACTTTGGACCCTCAACCCAATAGTTAGTAAGTTGTCTCAGAACCTCATAATATACAATTGATAAATATTTGTTGAATGAATGAATAGCTTAAGAGTTATTCCACCTACTCCCTCCCTCTAGTACCTCCACCTCCTGAATCTCATGTGGTTATCCTTTGAAAAGCACAAAAATCCTTTGAAACAACATCCCCAGCATGGGCTGAGAGAAGACATAATTGATGTCTGTGCACCTGTAAGGATTTCCAACACATACTCCCAGGGTGTGTCACTGGAGCCAGCCTTAATTGTTAAACTTCAGTGTGAGCATTTACTTATCAAAAATTGGCAATCACCACAAATCAGAGCTGTATTTATTGTTTTGTTGATTGTCAAGACTTAAGAAAGCGCTAATAATGCAGATTATATTTGAAATGTATGCGTTTCCCCCCATTGTTAGACCTATACCAGTACTGCCCTATATTGCTCCATTAACATTTCCTCGAGCTCAGCACAAGTATAACAGAAGGATCAGGGAATAAAACCATTCCTAATCTGGAGACCCGGTGTTTGGAGGCTAACAATGACCACGAATAATAATAACAACAGCTGGCATTTACTTAGCACCGGAAGATTTGCAAATTGCTTTATATCCATGATCTCACTGGAGACTCACAACACCCCTGCATATTCCAGTCCAGTTCCTAAACCTAAGTAAGAGTTCACTTCCAGTGAATTCAAGAGTCTGTGTTGGGTCAGCCTGAAAGGTTTACCAGTGCCATTAGTCTAAACAGGAGGAAAGGATGTCCGTAAAAGGATACTCTAAGTAGAAACTAAGCCACTGTAGTCCAGATGTAACTGTTTACAAAGTCAATCCTACAAATCCATCATAAGAATTACTTTAAATAGGATTAGGTATTTTGGTGTTTACTAAAAGTGCAGGGTTTACTAGAGTTTACTCAGGAAGAAAATACTCCAGAGATTCAACTTAAGTCTCCACCACCCCCACCCCCTGCTTTTTTTTTTTTTAGTCTGGGTCTCCCTATCATTTGTAGGGTAGAAGTACTATTCCTACTACAGCTCAGAACTCCCAAGCACAAGCAATCCACCAGCCTCAGCCTTCTTCTAACAGTGGTTTAGGAATACACCACCATGAACAGCCTGAATCCTATTTTTAAGGGACATTTGCTAAGCTGAATTCTTCCAAAGGATTTTGAAACATAAACTACTCTCATATAGTATCTAACTACCTTCTCAGACTAAAAGCCAAATTCAAAACAGGAGAAGAATAAAATTATCACAAAACATGTATGTTCACATGACTCTCATGTATTCTGTGTTTCAACCAAACTGGCCCACTTGCAGAGGTAGCACAGTATATTCCATTGGAGAATGCACTGAGGGAATTTTATTTTTTAATAGTCAAGTTATCAAGCATTTATTAGGTACCTACTATGGGCCAGACACTGTGCTAAGCGCTCAGAATAGAAAGGCAAAAAAAAAAAGTTCCTGTCTATGAGATTATTTATTGAATAATTAATCATAAAAGACATTGTTTTTATTCATCAAACTATACATTACAGTACCCTCTGTATTATGCAGTTCAGCACTCATTACATAACAATGATCCATATATTCAGACTAAAGGAGTATACTGTGTGACTTAATTTAAATGAAAAACTACTCTTAAAAAGTTTTCAGGGCATACATGGTCAGACTCAGAACATGTGCTCAAGTCTGCTTTCTGCACTCTGACTTGGCTATTCCTTCTCTTGCTTGCATGCTTTTATATCCTCCACTACATTCTTTCCCTCAACTCTGCCTCTCAGAATCCTTAACTTCCTTCCAGGCTCAACTCATAGGCCACCTTTTACTGGAAGCCCTTCCTGATTCCCCAAGTTGTAAGCGCTCTCTTCCTTCTCAAATTATATTTAACTTATTTATCTGTATAAATATTGTACCCCATGACAGAATGTAGGCGCCTTGAGGGCAGGTCCTGTTTTTCTCAGTGCTTGGCACATAGACTTAATAAATCCTTAATACATTGACAATAAATTAATCAGTCAACATATCTTTATTAAGCACTTAGTATATACCAAAGACTATGCTAGGCACTGGGGATATAAAGGCAAAGAACCTGAGCCCCTGCTCTCAAAGAGCTCACAGGCTAATGGGTAAGATAAGATGCAAACAACTATATATAACAATATGCATTTTTTTTTCCGCTTTTTTTTTGGAGGGGGGAAGGCAGGGCAATTGGGGTTAAGTGACTTGCCCAAGGTCACACGCCTAGTTTTGTGTTAAGTGTCTGAAGCCGGATTTGAACTCAGGTCCTCCTGACTCCAGGGCCGTTGCTCTATTCACTGTGCCACCTAGCTACCCCTACATATAACAATATATATATAGGATAAATTGAAGATGGTCTCAGAGGGAATTAAAGAGGAATGGGAAAGGCTTCTTGTAGAAGGTGGGACTCTAGCTGAGGCTTGAAACCAAGAGGCAGAGATGAGGAGAGAGAGAGGCATGAAGGACAGACAGTGAAAATGCTCAGTACAGGAAAATACAAGGTCCTGCAAGGGGGCCATTGGATTGTGACTATGTGGGGAGGAGTCAAGTGTCAGAAGACTGGAATGGCAGAAGGGGCGAAATTATGCTAGGTTTTAGAAGATAAATGCAATTTTCTATTTGGCCCTGGGAGATACAAGGAACGCTGGAGTTTACTGAATGGGGGGAAAGGTGGTGGGGAGTTGACATGGTCAGACTGTGGTGGCAGTGTCAAGAGAAGTATATGAAAATGTTACTAAAGCAGCAGCAACAAGACTTGACAACTGACTGGATGTGGCGAGTTAGAGAGAGCAACGACTCACGACTCACGACTCACGACTCACATATGATGCCTCGGTTGTAAATCTGGGTAACAGGGAAGATAGTAAATGGGAGGGCAGTAAAACATGGAAGCTGGGGAGAGTTTAGGAGGGAAGAAAAGAAGTTCAGCTGTAGACATGTTGAGTTTAAGATGTCTAGATGACACATGGTTCATGATGTCTAATAAGCTGCTGGAGACACAAAACTAGAGGTCAGGGGAAAGATGTAGGGCTGGACAAATAGATCTGAGAATCGCCTGCATAAAGTTGATAATTGATACCATAGGAGCTGATGAGATCGCTAGGTGAAACAACATAAAGGGAGTGAAGAAGTGAGACCAGGACAGAGCCTTGGGGAACACCTGTGATTAATGGGGGTGGCATGGATGAAGACCCAGCAAATGAAACCAAGAAGTGGACAGACAGAAGGAACATAGAAGAGCAGAGTCACCTAAATCTGGTGAGAAGAAAATGTGAAGAAGAGAAAGATGAAAGTAGTAAAGGTTGCAGAGAGGTCAGGAAGGATGAGGACTGAGAAATAACCATAGGCTTTAGCAAGTATTGCAGTGGTTCTCAACCTGTGGGTCGCGACTCCTTGGGGGGTCAAACGACCCTTTCGCAGGGGTCACAAGGGTCGCCTAAGACCATCGAAAAACACATATTTCCGATGGTCTTAGGAACCGAGACAACACTTCTACATCCATCTCCAGGCGGGTCCGCCCACATGCAGATACACCCACATACAAGTATTAAAGGGTCGAGGCATTAGGTAGGTTGAGAGCCACTGAATTAGGAGATCATTGCTACTTTTGGAGAGAGAAGGATTCTCTCCTTTCCTCTCACACTGCCACCACTCCAGTATGGACCCTCATCTCCTCACACCTGGACTGACAACACTACTTTCTGATTGCTCTCCTTGCCTTCAGCTCTCCCCACTCCAATCCCCCCTCCACTCTATTATCAAAATAACAGGTTCAACAGCATCATCCCCATCACACCAACCAATAAACTCCACTGGCTCCCTACTTCTTTTAGAGTCAAATAAAAAAATCCTGTTTGGCTTTTAAGGCCTTTCCTAAATGGCCCCTTGCTACTTTTCCAGTCTTATGATACCTTATTCCCTCCTAAGATCCAGAGACTAGCTTCCTCAAATAACACAATCCATCTTCTGACTACACATTTTCACTCTCCACCATGTCTGGGATTCTCTCTTTCCCTTGTCTTTGCTCCTGGATTCCACAGTTTCATTCAAGCCTAAACTCAAATTCCATTTTTTACAAGACACCTTTCCTGTTCCCCCTTAATGTTAGTCTCTTCTCTCTGCTTCAATTTAGCCTGTATATACATACCTTGCTTGCATGCAGTGATGTGTGTGTGTTGCCTCACTCATTAAATTGTGAGCTCCCAGACAGCTGCCTCTCTTTATAACCTTAGCACTTAGCGCAGTACCTGTCACGGGCAGATGCTTACTAAAAGCTCGCTGACTTGACTGTAAGAAAGGCCTGAACTAGGATGGGGGCAGAAACAGATGTGAAGAAATACATAAGTATATTTCAAAATTAAGGAAACCTTTTTTTCACAAGGCAACATAAAATTACCTTTATACAGAGTAAATATTCTATGAAAATGCCTTTAACAGGCAGCTGAGGACACAAAATTACAACACTTGTCTTGAGTCACTGCCAGTAACTGCTTTCTAAGAGAATAACAGAGCTTTAAAATAAACAGGGTTTTATGGAAACAGGGCAGATAAGACAAAGCTGTTGCCCAGTGGATAAGAGAGCCAGGAAAAACCCGGTCTTCCCCTCCAATTGAGTTATAAAGGCCAGACTTTGAAGAAATGTAATGAGTAACAATCATAGCTGTAACCAGTCTTTTGTGGGGGGGGGTGGAGAGGAAGTTATACCTTTTTTTCCAACTTTTTAATCTTTTTATTTCACCTCAGCCTGATAAGAGGGGTGCACAGAATAAACAGACAGGCTTGAGGATCAGTCAAAAGGCAATGCTAATCATCGCATTGAAGTACCAAAACAGCTTTTAAATAGAAACAGATCATTTGAAACAACTTTGCAAAGAGCAAACTGTGTCATTAGCTACAAATCGCCATTTCCACAGCCTGTATAGTACAGCTATACTGTTAACACTCAACAAATGATAAATACTGCTCCTGATAAAGATGTCTTTTACTGATGGGACATCACCAGGCCTTCTTCTTCACTTCCTTTAGGCTCATCCACTGAAGTAGTAAATAATCAAATCAGTGTAATGAATTCTAGTGTTAACATTCTTTCAGCATCAGGCTTTTTTTCTGAACATTTTACAATTAACCAAGTTTATATAAATAACTTTTATCAACTAATCTTAAATGCTAATAAGCCTATCTGCCTGTATGTTTTAATAAACTGATTTTTAAATTGTAACTTCTTCCACTTATGAAATTTGCTGGCTGATTTTGAATTACTTATGCATTGCACTTGGTATACAGAGACATACATTTGCAAAATGACAGAGTATAGTGGAAGAGCATGCTTCTCTCGTTGGGCACAGGCCAGCGTAACATCAGTCTAATTAAAAACCCAAATCAGAGCAAGGGACTTTTAAAATCCTAAGGTGATTTTTTTTGGGGGGGAAGGAAAGGGGGAGGGAAGAGTTTGTTGCTATTATTAACAGTTGGGAAAACTTTCTGAATTATGAATCATTGAAGTGCTATCATTCACATGAACATCATGCTAACGGCCCACTGTCACTGGGTATAAGTTATTCTTCTGATAATGGGGATAGATTTGTACTGAGTTCTTTCCCCAGAGCCCTTGTGACCAGTGCCACACACTTCCACAACAGCTGGCAATGGTTATGTATGAGTTCTCTGGTAGCTCTGGAACACAATAAAGCTATTATGATGCTCATGTGTAACTATGACCTTCACCCTTGGCCTCATGAACCTGCTTCTTTCCTCCTCCTGACTTTCCAATTTCTGTTAATGGAACCACCATCCCCTACCAGTTACTAAAAACCTTAAAAGGTCAATGCCTTTGATCTTCTCTATTCTTTGTCCTCCCCATATAGTCAGCTCTCAGTCAATTCCATCTCTGCATTTTCCTCTCAGATCCCTAAGGGTCTTTGGTTGCCACTCTAGTGGACCCTCATTACCTCTAGATTACAATCTGTTGCAATAGCTTCTTAATTTACCTCCAGTCACCACTACTTTATCATCAGCTTCCCAGGCTTTCCTACGCACCACTGCCAGATTAGTCTTGCTCATAAACAGCTCTGATCACATCCCCAGTTCCTTACTGCCTATACAATGAAGTCCAAACTCTCCCTAGGCTGGCAGTCAGGGTTTTCCATGCCCTGGTTCCAACCTATCTTTCCAGCCTTCACAGTCCAGCCAACCTGGACCCCTGGCTGTTCCCCAAATACATCCTTCATTTTTCTGCCCTGATGCCTCTGCTCACTCCTTTCTCAAATGGAGAATGAAATGCATTCATTTCTCACAACTGAGCCCACTGAAATCCTAGAGATAAACCTAGTTGAAATCCAAGTCATGATAATGGCAGCAGCAGTTAGCATTTATATAGCACTCCAAGGTTTGCAAAGTGCTTTACAAAAGTTATCTCATTTGTTCCTCACAACCCTTGATTAGTGATATTATTATACTCATTTTACAGATGAGGAAAATTCCTGCTACACAAAGCCTTCTTTGACTCATCGAGACAGAAGTCACATTTTTCCATCCTCTGAACATTCATATTAATATATATACACATATATATCTTATACTTTGTTTTGTAGTATAGTATATCTGTCTCCACTACACTGTAAACTCCTTGAATTTGAGTACTATGTTATCTATCTCTGTAGCATTTATACATTAGGCATCGGATGTTTGATGAATGAATGAATTCTAACTGAATGAACTGACCCAAACAACTAACCCTTCTCTCAAATCCAAGAAAAAGATTATTTCAATAAATTGAACAGAGGCAGTTAGGTGGTGTAGTGGACAAAACTCCAGGCCTAGAGTTAGGAAAACCTGGATTCAGATTTGACCTCATACACTTACTCATACACTCACTTAGCCCTGTTTGTCTCAGTTCCTCATATGTAAAATAAGCTGGTGAAGGAAATGGTAAACCGCTCTGGTATTATTGTCAAGAAAATCCCAGATAGAGTCACTAAGGGCCAGACATGACTGAAACGACTCAACAACAAAAGGCCTCTTCAGAGCTCTTCCCTTGCCTTCTCATACAATCTACTTTTGTGGTACTGCCTCGTACCTCACTGTTTCTGTTCCATCTCATTCACTGTTCAGTTGTATTTTATCTCCACTTTTTGATGGATCATAATTCAATGATGAGCTATTAAAAGGAACAGGTTCACAACAAATACAGTCTTAATCTTTAAGAAGGAGGTTATGAAGGGAAGTTCAGACATCCTTGTTAAGATTAAGAGGTCCAGCCAATCAAATGGAAAAGTGAAACTGCTTTAAAAAAAAAAAAACCTTGGAAGGCAAACAGGATTCTGGTGTCCTTATGTAAAAATAGGACTATTGGGCCCTTTGCCTACACCTGCCCTTAGACATTTTAAACTATCTCTTGTCACAGAAATGTAAAGCAGCTTTGGTCTTTTGGACTCTAGGCCTGCCACTCTTATCTGCTCTGCCACCTGGCTGCCCACTCTGAGGAAATTTACACTAGGTCACCTGGAGACACCAGGCATCAGGGAAGTGAAAGACCTTCCTTTTGCTTCAGAATTGAAAACGATCTTAGAGAACATTTATTCTGTCAGAGAAGTGAATTATTCAAGGTCACAAAAAAAGTGGCCCTCCAGATCTCCCCCTCCCAGTAGAGTCCAATTTCCAGCATGCCAAATTGCTTCCCCCTCAGTCTTTGTCTCTCTCCCACAGACACACTTTCAACTTTTGTTTGTTTCATTTAGTTAAGTCACAGATTTTTAGAGTACAGTGTTAGCCAAGGTGAGATACATCTTCTAGGCCGATTCCTCACCACTTGAATCATTGTTACCGCTGTCTGGTGTCACCTGAGAGAAATCTCAGATTCTCAGTAAGAGACCATGGAAGTCACCTAGTGCAACCCAGTACAGGCACTTAATAAAATGTCTGTTCTACTCTCTACCTGAAACATAATTCCCATATAAATAGCCCTCACAAGTGGTCATTGAGCTTCAGGATGAAAGTCTCTGCTGAGAAGGAAATCACTACCTGCCATGGAAGCTCACTCCATGTTTGGGCAGCATTAATTACTAAGAAATTTTACTAACCAGAAAAATCCTTCCCTGTAGCTTCTATTCCACTGGTCCTCCTTCCGCTCTCACATCATGAATAAATCTAATCTTGCTTCCACGTAATGGCATTCCAAATATCCTAAGACAGAAATTCAAACCAAACCGTCCTAGTTTTTTCAACTATTTCATATATGGTATGGCTCTTAATCATACTAGTGGTGCCTCTCCTTAGAGCACGGACAGAAAAGAAAATCCTTACCACTAAAGTCCTTGGTGCCATCAACATCACAAACTGATGTAGTTTTATGAGTGGAAATGGCATTAATGAAGATGCATGACCATTTGCTTTTCTACGGCATTCTAAGGACTCTGTCAGTTCTTCCATCTGAATTGTCAATGAAATCTCTTCTATGTGTTTTCTCCTGCTGTTAGAATGTTAGTTTTTTCAGAGGAAGAACTAGCTTGTTTTTCTGTTTTTATTCCCAGAACCACTAGCACCATGCTTTGTATACAAGTGCTTAATAAATGCTTTTCCATCCATTCATTGCCCAATCTATCAATGTCTGTCCTTAAAACAGGGCACCCAGAACTGAGCACAATATTCTAGATGTTGACTAACCAGAGAAGATTATGGTGAGACAATCATCCCTTCTCTACTGGATACCATATTCTATTAATGCAGCCTAACAGTGTAGCAATTTCTATTTGGCTCATAAACTTCTTGAGGACAAGAAGTATGTATTATTCATCTTTGTATCTTTTTCAAGATCTAGAACATTGCTTGCATATAGCAGACAAATTAACAGCTGGTTAACATTAATTTAGATCAAAATGTACATTTATTCGATTTCAATAAAATATATCCTAATTGTAACAACCAATTCAATATGATCAATAAGGTCTTTGGAGACATGGGCTACATTAGTAAAAGGCATCTAGAATAGTGTAATGGAAAAAATCTTTACAGGCTGTTTTCTGTAATTAGAAAACAATTTAACTACTTTCAGTGATATATACTTTCTGGTCTAAATTCTATTGATGGTAATTATAAATATATATGAAAAGTTTAAACATTTCTATCTGATCATTTATCCAATCTAATCTGTCAGTGAGTAAGGGATTAAATAAACCTAAACATGCTTCTATTTTTATTAAGGTCAAGTAGGATTTCCTTGCAAAATTTCCTGACTAAAAAGATTCTCCCTTAAAATGTGGGACACAAAAAGAAATTCCTCATTAATGTTTTCATAATAGTCAATTCAGCAGTGGGTCCTAGGACCACCCAGTCACATTCACCAAGCCTGGACTCAGGCAATTAGGCTCTAAGTTTTTGCCCTAAGGTTTCATTGCACTGAAGTGTCATAATATAGTCTGAGGCACTGGACTTGGAGTCAGGAAAACTTGGGTTTCAATCCTTCCTCAGACACTTACTAGGTATGTAACCCTAGTGAAGTCATGTAACCTTTTTGAGCCTGGGGCTTTTCAGTCTCCTATTAAATAGGACTAGATGACCTCTATGGTATACTCCAGCTCTAAATCCATGATCTTGTAAGTAGAAAAAATATCCCAAGAACAACAAGAATCAGGTACTAAGTGGCATACTTTCTTTGCCTGGAATTCTATATTATGATAATTATATATTCAAACTAATTATTAAAAGAAAATTAATTGCAGCCACATCTGACATTCATTCATATTGGTCCTTATTTTATATGACTATAACTGCAAAAACTATACTAAGAAAAAAATAACTCCTATTCATAGGATGGATCCAAAATGTTTCATGCACATCATCTCATTTGAATTTGATGACAACTTTGATAGATATTACTATCATTTGAATGATATCATTATGGTTCCAATTGGTTAGATGACTGTTTCTCACCATCATACAGTTATTACCACTTCTGACAAATAATGACTGTGTTGCTCTGGGCAACCACTCAGTGTGATGGGGTAACTTTCTAAAAGTACAAAATTGCAGAAAAGAGGCTGACTTGCATATTGGTATGGAGAGTTTCTCCACCTAGGAATGCCCTATATCAATGAAATCACAGGTCCAGTCTTTCTCTCTTATACAGTTAGTGACAGAATAAGAACTTGAATCCAGTGGAAGTTCTTTGCACTATAACAGTTGGTTCTAACAGAACATGAGTATAACGCATTTTTAAAACCGTGTTTTTTCTCTTGTAAGGAATTGAAATGTTGATTTAAAAAAAACAAAGCTAATGAATTCTCTTCTGATTTTATTTCATCACTGACAACAATTTGCACTCATTTATAAAGGTACCTAATTGTTAAAAAAAAAGAAAAAGAAAAAGAAATTAATAAAATTTAAAGTGACTTTTTTTCTGTGTGGAATTTAAAATTGTAAATAAATGTTATATTCAGGCACCGAGGTGGAGTTTCTCTAGAATAAGATATTAATATAAAACTAACATTTTGATCCGTATTATACACTCCAGGAGTACTACACAATTTCCCCAAGATTTTAACAGTATCTATTTTGGAAGCTTGTGCTGTGTGCTTTTGCCCCACAGTCCACAATATGGATCTAATTAGCTTCAGCTGCCTTATGTTAGTAATAAAAAAGGGAAAGCTTTGTTCATCATCTAACATGGTCCAGTAATCATAGGCTCAAAAATCATACATAACCTTCAATCCACATACAAAGAAATAAACTTTTAAAATCCCTCCACACCGTGCGCTACCCTGCTAAGCGCGGTAACTTTCCGGCTCTAGAGTTTTCACTAGATCTGGAAGTGATTTATTGATAGACTGGAGACCTAGTGCTCCCTTTACTCTCTCCCATCCACCCCCGTGCAGCTTGCTCCGTCTCCAAAGTACTTACACCGGAGTGGACGGACAGGGAATCTGGTTCCAGGCACATTTGTACTGAGCCTGAATAAAACTCTCAGTTCCCTCCAGCACAGAGCAGCTCACATTCTTGTTCACTATGTAGGCGCACCAGTTCCTGGGGCGGGGTAGAAAGAGAGAGAAGGATTAACTGTAAAATGGGGGAACAATGAGAATGGCTAAGAAAAGATGAGTCGAAGTATTTATACAATTCGTTGATGGCTAAGGGCACGTGGGTGTGGAGGGCATTATCTTTTTTTTTTAAACAAATTAAATAAGTATATGAAAATGAGAATGAATGTCAAAGTGAGCTGCTCCAGCAACTGTGTGCCTTGGAGCGGTTTGGGGGCGCCCCCGAGGCAGGAGATGCTCCCTCCCTCCATCCCCGCGCCCCCCAGGGCATGGCAGAGTCCGAATTCAGCGTGTGGCCGGGCCAGTCCTGCACGTCTCCAGGCCGCCGCTGTCCCGCCTGCAGTTCAGCTCCTCCGCCTGGCCAGCCAGATCTCTGCTCGTCTGACAGGCTCCCCAAACTAGCCCCCTGCCCAGGCGATGCTCCCTAGGCTAGGCGCGGGGAGTCTTAAGTGTAACCCTGCAGCACCCTGGGGACTTCTTGCTGCTCCCAGAGGGTTCGGAGCTGAGAGCTAGCTCTGGGGCGCTGAGGGCTGGGGGAGTGGCATGCTGGCAGGGAGCCCGAGCCTCCAAAGGGATTAGCCCTGGCCAGGGAAAGGGGAAGAGGAGAGGGGGCACTTACTTGTTCCGAACGCCGGGCCGGCTGGTCTGCCGCATATGCGGGGTGGCTTGGGCGAGCCAGTCCTCTCGGAGGGCCAGGAACGCCAGCACCCACGCCCAGCCGCAGGGCCACATTCTGCTGCGCCCTGGGCTCGGATGGCCCCGCTGCTCCAGCTGCCGCAGCTGGCGCAAAGAGAGCGAACGAGTGCGCTTTACCGCTCTTCCAGACTGACTGAATGCGCCCTCACACGGGGTTCTGGGGTGGAGGGCAGGGGGCAGCCACCCAGAGCCCGGGCCACCAGGTCTACGAGCTGGAGGCAGTAAGCTCCGCTGCTTCGGCCCCTTTTCCAGCGCCCCCCGCCCTCCCGCTCCGAACCCGGCCCCTCAATCTACTTTCTCACACTTCTCCTTTTCCGGCTTTCCTCACCCTGCTCTTCTCCTCCTCGGGTCCCTCAATGACGCACAGGTCCCCCCGGTTGCCGCCCTCCTCTTTATTTCACTTCCCCCTCCGAAACGTGACTCTTCCCTCCACCCGGACTCCGTCTGTGTGTCTCCAGTCCCCTTCGCCTCTCTGCAGGGGGTTAGGGGCAAGAGGATTGGGAGAAGGGTCTGTATTACAATATTTCAAATTACTCATTCCTTTGGTCTTTTCCCAGAAGCACAGGAACTCCGCCTTCCACCTTCCAGAGACACACACACACACCCCCACCCCCTCAGAAGCAGCAATCCGCAGTCTGAGAGTCTGTTCCCACAGGCATCCCTGGGTGCTGAACTCTAGAGGGGCATCTTTATCAGTCCCCTGGGGAAGGCACTGATCTGGATTTCCTCATCTGGCAAGAGGCATGCGTTTACCCCCCTTTTCTTATGTTCATTGATTCATCTCCACCACTTTTATGAGCAGAGGGGAGATAAGAGGAAAGCTAAGAAGATGTCTTTTCTTTTTCATCTTTACAAAATACAAAGTTACACAAGTCAATAGTACTCATTTAAAATTTTCCAAATCAGCACCGAACATCTCTGTTGACTTTGATACCATTAGAATACACTTTTTTTCCTCACTGAAAAGGGGCAGACAAAGCTACAGTAATACGGTCTTAGCCACGGCTGGGCCTTTTTGCCTTTATCATCTTCATAATTAAGTTTATGTTCTCTCTCTAACCAGAGATTTTTCTAGGGGCCTTTATATCAAAGAACTGCCTAAAACAGGCTCTGGTTTTAGAATGGAATGATGGTTTAGTATAGAATGGTGGTTAATTTTTGGAAGGTAAATCAAGGCCCTAACTTGTACCATCCTATATCTAGAACTTTTTTTTCCTTCGATTAGCATTTGGCACAATTTCACCAAATCTAATAATTTCTAACATTCTAACGGTCTTAGAAAAGTTGGCAGTCTCGTTTGTACTTTGTTTTTCATTCGTTGTCTTTTGTCTTCCCTATTCTTTTAAACATTTTCTTATCCTCACCATCTGTTCTTGAAAAGGAGAAAACTTGACTTGAGGGACCCCTTAGTAGAAGTCCTAAACAAAGAAAAGAATTTTCATTACTATTTAAAAGAGAAGTCATGAAGTAATTTCAGAGTAAACCCACAGTGTCTGATGCAGTGCTTAATGTTGCCATGTGTTAGTTATATATTTAATAGTAATATGTTAACATGACATTACTAGCTAGAGGAACTTGACCCCAAAGTGGAGCTACATTGGAATATGCAGGAACTAAAGAAATTAGTCTGAGTCAAGAAGATTCTCTGATGTTGACAGGCTTTTCTTTTTCTTTCCTTTTTTCTGGCTCGTTTCGGGGAACACCAGTGAAGGAAATTCCCTAACAAGGAACTTCCCCCAAGAGTTAAGCAGCAATTTCTACCATGTAAGGGTATGTAATCTATCTATAGACTCTGGAAATGAAATATTATGAAACTGATGTAAGCCTGATATTATCCTAGCTTTCAAAAAAAGACCGTGTAGGGGGAAATAGTAAATTTAACAAATTATTCAAAAAGGTCAGAAATAATTTTCTATTGAATAACCTTGTAGATAATAACCTGTATAGCCTCTGATCGACTGCGCAGATAAGAAGAAAAATAAAAAGGGGCAGTGCAAGAAAAGAAAAGGAAGCGTGCCTTTCATGGCACAATACTGACTTACCAGTTTTTCTTCAAAAGTTAGTCCTCAAACATATGATGGATTATTGTGTTCATGGAAACAAAGGTAAATTGAAATAATCTGGTAAACATTGAATAAACTCCAGCCAGACTCTGCTGAGCTCTCAAGATATCTGGGGAGGAGTGCTGATGAATGGCAGCAAGGGATGTATGGGAGATCAGCTAAACTAACTCCATCACCTTCTAGGTCCTAGATCACATAAACAGTAACCACAGTCATTTCAGAAACCGATTTGGTGACAAATATAGCATTCTTTTCCACTTCACTACAAGATATATGCAAATAATATGAAGTAGACTCTAATAAGGGCAAAGATATATCTAAAGTTTTCTAAGAAAATCTGATGACAGAAAGATCACTTTCATCTAAAACAATGGTTCTCAACCTGTGGGTCGCGATCCTTTTGGGGGTAGAACGGGGTCACCTAAGACCATCAGAAAACACGTATTTCCAATGGTCTTAGGAATCGAGACACCCACCGCCCCTCTATCTGTCTCCAAGAAAGTCCACCCACATGCAGATATAAAGGGTTATACGAGCATTAGGAAGGTTGAGAACCACTGATCTAAAAAAAGAAGATAGTACTTGAGCTGAGCCTTGAAGGAAGATGAATATATCAACGGATGAACGTGTGAAATCTAATTTCTCATAAAATTAATGGGACCTGACCAAGGATCTAAGGCCCAGATTTTTATAGAAGTGACCAGAAAAACTATTTAAATAACAATAAATTATACTGCATACCCTATAGGCTTCTGGGGGCATAGTGGATTGACTTGGAGTTCAGGAAGACCTGAGTTCAAATATTACTTCAGACTCTAGCTGTGTGACCAAAGCAAATCACTTAAGCCCTCTCAGCCTCAGTTTTCTCATATGCAAAATGGGTATAATAAAGTAGAGTTAGATTTCAGTGAGCCATCTGACACCATCTCTTATACTTTGGATGGACAGATGTTAGTTGGGTGATAGTACAATCAGATGCACACAGCATTACTCCTTGGATGAGCATGCCCAAAGGTGCTGATCAGTGGAAGGAGGTGTGCAGCAGTGTTTCGTCTTTGGCTCTTCTCTATTCAATGTTTTTACCAGTGACTTGAATAAAGATATAAATGACATACTTATCAAATTTGTAGGTAAAAGAAAATTTGAAAGGATGCTGTATTTATGTGTGGGTATACACATATGTTTATGTATATATGTGTGTATAAAGATGTTGATTGACAATAGTTAAAATCCATGAAATGTTCAACAGAGTGGAACAGTGGGCTCAACTAAACACAATAAAGCCGAAATAGGGATACATATGAACTCCTATACTCCTATATTTAAGTCTAAAAGTCCAAAACAAAAATATGATATATGAAAGACTTGGCCAAGTCACATGAAAAAGAGTTTTAGTTGCCTGCAAACTCAATGTAAGTCAACAGTAAAATGTAGCTGCCAAAGAAAGTTAATATGATGGACTGACAGAGGCATAACATTCAGATCAAGAGAGGTAACAGCTCCACTGTACTCCCTCTTGTACTAGTGAGACCACATCTAAAGTATTATGTTTGGTTCTGGGCGCCACATATTAAGAGGAGCATTGACAGGCTGGAGTTCATCCAGAAGAATGGATGAGGGCACTTGAAACCATGTCATATGAGGATAGGTTGAAGGAACTGGGGATGTTTGCCTAGAAAATGTGGCTCATGGTCACTGTTTCTACTATTTGAAGAACTGTCATGTGGAAGAAGAATTAGACTTATTTGTGTTTTAAATTCAGAGCTCAGAACTGGAGTCAAAGGTAGAAATCATAAGAATCCAAATTTCAGCTCAGTCTAAAGAAGAACATCCCCACAATTACTGCTGTCCAAAAATAGAAGCTTATGGCTTGTGTAGTGAGTTTGTAATCACTGAAGATTATAGAATCATAGATTTTGTGCTAGAAAAGCCCTTAGAGGCCATCTAATCAACTAATCAAGGTCATTTATTAAGCACCTACTTCAACAGGTGTTAGAGATAAAAATAAAAAGAATGAAACGATTTCTACTCTTGAGAAGCTTATAGTCTAGGAGAGCTCCCTTGTTTACTAAGGCCCAGAGAAGTTAAGGGATTCACCTGTGATCACCTGGGCTCAAGGTGGCAGTTTGGGGATTTGAACTCTGTCTAGAAATCCAGTTCTCATGCTGCTGCAACAATATGTTAAAACAGAAGCTAGATTAGTACCTAGCTATGAACTTTGATTAGATGATCTTTCAGGGCTCTTCCAGTTCCATAATCTAACCCAAAGGGTTGATCCCCAAGAGTAGACTATTTAAGACAACTCTTTACCCATTCTCTTTATTACCACAATAAAAGGGGATTCATGAAATAATATGTGCTTAATAAATGATTAATTTTTTTGGCCTTTCTTTATACTTAGCACAGCCTTAGAGAATAGAAATTAGGTCCATGTTTATACTCCAATGAACAAATGAGCTTGATGTTCCCTTGAATACCTCATTTAACCTATCCCTAAGGACCTAGGACTTCATGGTCAAACTAGCACAGGAAGTTCAGAGTTACTGAAAGGAAATAACGTTACAATCAGTACCTTTGTTTTGCTTTGGTCACAGACCTGTGAATCCATCAGCACAGGGAACTCCCACGTGTCAAAAACTCTTCTGTAGATTGGGAACATCAACTTATCTGAAACATTGTCTTAAAGAATTGGATGGTATCACTGAAAATAATATCACAGAATCGTAGATTTAGAATGGAAAGAGACCCTAGAAGTCATTGAACGATCAAGTCTAAAACCTTAATTTTTATACATTCAGAAACTGAGCTCCAGCCAACTTAAGGGTGTTGCCTAGGGTCAGATAACTAGCAAATGAGGCAGTAGGAGGCAGCTAGATGGCTCAGTGGGTAGAGCCCTGGATCTGCATTCAGGAAGATCTGAGTTGAAATCCAGCCTCAGACACTATCTGTGTGACCCTGTGACACTTAACCTCTGCCTCAATTTCCTCAACTGAATAATAGGGATCATAATAATATCTACCTCAGGAATTGTTGTGAGGATCAAATTAGATAATATTAGTAAAATGATTAGTACCATGGCTGGCACTTAATAAATGCTTATTCTCTTCCCTTTCCAGTATCTGACCCCAGGCTCTGTTGACGATAAGGTCGACCCCTTCTAAACACACCCCAATGTTGTCTGTCTTATGACTGCTCATTTTGGGGGAGAAATTTACTTTTCTTCCACAGTCATTTGTGATACATTTCAGTGCAAAGTAGCCTCTCATCACAATGGCCAGCTTCTGTGACACAGAACAAGCTGCTTCCTTTTTCCATGTTGGCCTTCGGGCGTCATTCCTGACCTCCTTTATTGACTTAAAAAAACCCTCCCTAACAATTTCTGAGCATGCTGTATAGATTTCATTCTTTTTGTTTTGTTCTTAAAAAAAAAAAGCAGACAGTTGGTCATCAGTGTTTTTATGTGGTTAAGTCAACATTCAATAAGTTTACAAGAAGCATATGGTGTAGTCTAGTGTAATACAGCAAAAACCAACCAAACAAACAAACAAAAACCCTCAGGTCATAGAGGTCTGGGTTCATCAGATACTGACTGACTCCCAGTGTGATCCTGGGCAAGTCATTTAACCTTTATCAGTCTTAGTTTCCCATTTGTAAAATGGGGATAATCATAGCACCAGTGTGTAAGCACTGTCTTTGTTAGGCGTAAATACTATAATGTATTCAAGGCATATTGCAAGCTTCAAAGTAATAGATAAATGTGACCTATTATTACTTAATGAGGAAAAAATAAACTTTCAAAGGACTTTTGTAGTTAATGCAAAGCATCACCAGAAACAACCAGGACTCCTTGGTTAGGTTTTTAAAATTAATATGTATATCTTTTCTTTAAGGAGTAAATAAAAATTGGTGAGTAACAGAAATCGATGGATACACATACAATCTTGCTTCATTTTTGTTTGCTCACTTTTCTTATGTTCTTATTTCTTTTTCTATCTTATTTTACTCATCACTGGAAGTTTAAATAAGATTAATTTTTTTATTCTTTTGGAAGGAAGAAGGCAAGGCAATTGGAGTTCAGTGACTTGCCCAAGGTCATTGTAACAGCAATCAATTTGGCAGATACTTAACACTTAGTAACTTGGGGCTAAGTATGGAAGGTGTGGACTCTGTCCCACTGTTGAGGGGGTGTGAACTCCCCTGTTGACGTGGAAGAAGGAGATTGGCTGAGAAAGGAGGCCAGTGTGTGTATATATAAGCAAGAATTCCAGAGACAGAGAGACAGAATTGGAATGTTGCTCCTGGTGAAGGAAAAATCGTGGAGACTGAAGCTGGCTGTGGAGACTGCAGCTGATTGTGAGAAACAGATAGAGAGAGAGAGAGAGAGAGAGAGATTCTCTCCCAGCATGTGGAAGCTGAGAACTGAGTTGGAGTTTTCTGAGAACTGAGATAGAGTTTTCCTGAGACCAGAATCTGGTGAAGGCCGCCTGAAAGGCTGAGAGGGCTTGCCTGGAAGGCTTCCTGGGAGGCCGAGATTCTCCTGGGTCCTAGGGCCAGCTGAACTGCTGGATGACTGAAGAAACATGACAGGATAAGACTTTGTTTGTTTGTGGCCTGGCTGATCCTTGAGCTCTAGGCAAAAGAAGTGGTAAAGCGTTTGAGATGTGCTGGACCCTGTGAACTTCAGTGTATGCCAGGGACTGCCCTGAGGACTGGACATGGACCTGGGAGCTGTCTGCTTCTGAATCCAGGTGACTGTTTGGTGGATTCAGGAGGGAGCTGGGACCATAGAAGGGGATCCAGGGAATCAGAGAGACCACCCAGAGTCAAGATGAAGAAAAGGCCTTACCTTGGATGAAATTGAGGTTTGCTGGACACTGAGGAGTGGAGGGTTTGTGTGGTTTTTCTAATGATTGTATTTAATGACTGATTGAGTTGATCTACGATTGCCCTACGAGTGGAAGATTGATTATTGTATTGTGAATTGATTGAACGATTGAGTATTGATTACTGTATTGTGAATTGATTGAATGCTTTGTTCTAAATATTGTGGCCACTGTGGTAAAAACTGTGTGGCCATTCTAATGTTAAGCTGTTATGAACACTATAATGTGATTTTCTGTGATAAGATGTGATGTTGTGAATATTAATTATATTGTGATATATTGGGAATGTTTGCCTTGATATGTAATGGAATAAACAGAGTGTTCACTATACTGTGTAATCTGAACCTTAAAAGCTGTTCACAGTAGCATTCTTTTGGAAATCTACTGGTGCATGGTGTTACAGTCACACAGCTTAATAAATGTGTCAAGTGTCTGAGGCCCAATTTGAACTCAGGTCCTCCTGACTCCAGGGCCAGTGCTCTATTCACTGTGCCACCTAGCTGCCCCATTTTTTTTAAACCTTTCTTTGTATCCTTAATGTTAGTATAGTATTTGGCCCAGCCTTATTCAATTCCATTCAGAAAATAATTACTAAGCATCTTTTATATGCTAGACACTGAAAATACAAAGGTAAAAACAAAAACAGTACATAAAAAACATCAAGGAACTTACATTCTATCAAAATGCTACAGAATGTACATGCTAGGCGATCTGAGGTTAGGAGAGTACACTAACTCTAGGGGGATCAAGGATGCTTCTGAGAGGAGGTAGTGCCTGAGTTAAGTGTGAAGGAAGATAAGGATTCTGAGATGCAAAGATGAGGAGGGAGGGCATTCCAGGTGTAGAGGCAGGAGATGGAATGTGGGGTTTTGGTAATAACTAATGATCTAGTTTGTCGGGAACATATAGAGTATGAAGAAGAAGAATGTGAAATGAGATTGGAATGGAAGTTGAAGCCAGACTGTAAAGAACTTGAAAAAATGCAAATGGAAAACACTGAAGCTTTTTGAGCAGAGGATTGATGTATTCACACCTGTACACTAAGAAGATTATTTTAGCAACCATATAGGGAGATTGACAGGCAGATCAGTTAGGGAGCTTTTTCGATTGTTCATGAAAGGCAGGATAAGGAGCCTGAACTAGAGTAATGAAGTTGTGAACAGAGAGAACTGAATAGATAAAAGAGAAGCCAGGGTCATCCCCATGGCACCGTCAAGCATCCAAAGACAATTTCAGTGGAGATTTCATCATTATTTCAACAAGTGCCTTCATTACTCTGACTGCCTCAGCAGTTTAGGGTCTAATCCTACACACACACAGACACACAACCCATAAAAATATAAACATAAATTTTTTTTGTCCCAAATAAAAGGCCAAAAGAAGTGGCAAGCAGGCCAACACAGATGTTTCATAAATGTCATCATACATCTTAGGTAATAAATGAAAAATGCAGACTTGAATAGTGTTTTTAAGTTTAAAAAGCTGAAGGAAAAAAAAAAAAGCTTTTCTTTTGATTCTCACAATGACATCATGAACAGGGACTACAGTAATACACCAAAGGATTTGAGGTTGCCTTGATCTGAGTATTCCCTTCATTAATACATATCACAACCCATCTATGCTTTTCTACCCTTTGCCCATGTCCACGCTACAAACCATTAAATTTGTTTGCAATATTTTCCCTTTGTGACAGATAAGAAAAGAGGCCAAGAAAGGTTTAATGTCTTGTGTTAACCAAGATTCAGAATAAGGATTCAGACCAAAAAACAACTTTCCTAGCTAATATTTGAGTCTTCTTCCCACTACTTGAATGAAACCTCAGCTTTCAGTATGGAATACTATTGCCAACATTTTGTCACTGGAGATCTTGGAAATCCATTCATTCAGGAAATTTTGTCAAAAAGGTATGGGGATTTTGGTGTCAGCTTGACAGTAAATAAACATTAATTACCTACAACTATATGCCAGATAGTATGCTAAGTGCTGGGGTTACAAATATGAAAAAGACAGTCCCTTGCCCATAAGGAGCTTACAGTCTAATGGGAGAAGACAACACACTAAAGTGGACTCACCAACTCAACTGAGTTTAACAGCACAACAGGGCTACCAAGAAAGATAATGCAGTCTAAATTTCTGGCGAAAAGCTGCTTAAAAGGAAGCAACCCATACAGATCCCATAGACCTAGTCCAGCAAAAATCTGAAATTCTCTCCAACTCAAATAATGATCAGGAAATCCAATAAGAAACCATAGTAGGGGGACAGAGCCAAGATGGCGGCATAGAAGCAACAAGCTTCCGCAGCTCCCACATAGCCACCTCAAATACCCATGATATATGACTCTAAACAAATTTTAGGCTCCAAAACTCACAAAAATACAGAAAAACACATCCCCTGCTGAAGGCAGCTTGGCAGAAAGGGCTCATCGCAGCACGCTGGGAGCCGAAAACCAGCCCAGCCTGAAACCACGGCTTGGCCCCAGGGCAGCCAGGACGAGCGGCAGCTGGAGCCTTCAGGAGAGTGGATCAGTACCAGCTGTGGCAGTTTCCAGAATTATCAAGCCATTAGAAACAAGGACTAAGTGAAAGGTCAGTGGAACTCAGCTAAATTTGGGGGAGAAAAGCTGTCTGGCAAAACTGCCTCCAGGGCAAGGAAGTGGCAGAAGTGGTAGCCCTGCAGCCCCTAACATGTGGTTGCTTCAGAGCTCCTGGCCTGCAGACTGCAGGGAGTCCAAGCAACCCTTTAGAGGCTAAGTGCTCTTGCATTGAGCAGCCTGGATCTGGATCATGGTTTTGAGTGGTGGTCCTGGGTTGAGTTTTCAGTGAGCCAAAGCTGGTGGGGGCTGCAGAGGCCTCCTAATAGCTCCAACGGCTGCGAAAACCCCAGCAATTTGGGACAGAGCTTTTTCCTCTGGAAGTAGAGTTCCACAGAGCTAAATAATCAAGTAATTCACTGGCAGCATGAGCAGGCAAAGGAAGCAAAGTAAGAGCAAGCAATCTTTAGATTCCTTCTTTGGGGACAAAAAGGAAAAAAACATGGAACGGGAAGAAGACAACAGTCAGAACTCTCACTCCAAAAGCTTCCAAGAAACATGAAGATTGCCTAAAAGCCATAGAGCAGCTTAAGAAAGATTTTGAAAACCAAATAAGAGAAGTAGAGGAAAAATTGGGAAAAGAAATGAGAATGATGCAAGAAAATCATGAAAAAAGTCAACAGCCTGACTGAAGAAAATAACACCTTAAAAAATAGATTAACTCAAATGGCAAAAGAGGCCCAAAAAGCCAATGAGAAGAATGCCTTAAAAAATTGAATTTGCCAGAAGGAAAAAGAATCTCAAAAGCTTTCTGAAGAGAATAATTCCTTCAGAATTAGAGTGGAGCAAATGGAAGCAAATGACTTTATGAGAAATCAAAATACTATTAAACAGATCCAAACAAATGAAAAAATGGAAGGCAATGTGAAATATATCCTTGAAAAAACCACTGACCTGGAAAATAGATCCAGGAAACACAGTTTAAAAATTATTGGACTACCATGATCAAAAGAACTTAGAAAGCATCCTTCAAGAAATTCTCATGGAAAATTGCCCTGATATTTTGGAACCAGAGAGCAAAATAGAACTTGAAAGAATTCACCAATCACCTCTTGAAAAAGATCCCCAAAAGAAAACTCCTAGGAATGTTATAGCCAGGTTCCGGAGTCCCCAGATCAAGGAGAAAATATTACAGGCTGCCAAGAAGAAACAATTTGAATACTGTGGAAACAAAATTAGGATAACTCGGGATCTGGCAGCTTCTACATTGAGGGATCGAAGAGCCTGGAATATTATATTCCAGAGATGAAGGGAGCTAGGATTAAAACCAAGATGCACTCACCCAGAAAAATTGAGTATAATGTTCCAGGGGAAAATATGGTCATTTAGTGAGGTGGAGGACTTTCAAACATTCTTGCTGAAAAAAACAGAACTGAAAAGAAAATGTGACACTCAAATACAAGAAGCATGAGAAGGTAAACATGGAAAAGAAATCATAAGGAACTTATCAAA
>CM053587.1:179777197-179797296 GCA_028646515.1 Pseudochirops corinnae | reverse complement strand
CATTTCTTTGGGAGGGGAAAAGGGAAGAATGATAAAAATAGTTCCTTGGGCAGTAACTAAAAGTATAACTAAAAAGTAGTGCAAGCAAAATGTCTGAGTCTAAACTAACACTGGTTATGAGGGTAGAAAGTCATGTGCTTGGAATTCAATATGAAAGAACAACAGACAGGACTTAGCAAATCATAGGATATAGAGAAAAAGGAAAAGGAAGAGTCAAATAGCACTATCTGGTACCCTTAAAAAGTTCAGAAATTGAGATGGGGAACCTGGATTTGGGTGGGGATAAGGAAGTCAGTTACGAATCTAAGGTAATAGTAAGCCAAGTGGGAAAAAACTAGAAGGCAGCTGTGAATTTTGAACCACTGTTCAACAAAGTTGGAGGAGTTAGAAATATAAACTTGGGAGTTGTCTGCGTAAAAGTAAGAGCAAAAGCTCTGGCAGCAGAAGATATAGCTAAAGGAAAACAGTCACATTTAGGGAAAGAGAAAAAAAGCTAGTTATGGACTAAAAGGAGACAGTCGTGTTAAAGGCTGTAAAGAAGACTAACAACTGAGAAAAATGGCAATAGATTGTGTTACTGAGGGTCCCTAGTGACCTGCAAGAATGCAGTTGCAGTAGAATAAAAAGAATGGGTATCAGGATGATTAAAGAGAGAAGACAGTGAGGAACAAGTTGGCAGTGAGAAGAATGAGATACACAGTATAGTATCTAGAAGAGGCAAGTTCAGCAGTAATAATCTATAAATTATCTGAGCCTGCCTGCCCATGCTGTGTACGTGTGTGTGTGTGCATACATGCATACTTTAAGGGAGACAGCATGAAAACAACTATATATAAACAAGACACAAAAAAATTAGAGATATTCTTAGAGGGAAGGAACTGTCACTTAAGGGAGTTACGGAAAGGGTTCTTGAAGAAGGTTGTATTTTAGATGGTACCTGAAGGAAGCCAGGAAAGCCAAGAGGCAGATATAAGGAGAAAAGGAAATTCCAGACATGTGAGACAGACAGTAAAAAAGCCCAGAGGAAGTATATGGAATATCTTGTAGAAGGAATATGAAGTGTTCTGTGTAAGAAATATTAAGGAGGGCAGTGTCACAAAATCTCAGGGTATGTGAAAGAGAACAACTTGTGGAGAAGACTAGAAAGGTAGGAAAAGGCAATGCTACAAAGGATTTTGAATGCCAACAGAAGATTTTATATTAGATCTGATCTTAGGAGGTTCTAGGGAGCCATTGGAGTTTACTGAATAAGGGAACAACATAGTCAGACCTATGCTTTCGGAAGATCAATTTGATAGATCAATTTGAGATGAGGATGGATTGGAGAAGGGAGATTTAAAGCAAAGGTCAAACAGCAGGCTATTACAATGATCTAAGTGTGAGATGATGAGGGCCTGTACTAGTGTGGTGACAGCATGTGAGGAGAAAAAAGAGCCTACACAAGAGATGATGCAAAGGTAGAAATGATAGGATTTGACAACTGATTGTGTAAGATAGCTAAGAAATAAATCATGGCTGACTCCTTCATTGTAAACCTAGGTGAACTGAGAGGATGTGCTACCCTCCTAATTAATGGGGAAATTAGAAAGAAGAGTTAGTTTGGGGAAAGATGAAGAGTTCAGTTTGAGACATGTTGACTCTATAGATAAGTTTAATTCTGAAAAGAATTAACCCTTTCAAAGGCCCCTACATCAACTTGAATACTGATAAAGAGTTGTACTGAAAGAATAAACATAATATATTTTATATAAAATATTGTATATGTTATAGCTCACATGCGGCAAATTTATATGTGGGCATGCTATACATACTCATACATAATGGGTCAATCAAACCACTCCCGCAGAATAAAATAATTTAGGATAATTCAAAGCCATCAGAAGAGATAGTTCTAATGTCAAGAAAATAAGATAAATCTAGTTTCTTTCCTTTGACACTTGAAATCAAGGCCAAATTATCAAAATTCAAATCTCTTCCAATATGTACTAAACTATGTTATTTAGTTTACAATATTTACAAGTGTAGGAAAGACATAATGTTATCAGACCAGACTTTCAAACTGTATTGACATTTCAAGTATGTTGAATGGTGTTAAGTTTTTCTGCATTGTTTTCTCTCAAATTGCTAACAGGACTGACTGTCCATAACTGTCTTATATAACTGTAAATGGGTGTGTTTCTGCATGTGAGGTGCAAAATCAATTCCTTAAAAATGTAATATAAAGAAACAATTAAAAATGCAAATTCAAATAAATAAACATACCTCTTTTCTATAATGGTTGGCAGCATCCAAATTGTCCAAAATGATGGTATCTCCTAACAGCATCCCAAACACTAAAACAGAAAATTAATGAAAATCTAACCTCAAATTTTAAGAAGTTTCCCCATTAATATATTACATTAAGGACAAATGAAATATTTTCTTTAAGTGAACATGTTAATTTTTGTAATTATATTAAATATCTTCCTCCCAGATGAAGAATGAAAAATAAAATTGCCAACAATTAATAATAGCCCTCCATAGACAAATTAACTTTCAGAAAATTAAAAGGAAGTATGAATTCATATAGTACTGCTAACAAAGACCTGATTTGGTGTGTGATATATTTACCAAACAGATAGCTTCTGTCTCTACCCCTATTTAAATAACATCCTTTACCTGTTTGACAATGATCAGTATTGTCTGGAAATGTTAACAAATCTCTGGCAAATACTGGATTACCAATAGGTCTGAAATAATTTTTTCCATTTCGTAAATGAGGAAGAGGCCTGGATGAAAAACAACATATTAGAGTTAAGTTTCTCTCATTATTATTTTGAAAAACATAATGAAAAGCTAGGGTATATAATTTTGGTCACATAATTAACTCCCTAATATTCACGTATAACTTAACTCTGAAAAATTTGAATCTGGGAGAGGGCTGGTTAAATCGAGTGTTTCCCAAACTACTGAGGACTACAAACACTAATATTAAAAAAATGTTTGTTTTATCTGCCCTATCTCATCTTCTGAAGTTATAGAGAAAATTAATCAAGAATAGGCCATATTTATAATTTGATCACAGATACTTTTTAAAAGATGGTAGTTTCCAACTTATGGTTAAAGTTGGAATTAGAGTCGCAATCTTCTCAAAGAGCTAAGGAAGCAAAATCAGCACATACGTCCTGGGGGCTTCCTAAATCTTATGCTAGATTCAATCTAATAATTTTTAATTATCTAATATACTCCAAGGCACTATATAGGGTACAAAGACAAATATCCATCATCTTTCTCCTTTATTGGATACTTTTTTTAGACCTCCTCATGTCTTTGTCCTTAAAGCAGTGCCCCTGACTCTATTCTTTTCTTTCATGTCACCCTGCTAATTAAATTCACTTTCATGGCTTTATTATTAAGTGTATACTGTCTGTAAAACCTGGACAGTATGTCAGTGCTATGCCAAGAAACTGAATCTCTTCCATTTGGATTGTCTGAGGAAGACTCTGAAGATCCACTGGCAGGATAAGCTACCAAACACTGAGGTTCTTTCTTGAACTAAACTGCCAAGTATTCAAACTCTACTTCAGAGGGCACAACTACAATGGGCTGGCCACTTTGTTTGAAAGCCAAACATATGCTTGCCTAAAAGACTATTTTATAGAGCACTCACACAGTGCAAGTACTCATGTGGTAGTCAGAAGAAGAGATACAAGGACACTGGTTTCTCTGAAGAACTTTGGAAATGACTGTGTGATATGGGAGATGCTGGCACAGGATCACCCAGCATGGTGTACCCCCATCAGTTAAAGTGCTATGCTCTATAAGCAAAGCAGAACTGAAGAAGCTCAAAAGAAATGTGAGATGTGCAAATTTAGAGAATCTGCCCTAAACGTTTACATGGACTATCTGTGCCCAACCTGTGGCAGAGCATTCCAAGCTCATATTGGTTTGATCAGTCACACTTAGGTACACTGTAACTTGACGCTAACATAGTAATGTCATTTTGGTCCTCTTCAAGAATAGAGGGCAATAACCAATCAAGTCTATACAGAGAGACTCTCAAATCATCCCCTCCAACCTTGTGTTTTCTTGAACTCCATATGACCCCTCCAAAGATAATCCACCCCCTGGACAGTCTTCTGGCACCTCAAATCCAACACAACTAAAGTAGACTTTAGGCCAATATAGCTGTCTAAATGGAGGCAGGTCCCATGTAACTACTGTGGAGGAAAAATTCACAGCTCAAGAAGTGAAATGAGAAACTATTGCGATTTCTACTCTCCATGAAGTGCACTAAAAGTCAGCAAGACGACCATGTGTAACAGGAAAGGGTTTGCTGGCCAAGTCAGAGTCTACATTCATGCAAACAAGCCAAATGTCTCCTAAGACAATGAAAAATTGGCCAGAGACACTTGCAGCCTGAAAAGTTTGGCAGGTCTCCCCAAAGAAAGTCCCAGGATGTCTGGAAAACCATGAAGGCCCTTGGAATGGCTCAAGAGCAGCAGCAACCAGTTAACACAGCAGTGCTCAAAGCAAGACATCCTTTAAATAATTAAGAGGGGCCAAACTCGAGGAGGTAAAAGGTCAACACAAAAAACCCAAGTGACCAAGGTAGATACAAAGCAGAGCTGATCATCTCCCTTCCTTCTAAAAATAATAAGTAAACACAAAAAGACACAGACTGTTATGAAGAATTATAATGGATCCAAAGATATCCAACTCTAAATCAAGAGAGTAATACCGTAAGCAATACCATAAGCAATACCGTAATACCATAAGCAAAAAGACTGAATGGGGAAAAAAAAATGCATTTCCTACAAGTACTACATGAATACTTGGAAGAAAACAGGAAAAATAATTTAACAGTCATAGGATTCCTCAAAAATCATGATTACAAAAGTTAAAGAAAAAAAAAACAGGGAGCTTTATGTTAAAAAAAAAAAACCACAAATAAAAACAACAATGTGGGAAGATGGTAGAGTAGGTCAGAAAATTTCAAGCTCTCAAGATTTTCCTCCACAAAAGAAATATAATAGTGCTTCTGGGAGAACACATAGCTATGAAAACAAATGGGGGGCGGCAGGGAGAGAACAGGGGTGCTCTTGGGACAACTGGAGAAGACCTGAAGAAAAATCCTAGGACTAGATTTCCTTCCCGTGAAGAGGAAAAATACAAGATGCAGGCTGCTTAAACAAGTAACAAGCCCTGGGTGGTTAGTGGGGTTGCGAGGCAGGAAATTTTATCCTGGGGACAGTGAAGGGAGTTGGGCATTTGATCTGGGGAAGATCTACGGAACCTCTGCTGACAAGGAACACCAGACCCAGCTACACCCTGGAGAGTATCAGGGTGAGAGGGAACCAGTACAGGCCAAATGAGTGCAGAAGCAACGGGGCGGGATGCTGCTGACTGTGGGCACTTACAGGAGGCTGGAGGTCTTGGTTTGAGTTCAAGATCAGAGGGGAGAATTGAAGAGGATTAGAGGCCAAAGGTACCACCCCCCTATACCACAGGACTAGAGGTTATTATAAAAAAACAAAATTATTACCAAAAAATAAAATGCATAGGCAAAGGAGAAAGGATCCAACCACAGAGAATTACTATGGGAATAGAAAAGAGTGGGATTCCATTTCAGAGGAAGAGACTAAAGCAAAGAAACCCTCTTTTACCCCAATGAGTAATGTCAAATGGTCACCTGCGCAAAAAGAATTCACTGAAGAACTTAAAAAGACTTTTAAAAGCAAGTGAGAGAGATGGAGGAAAAATTAAAAAGAAAAATAAGAATAATAAAAGAAAAACAAGATTATGATAAAAAAGTCAACAAATTAGAAAAGGAGATCCAGAACTTCCAGGAAGAAAATAACTCCTTGAAAACCATAATTACGCAAAGGGAATCCAGTGACATTATAAGAGATAAAGAAATTTAAAAAAAAATACAAATAATGAAAAAATAGAAGAGACTGTGAAACATCTCATAAGAAAAATAACGGTTTTATAGATGAGATCAAGAAGAGAAAACATATGAATAATCAGACTACTTGAAAGTTCTGATCAAAAAAAAAAGAATCTTGATATAATAATACAAAAAAATAATTAAAGAAAATTGTCCTGAAGCATTACAATAAGAGAGGAAGGTAGAAATAGAAAAAAATCTACTATCACCACCTGAAAGAGATCCTACAAGGAACATGCACAGGAACATTAATAGTTAAATTTCCAAACCCCCAGATCAAGGACAAAATATTATGAACAAGAAAAAAACAATATACATTTGATGGTACTACAATCAGAATCACATAAGACCTAAGGGGGGAGTCAAGATGGCAATATACAAGCAGGAAAAGTCCATGAGGTCCCCCATAACCACATCAAATACCTATAAAATAAACAAATTTTAGAGCTACAGAACCTACAAAGTGACAGAGAGAAACAAATCTTCCACTGAAGCCAGACCGGCAGGCCGACAGGAAAGGTCCATTGCAGCATGCTGGGAGTGGAGCCCAGCACCACGTGAGCTGGTTTAAGCCCCAGTGCAGCCCTGATCAGTAGCTGGAGTGGACTTTGGAAGAGTGGATCACCAGCACCTGTGGTGTTTTTCAGAATTATCAACCCATAAATCCCAAAGACAAAGTAAAAGGTCAGTGGAACTCTGCTGGACCTGGGGGGATGGAAGCGTGGTCCGGCCTCTGCTCCCAGAGTGAGAGCAGTAGAAGCGGAGGACCTACAGCCACCTCCACTTGGCTGCTTCAGAGCTCTCGGCCTGCAGATTGTAGGGGGGCCAAGCAGCCATTTAGAGGCTAAGTGCTCTTGCCTTAACCTGCCAGGATCTGGATTGTGGTCTTGGGTGGTGGTCTTGAGGTGTGTGACCAGTGACCCAAAGCTGGTAGGGGCTGTAGAGACAGCACCCTCCTAATAGCTCCAGGAGCTGCGAAAACCCCAGCGATTTGGGACAAAGCTCTCCCCTCTAGAAGCAGAGTTCTACTGTGACAAAGAGCTCAAAAGTCAAGTAATTGACTGGTAACATGATCACACAAAGGAAGGAAAGCAAGTACAGCCATCCAACTTTAGATTCCTTTTTTGGGGGACAAAAAGGATGAAGGCATGGAGCAGGAGGAAGACAGTGAAGTCAGAACTCAAAACATCAAAAGCCTCCAAGAAAAATATGAATTGGGTACAGGCCATGGAAGAGCTCAAGAAGGATTCTGAAAATCAAGTAAGAGAAGCGGAGGAAAAATTGGGAAGAGAAATGAGAATGATGCAAGAAAATCAGAAAAAGTGAGTCAACAGCCTGTTAAAGGAGGCCCAAAAATACACTGAAGAAAATACCTTTAAAAATAGACTAACTCAAATGGCAAAAGAGGCCCAAAAAGCCAATGAGGAGAATGCCTTAAAAAGACAAATTTGCCAGATGGAAAAGGAATTTCAAAAGCTCACTAAAGAGAATAATTCCTTCAAAATTAGATGGAGCAAATGGAAGCTAATGACTTTATGAGAAATCAAGATACTTTATAAAACAGCTCCAAACAAATGAAAAAAAAAATAGAAGGCAATGTGAAATATCTCATTGGAAAAACCACAGGAGACAATTTAAAAATTTTGGACTACCTGAAAGCCATGATCAAAAAAATAATCTAGAAATCATCCTTCAAGAAATTCTCAAAGAACATTGCCTTGATATTTTAGAAACAGAAGGCAAAATAGAAATTTGAAGAATTCACAGATCACATCTTGAAAAAGATCCCCCAAAGAAAACTCCTAGGAATATTATAACCAGGTTCTGGAGTTCCCAGATCAAGGAGAAAATATTACAAGCAGCCAAGAAGAAATAATTTGAATATTGTGGAAACACAATCAGGATGACACAGGATCTAGCAGCTTCTACATTAAGGGATTGAAGGGCCTGCAATATGATATCCTGGAGATCAAAAGAGGTAGGATTAAAACCAAGAATCACCTACCCAGCAAAACTGAGTATAATATTTCAGGGAAAAATATGGTCATTCAATGAGGTGCAGGGCTTTCAAGCATTCTTGATAAAAAAACCAGAAATGAACAGAAAATCTGACATTCAAATACAAGAAGCATGAGAAGGTAAACAGGGAAAAGAAATCATAAGGAACTTATCAAAGTTGGTGTATTTACATACCTACATGGAAAAATGATAATTGTAATTTATGAAACTTTTCTCAGTATGAGGACAGTTGAAGGGAATATAAATGTATATGTATATATGTACATATACATATATGTCTATTTAGAGGGCATATATGCATATAAATATATATGTGTGTGTGTATATATGTGTACAGGTATAGATAGACAAAGGGCACAGGATCAATTGAATAGGAAGGGATGATATCTAAAAGGTGAAATTGAGAGGTGAGAGAGTAATATAATGAGAGGAGATAGGGAGAGACAGAATGGGGTAAATTATCTCATATAAAAGAGGCAAGGGATAACTGTTACAATGGAGGGGAAGAACAGGAAGGCAAAAGGGAAATGTGGTTTAGGGAGGGAATGACATATAATCTAAATTGGATATCTTGCTTTACAGGAGAATAGGTGGGAGGTAGATGATGGAGGAAGGGTAGGTTAGGGGTGAGGATAGTTAGAAGCACACACTTTTGTAAATGGATTGGGACAAAGTAGAGACTAGAACAATTGGGGGTGACGGGATAGGATGGAGGGAAATATAGTCAGTCTTTCACCATATATCCACTATGGAAATGTTTTGTGTAACTACACATGTACATCCTATATTGAATTGCTTATCTTCCCAGTAAGGGTGGGTGACAAGGGAGGAAAGGAAAGAATCTGGAATTTAAAGTTTTAAAATTAAATGTTTTTAAAAAATTATTATTATTATTATTATTTACATGGAAGTGGGAAATAAGATATACAGGCACTGGGGTATGGAGATCCATTCTGCCCTGCCGGAAAGTCAGAGGTGGGATGAGTGAGGACACAGGAGAGAGCAGATTGGGGCACGGGGGTATACAGTGGGATTGCTGTTGGGGTGGTGGGTAAGGGAAAGACAGGGAGGAAATTTGTAATTCAAAATCTGGTGGAAACGAATGATATAAACTAAGAGTAAACACAAAAGTTAATTTAAAAAAAAAAATCACAAAATACCTAGCATTGGATCACAGTTCTCAGAACACCATATATTGAAGAGCAAAAGAACTTGGTAAAAAATATCACACCCAGCTAAAGCTAAGCATAATTTTGAATGGAAAAGGGATGGACATCTGATTAACTTTAAGGACTCTTAAATAAACCCTTAACTCAGTACAAGATTTGATATACGAGAGTCAAGAGAAAAATAAGATACATAATAATGACTAATTACAAAGGGACTAAATAAGAACAGAATGTTTACCTTTTATGTGAACTCTGTTAAAAAAAAAAAACCCCAAACAAACCCTGAATTCAATAGAAGATTTGACATATGAGAGCCAAGAGAAATAGAAGGTATGTACCAATGACCAATTATAAGGGACTCTATAAGGACAGAATGTTCATCTTTTATGTATGGAAAAATGTAAAACCTATATGTAAGATTGTTACTAGAATTAGGTATCTCATAGGAAAGATTGGCATAGACCTGAGTATGATATGACTTCAAAAAGTAAAACCATTCAAAAACAGCTAAAAGAGTAATTATCCTATACAAATGAGGTGCAAAGAGGAAGAACAAAGAGAGAGGATGGGAGAGAGGGGTTGTTAGTTCTGGAAACCTACATTCTCCCAGAATGGGTTTAAGAGGGGAAAATACATGCACATCTAGAAGAGTATAAAAGTCTTCTGAATTAAAAAAATAAAACTCTAAGGTTATAGGGAGGGGGGAGAGGATAAAGGAGGAATCTTTAGAGGAGATGGTAAAGGAATAGGTAAAAGTGGGGTGTAGAAGGGTGTTTAGTTTTACCTGAATGGGAGGATAAGGGAGAGAGAACTTTAGAGGGGAGGGGGATGGAATAGGTCAAAGGGGTGTACAAAAGGGTTCTTAGATTTAGGGGAATGGGATGTTAAGGGAGGAATTGCTGGAGTGGGGGAGGGTTAGCTAGGAGGCACAGCGAATACAGCATAGGCTCTGGAGTCAGGAGGATCTGTGTTCAAATCAGGCTTCAGACACTTGACACTTACTAGTTGTGTGACCTTGGGCAAGTCATTTAACCCTGACTGCCTCACCTCTCCCCTTCAAAAAAAAAAAAACCCAACAACAATGCAAAATAAAAAAGAATTAGGTTTACAACTAAGAATAAGTTAATATGGACAGCTGAGTATAATCCTACAGGGAATAGTCCTTTAACAGAACAGAGGATTTTCAAGTATTACTAAAGAAAAGACCAGAGCTAAGTAAGAACTATGAAATGCAAACACATGATCCAAGAGAAATTTAGAAAAATAAAATCTAAGCAAATGAAAGGGCTATATGATAGTGAAGGGCTTCCTTTCTAATAAGAAAAACAGAAGATCTGGAGGTAGTTTGATTTGGTTCTGAGGACTTTAAGAGGGGAAAGAAAAAGGATGGTAAAAGGAGAAATATATTAGTGTAGAAAGGAGGAATACATCATGATAGAAAGGGAGAAAAAAGTCAACAAGCATTTATTAAATGATTACTATGGGCCAACGACTGCGTTAACCACTAGGAAAATGCAACAAAAAGATACATATTCCTTGTCCTAAATGAGCTTACATTCTAATGGTATAAGGCAACAAATAGTATAAAAGGTGAGGTGGAGAAAGGAGGCCAAAGAATCAGTAACAAAGCCCAGAGAGGAAGAAAGAAGTGAACATGATTGGTCTGGGTACTCTACTTAAAATGGAGGTTTTGGGAAGTTAACTGGAAGAAGTCAGAGGAAGGAGGTACAGGGGAGGAGGAATCTTCCAAAGAGAGATGGTTAATTAAGTAGAGTGATTTTACAAGGTGAAAAGTGCTAGAACTTATTATTCCTAAGGTATGTGAGAAGAAAGATATACCAAAAACAGGTAGAAATAGCAGACATTAAATGAATCTCACCTTTGTCTGTACTGGATAATGGAGAATTAAACTCACAAAATTTGGCCTAGAAATACATCAAACTCAACAAAGGCACAGTCAGGAAGGGGAGACAGTAGACAGGGGTGTGGAAATTAAGGAGATTAATAATAATGGGGTAGGAATAATTACAAGCAAAATAAACTTTCTGATACTGAAGAAAGGGGGTGGGCAGGAATATCTAAAAATTAAGGAGGTGTTCATCAACTGAGAAATGGCTGATAAAATTTCAGTAAATAAATGTAATGGAATATTATTGTGCTATAATAAATGACATTAGAGATCATTTCTGAAAATCCTGGGAAATAGGATATGATGGACAATGAAGTGAGCAAAATAAGAACAATTTACCCAGTGAGAAAACAACTTCAGACTTCAGAACTGTGATTAAAGGACTTATAATACTAACTCTCTAACAGTGAGGTGAATGGACTCAAGGTACAGACAGATATAGTGTTTTTGGTCCTGGTCATTGGGTAGATTTGTTTTGTTTAGCTGTGCTTATTCATTACAAAGCTGTTGTTTTTAATTTTAAACTGAAGGAAACAGGGATGGGGTGGGGAGGGTGGGGGGAGAAAGTGGTATAACAACAGAAAAGGTCTGATAAAAGAAAAAGGGCCATTGAAACACGTAAATAATTATACAGTGGTACAAAAGGAAACATACATAGGAAGCAGCTTTGAAAGTAATACATTGAATGTGGAAGAGATTTTAATTCATATATGAAAATGCTGGGTTTTATGCATTAAGTTCAGAATACATTTTCTAAAATCTATCTAAAAGGCATGCTTATTTTCCTTCCCCCCCAAAACTTGTTCCAGCTTCTGACTTCCTACTTCTGTATATAGCAGAATTGACTCATTTTCAAGTTTGGTGTTGAGACACTCTACTCTCCCCTTTTGACTCTTACTTCTTCCATAACCAATCACATGTCAAGTCTTATTGATGCTACCTCCACAGTATCTCTCACATCTGTCCCTTCCTTTCTGTATTTCTACATACCACCCCAGTATAGGCCCTCTTTGCACTGATCCTATCCAATGTTCTTCAACTCTCTCTCCTTCAAACATGAACAAGTCTGATTATCACCTGCTTTAAAACCTTCAGTGACTACTGACTGCCAGACTCCTTAGCCAGTTATTCAGTCTTTTATAATCTTGTACAAATTGGCCCCAACCTATTTTTCCAGCCTAATGCTTGCTGACCTCTGGATTACCTACAAATGGCATGTGACCTTCCCTCCGTACCTGTCTCCTATGCATTTCTTCTCTTTATGTTTCTTCTGTATGTATTACGTATATGCTTTTTGTTTCCTCCATTAGAATATAAGATACTTGACAGTAGAGATTATTTCACTCTTTGTCTATGTATCCCCAGCATCTGAGACAGTACCTGGCATGTGTTATAAGGCTTTAATTCTATTTGTTGATCGTATGGTTGCTGTCTCATGCTGTAAGTGCCTTTGCTGACTACAACATGGGTCATTTCCATATCTACAACATTCTGCTGCTCTTACTATTGAAACCCTACTAATCCTTGATAGCAAAACCCAAGTGCCATTTCCTATAAAGTAGGGTTCCACATGTTCTGTCATCCAACCAATATGTGGTAATGGTCTCTCTCATATCTAAAACATTTATCTCTGTATATGTCTTATAATTATATTGGGCTACATACTCTGAAAAGCAAGGGTCACTGTCTCATCTAAACTTAGCACTTGACCAGGGCTTTCAAGGATAGATAAAAATCAAGCAGTTAAAGAGGCACAAATTATTGGTTAATTAGGCTATTACTGAGACTCAGATAATAATACTTCGCAAGTACATGCTTCTGTTTTTATTTTACTGAATTCAGAGTAAGGAAAGAAATTTTGCAATGTAAGAGGGGATTCTAGACTGTTGAGCAAAACAATGAGGGGTACTGGATATCTAGGAAACAGAAGAATAGGTTAAAAAAAAAGAGTAAAAAAAGACAAAGTGACTTCTTTTTCCTAGTTTTCTGGTAGCATTAGTGTTCAAATAAATGTAATAATTTATAAGCACTGGGTAGATATCTACAATGTGACAGTTACTAACTATGCTAGGCAGTAGGAACACAAAGATTTTTCTTTTTACGTTACTGTCCTCAAAGGGTCAGAGAGAGAACATATATACATATAAGTATATAAAAGTCAGGTAGAAAACAAATATAACGTAATCTGTGGAGAGAGGCAATAATAACTTGCTAGAGAAAAGAAGAGGGGGGGAATTAGTCATTATTAAGAGACTGCAGATAAACTGAGAGGAAAATTAGAAGGCCATTATAATAGTACGGGAAAAAGGTCACGAGACCTTGAATTAAATGGCTATGACTGAGTGAGAGAAAAGGATGGACATGAAGAGATAGTGTGGGGCTGGGGTGAAGAGTTATTCAAGAATATCCATAACAACAGATAAAACTGAATGTACAAGAATGTAGAGGAAAACGGTAGAAATTATGACAAAAAAATAAATGGAAAGACCAACAATAAAAACAACCAAAATTCAAAGCTACGTAATCATAACGATCAAGTTTGGCCCCAGGGAAGAAATGAGAAAATGCATTTAGATGAGAGATTATGGAAATAGAACATGTAAAAGCTGTTTGACTCTGTTTATGTGTTAGCTTTTCTTTTTTTTTTTCCTTTTTGTTATAAGGGATAGTAGATTTGGGTATATGAATGTAATGGAATACTATTGTGCTATAAGAAATGATGAACAAACAGACTTCAGAAAATGTTGGAAAGACTTCTATGAACTGATGCTGAGTGAAGTGAGCAGAACCAGGAGAACATTGTTCACAGAAACAGCCACAGTGTGCAATGACTGATTTTGATAGATTTAGCTCTTCTCAGCAATGCAAAGACCTAAAACAATTCCAAAGGACTCATAAAAGTAAATGTCATAAACATCCAGAGAAAGAACTATGGAATCAGAATGCAGGGTAAAGGAGACTATTTTCTTTTTTGTTTGGTTTCGCATAGTTTCTCCCATTCGTTATAATTCTTCTATGCAACATGACTAATGGGAAAATGTTTTTAGTAAGAATGTATATGTAGAGCCATATTAGACTGCATGTTGTTTTGGGAAGGGAGGGGGGAGAAAATTTAAAACTTATGGAAGTGAATATTTAAAACTAAAAATAAACTAATAAAAAGGATTGTTAAAAGGTCAAGTTAACCCAAAAGACATCAATAAAATTTTTTTTAAAAGATCACTGAAAATTCTGGAGGGAGGTTGAGGGATGAGTGCAGAAGTCAGAATGCAAGGGAGGAAAAAAAAATAAGAAAAAGAAACAATGAGTTATTATCAAATACATATCAGTAAGTTTTGAGGGCTATGTAAATTTTTTCTCCCTCTAATATAGCCTGGAATTTTCATTTCCAGTTTAGTCTAGTTGAAGCACTCTACTATATAGACTGTTTCCCTTTTGATCCCCCTCCTCTACCTGAAAAGCACAAAACTGCGAAGAAAGAGTGAAAGGAGAAACCTACATATTCCTTTTAAATGTACTATAATGTATAGCACTGTATTAGTGGGATATCCCTATTCAAGGAATGTTAAAAACATAATATTCAGCAAATACTATGGATCTGCTCTCTGTTTTTTGCTAAGTGCACCCATATATAATGTAATGATCTTCACAAATTAAATTTCAAATGTGATCAGTGCCACTATATTATCAATATTAATACTGATAAGAATGGCAGTGTAGCTATGAAGCACTTTTTAATGGTGCTCAATAAATATGAAAACAAAATCTGCAATTATTCAAATGATTTACTATTCTCTAAGTTATTTGAAATGTCTTTTTAAAAACTGGCCAGGGGTGGGTAGGTGGCGCAGTGAATACAGCACTGGCCCTGGAGTCAGGAGGACCTGAGTTCAAATCTAGCCTGAGACACTTAACATACACACAAAAACTAGCCCTGTGACCTTGGGCAAGTCACTTAACTCCAACTGCTTTACCTTCCCCCCTCCAAAAAAGCAAAAAAAAAAATTGGCCCCAATTCAAATTATTTTTATTCAAAAAAGAGCTTAGAAAAATACTTTAGAAAAAACATTAAGTTCACATTTTTCTAACCTGTTCCAATCTGGAAGAGTCTTCTTATAAATAGAATCAAGTGGCAACACCTGTTGTCGACCTTGAGTTTCATCAAAGATTCTACGAGCAGCATCAGTGGTTAGAGTGACCACACAGTCCATGTCGCTTGCCAAATGCCAGGAAATAACCTTTGCAGCTTCATCATCTTCAATCTGTGCCAAGTGTGCAATCTATAAACCACATTCAAAATTATAATTCAAAAAATGCACAAAAATGTGAAGATTTTAAAAGTCCAATTGTACATTTGCCTAGATAATATACGACTTTTGATGGTTGCAAAGATGTATTTTGAATTTAGGAATCCTGAAAACTTTATCATATTTCCTAATCCAATTAAAAATGTACTAAGAACATTGTAGGGTCAAAAAAATTGTTTACTGGCTCATATCCTTTACATTCAAAATTTTGTACAATTTTGTCCCTAAATAGTTAAATTCTTTAGATCTGAAAGATGGCAAATGAAAAGATGAGAAGGTATTTAACACTGGACCAGACAATTCATAAACCATTTAAAATACATATGCCAAGAAAGCTTTCTAAAATATTTGTACATTTATTACATTAATAAAAATCTATCGTAAAATAAATTTTGTAGATCCTCACTATTCTTTCACCTGAAATGTTGCTTATTTGGGAGACTATGGTCTCATAATGTCTGCCTTTTAATATAAGTTCCTAGTTCAAGTTTCACATGTTAGAATATCACTGGTCTTGAAAGTCGATTCCACCTTGTCCACTAATAGTCCTTTTGTCCACTTCTGGCTTTGTAATCAAAGCCTGCCAGACACCATTATGAGAGTCACAAAAATCATTGTGTTTGGACCACAATTTTCCAGGATTTAACCAAGGAGAAAAAAGGAAAGAAGACAGGAAGAAAATAAGAGAAACTAGCCCAACAGTAACTGAATATCTGCAGGAAAGATAAAGAGCACTAGAAATGATCTTATTTCTTTATGATCAAAGGGGACATGTCGATTTCAATGTAGAGCACTCACATTCACCTTGATTACATAATTAGATTTCATTTATGGGTAGTGATGATTTTAGCATTTCATAAGATTTGTGTGTAATTAGACTATTTTTGAAATCACAGTGCAACCCAAAGCTAACTGCCTACCTTGGATTTTGTCTTGGTACTGGCTACTGGCTACTTCGTCAAGTTTTACAAGCCTTTCTTTTCAACACTCAATCTTAGGTGGCTCGGAAAGTGGCATACTGTAATTATGTTTGATCTCAGTAGCATTTAGATGCAACAGGAAAAGGAGAAAACAATTTCCACATTGTTCCTATGACTTAAATGTCCAGTAACACATAGACAGCTCTCAACTCTAGTTTCCTTATACGGACAGAAATTTCCCTTTCAAAAAGATATTAATTTTTTTTTCTTGGAATTAGAGGAAGAAGAAAAAAAGTTAAAAGAAAGGAACATCCTTTTTAATGGATTAAAAAATTTTGTTATATCACTTCTGGTATTAAACTTCATTTAAGCTCTGGCAAATTATCTTTCATGCTTTATAACTGTTTGAATCACTTAAAACAGTATACCATTCTGCCTGACTGGAAACGGGATCTTTTATAAATATATAAATGTTTGGGAATAAATAACCATTTCAATAAATCTATTTTCTTACTGAGAAGAACATTTTATAAAAAAAAACAAAAAAAACAAAAAAACAACAACCACCTAGAAATCATGTCTTGTTTTACAATTTGTATGATTTTAATGCTTCATAAAAACTAATTTTTTTTTCAATTTTTTAGGCCAGTACTAAAAATGATTTAAATCAAGATGACTACCCAATCTTACTATAAACATTATCCCACTTGTTTCATGTGCTTCTGCATAGTCCATCAATGAAAAAAGGAATAGTCTCAAACTATTCAACTGTCTGTTTGATTTATGGCATATTGTTGATATATAATATTAAAGCAGAAATTTCTTTTACTTGCTCAATAATGAAATTTGTTGCCATTTAAACTGACCAACATCCAGAGTTGATGAAAAATTAAGAACAGTTTCTCATCTTAATTCCTGAGAATATCAATTTCACCAGTGCAGCCTTGCATGGTACTCAAGAAGTTTATGAGTAAATATTATATGCAGAGGAGGAGGAAGTGTTGCACTGAGTTTAGATGCATCACTTCCTTCCAGCCTGCAGGTATTACCATGCTTAGAACAGGTTTAGAGGTATATAAGGGTAAATCAGAATTCAGGAGCCTGAGGAAAGAGTAGGAAGATGTACAAAGATGAGGAAAAGCAGGCAAAGAGGTGATACAAACATACTCATGCACATACACAGTCAAAATAATTTATAGAGAAGAAAAAGCTGAAAATAAAAAAGCAGCATATAAAGGAAAGGATTAAGACCAACTAGAAAGAGAAAGAACCTCCTACTAGTTGAAAATATGATGATTGGGTTAAAAACAGATAGCATTAACGATATGCAACTGGAAATTGGTAGGATAAAATAACCTCAACTCATCTGGAAAAAGGAAAAATTGATGGAGGAAAAGATTAAAAAAAAGAAAAATCACACTATTTCTGCTGTTAAGAAACATTCAAATTGTATTTGTTTTACAAAAATAAATCTCAGAGCATCTTGGAACACATTTGTCAACATTTCAGAGTCAGTACTTACATTAAATTTTGATCCTTTTTGTCACTCTTCTTCTGCAGTTCCATTCAAATCTGAACCATGGGTAAAGATTAGCACCTACTTATAACCTGATGAACCAATGAAAAGCTAAACAGGAACAAAGCCCTAAAAGAACAACTAACCTATTTATTTAAATTCTAACACATCTATTACTGGGAACAAGACTTATGAAACTACTGGTACATGTCTATTTCAAACTTGGCTAGAGCAAAAGAAAGAGAAGAAAGAAGAGGCATGATATTACTTGGGTTAATTACACAAATAGACAAAAATGAAGATGAGGCAGAGAAAATTAATCTAAACTACTCTTCAAAAGAGTTAAAGATAGAAAGAAACTCACCTTTCCTAAAATGTCTGGATTGCCTTTAGGGCAGTTTGGAAGAGTGCATGTTCTTCTAGGTTGTTTCTTTAGTCCCTCTTGTTCTGATAACTTTTGTTTCAGAAGCATATCAATATGAGATAGCTGTAAATTACAAATGAAAGGCAAATCATCCATTAAGCACTTACTATGTGCCAGGCACTGTGTGAAGAGCTAGGAATTTAAAAGTAGAAAGTAAGACAGTTTCTGACTTCAAGGACCTTATATTCTAACAGGAGGAGACAACCTATAGAAGGAGCAGTGGATAGGGAATGGAATTTGAGCTAGAGATGACAGGGATGTCAGTTGATTCACTGGGCAGTCAACTGACACACCCTTCAATAGTACTGAGATTTCACTACTGTGCTCAGAATAAGAATTGGAAATACAGGGGAAGGGAAACTAACACAATGGGATAAGGCAGATAGGAAGAACTAAACTGACTAAAAGCATAATTGTTTGAAATGTACTGCAACTAATTTTGCTTATAGAGTTAGTTAGGTGGAAAAGTGGATTATGTGCTAGTCCTAGAATCAGGAAGACCTAAGTTCAAATTCTGCCTTAGATATATTAAGCCCAGCTATATGATCTTGGGCAAGTGACTGAACCTATCTGCCTCAGTTTCCTCATCTGTAAAATAGGGATAATAACAGCACCTACCTCTCAAGGTTGTCATGACAATAAAATGATCTATCTATAAAACAGTTTGCAAGGCTTAATATTCTACGTAAATGCCAACTACCACCACCACCTCCACAATTATCACCACCACTACCATCACTATACTACTACTACTACTACTACTACTAGTGCTGCTACTGCTATTACTACAGTTTGAATCAAGAGAAAAGAATGCTAACTTGAATAATTTAAGAAACAAAGCAAAGAATCTTAAATACTCATTACTTACAGAAACTAGATTGCTAAGAAACTATGAACTGCCTTGATTTTCCATTTCATTATTAAAGGCATTATCACTTAGGATGGGTATTTGGGAGTTGACATGGTTTTTAAACAAGATAAGATAGGTTAAATGTCACTAAACCCACTTGAAACATCCTGGCAATTAATTATTATCAATAATTATCACAGACATCAGACTGTTAAAGCAGAATACTCTTTAGCATGCCAGCTCTTTTTCTACCTGAGAAATGATTTATACATGTAAAGAACTAGAAAATCTACACTGCAAATGCTCCCTCTTTTCTTTTTCTCTCCCTCTATCCATGTCACTGCTTTTAGAGTACCCTCTTTTGGGTTAAAGTAAGCTGTTAAGTTGCACAGCTTGATATGTAATGTTGTTTAGTCACCTTCTCTGTTCTGTTTTACCAGCTGGCTATGATGATCTTCCTTGCATCCCTGACAGTCTTCACTCTGAATGCTTCGCTGAAAAACCTCTCTCTACTAGCCTACAAAGTTAGTTAATCAATAAACAAATATTTAATAAGCACTTACTATGTGCTAGACACTTTGCCAAATGCTAGCCGATATCTTTTCTTAACAAATAATCTCAGTTCTACTTTAAAGAAAAAATCGAATTCATCCATCACAAGTTGCCTTTTTCCTGAATTTTATACCTCAAAATTTCTCTTTTTTTTTTTTAAAGTCTTCTCTATATTTACTCCAGGTTCAGAGGATGAAGGGACCCTAGTCTTTTGCCTTTGATCTGTTCTATATTTATCCCCTTCCACATGACAAGGCGTCTCTACGATCTGGAAATTCTTGAGTAAAATTTTTTGGCCCTCTCTTCATATCACAGAAGTTTGAATTTTTTTCTTTTTCTTTTACAAGGCATTTAAAACACCTTTTTTAAGGCATTCTTCTCCTCATTGGCTTTTTGGGCCTCTTTTGTCATTTGAGTTAATCTATTTTTTAGGGTGTTGATTTCTTCAGTCATACTGCTGACTCTCTTTTCATGATTTTCCTGCAACATTCTTATTTCTCTTCC
>CM053587.1:179746077-179776697 GCA_028646515.1 Pseudochirops corinnae | reverse complement strand
TAGTGGGAAGTAACCTTGTGTGCTTTTGAAGTTCTAGGATTGGTCCAGAGTCCTATTCCATGGGTATTTTGGGGTGGCTATGTGAGAGCTGCGATATATTGCTGCTGCTACGCCGCCATCTTGGCTCCGCCCCCTTCAAGGAACAGACTTCTACAAATAATTTTTTTTTAAAATAGAAGACCCCTTTTTCAGTCATACAAACATGCTAGGAATCAGTCCTCTGCTAGATATCCTGGTCACTTCAGTGATTATCTCTGTCTCCTAGCTTCCTAGAAGAATTTTGGATTCCACTCTTAAAAACAACTTGAGCTCTGATAGGGAGTTTTCTACTTATGCTGTCTAGAACCAGGATCTGCCTCCGAATTATGGCTCTATACCAGCACCTACATAGTGCAAATACTCCTCCCCCAATTTCTAGCTCCCTTTTCTGTGTTGTGGAATGTGGAAACTCCTACTTTCTCAATTAGCTATAATTGTGTTGTCACACAGTAAGTGCTAAACAATAAATGCTTTATGTAAGTTGCCTCCATTCTTAAAATAAAAATAATGATAAATGACTAGATCTCCCTCAAGCAATTATCCTAAACTCTTTCTCCTTTCACATTCAAAATAATATAATAGTTGCTTTTATTTCCTCACCTCCAACACATTTCTCAATCCCTTCCAACCTGTTTTTACAACCCACTTAACTGCTTGCCCCATCAATGATGTCTTATGTGCTAAACTGAATGGCTTTTTCTTAGGGTTTTTGCTATGAGAACACTTCAATAATGTCAAATTTGGTTAATGACTCCCATTCCTTCTCTTCACAACTAGATGTCAGGAAGATCTAAGTTTGAATCCTGCCTCCAATTCTGGCTAGCGTGTGACTGAGGCAAGTCACTTAATCTATGTGTGCCTTAGCTTTCTCATCAGTAAAACAGAGATAATGATACTACTTACTCCATTTGATTGTTCTGAGAGTCAAATGAGCTAACACATGAAAAATGATAAATAATGCGACCATTATTATTAACTGACTTCCTTGCTGCTCATCTCTTCCCCTCCCCCCATCTATTACTCTTCCACACAGCTATCAAATTGATACTCCTAAAATAAATAGAGCATTTACATTTCTACTCAAAAATCTTCGATGGCTTTGTTCCGCCTCTAGGATAAAATATAAAATTCTCAGTCTGGCATTTAAGTTATTCCATAATCTGGCTCCCAGTTGTATTTCATATACTCTATTCTAGACATACTGAATTGCCATTTCCTATAAATGACCATCTGCCTCATGTTTCATCTTCCAGCCCCCATACATGAAATGTAAGCTCACTATGAGTAAGAATTATGTTGTTCTTTTACTTTTATCTCCAGCATTTTGTATAGTGCCTGACACACAAAAGGCATTTAATAAATATTTTACTCATGTCAATCTCTTAGAATCCTGACCGTTCCTCAAGACACAGATGAAGAAGGTAGTAGTCCCTCCTACTTGAGTTCATTCTTGATGCCCATTATTAATACTTCCTCTCTTTTGTAATTACTTATATCATCTTACATATGCTTTATATAATTTATCTTTATACAAGAGTTTATACTCTTCTCAGTCCTCCCAGAATCACTAGAAGATAAGCTCCTTGAAGAAACAACAACAACTAGCATGTAAGTAGCACCTACTATGTTCCAGGAAAAGTGTAAAACACTTTATAAATATCATCTCACTTGATCCTCACAACTCTGAGGAAAAAAAAGAAGTTAAAAGACTTGCCAAGGTCACAGAATTAGTGTTTAAGGCTGGATCTGAACTCAGGTCTTCCTGACTCTAGTCTCAGGGTCTAAGCCCAAGTGCTCTGCACAGAGTATATATTTGCGAAATATTAGCTGAATTGTTGAAATAACTGTAACTGACTGAAAGGCTATAGTTTACAAGACATTATGATATTTACAATTTTGAAAATTTCCCTAAGTAGAATGAAACAAAACCTTTAAGGCTCTCTTCCTCCAAGTACTCTTCCATGTATATGTGAATATGATCTAAGATTCCTTAATGTATACAATCTAGATAACTTTTTGTTCGCAGTGCCAAATGAAGTATAAGACAGAGATCAGTATGTTCCACAGAGCCTCTGTCATAAAGGATATGCTACAGAGTCATCAGTGTGAGAGATTCCCATAAAGAGTGAGGTCCTCTAGAACCTTCCAGATAACACTGTGTAGTGCATAGAAAGTCCCACAATGCTAGTATAGTAGTACTGTATTAGAATACTAGTCCCTCCTCAATAAAATTCACAATTACTGAAAAGAGATTACACAAGACAAATTAAATGGAAACAACCTAAGGGCAAGATAGGGATACAGATGCATCCTGGGTACAGTTGATCCAATCTGGTTTAAGTAGGTGGTAGCTGATTTGAATACAAGAAAGGGCAATAAACGTATCATCTAGAAAATGTGTGCTTGGAAAAGCAGATGGAGAGGTTGAATTGTGAAAGTGAAGGATAACAGCCTGAATTCTGAATCATACCAATGGAATATTAAAAGACCTAAAATTAAAAGACCTAAAATCAGCACATTGGATGGATCCTTTACAAAAGATTTATGGGAAGACTAGAACAGAATATGATGAGAAGGTATGTGAGAACTGCAATCTACATCTGGTGGAAGCTCCCACAATGATCAAACAACAAACTCACTGAAATATTTGTGTATTATTCCTTAGTTGTGTAAGCTCCATTTGAGCAGGTTTTGTTTTCTCAAGACTTTTCATAGACCTCAGCTGTAAGCATAGTGCTCTATAAATATTAAGTCCTTAATACATTAGAAGAAAATATCTGTGGTTGAAAAAGAAAAAAATTGAGCAATGAGCGTTCCTTATGTGGACATACATTTAAAAGTATGCATGTTAACATTTAATAAAATACTAGACAATTATAGCCAAAAAAGATATCATAGCTGCATAAAATCTACTGAGAAACAAAATTTGTTGAACAGAAAACATGACTCCTACATTTACTGTTCAAAAAAACCTGAATATAAAAGAGAAGAGTTTCTGTAACAGACTTTATTGTGATTGGCCCCATATTACAAGTGAACTTAGAGACCTCTAGTGGTTAAACAAAATTAACCAACAAAATGTGAGTGTAAGCAAATAGTCACTGGGAAAAACCAGATGCTATCACCTCACATTCAAGGCTTCATGTGCAAAGCAGGTCTTAGGGATCCAATGTGTTAAGAGTACAAAAAATAATTATTATTATAAATGAAAAAACAATAATCCAGTTACACATTAAGTTTTCTAGACTTTTCTCTTTCCCTGTCACGGGAGAAATCATTTAGGTTGGCAATAAATATCAAATAAATGTGGTTATATGTTGAGCTGTACCAATTCCTCAGGATATTTAATCATATGGCTTACTCAATATTTAGTAACTGATTTCGGCTCTTGTACTGTGCATGTTTGAAAGAGATGTACACCACCAATTTTAGTAAAAACTGGATTAACTGATTGGGTTTCTGAAATGCTAACAAAAAAATCAATGAAGTCAAAATGAATCAAATTGGCTTTTGAGACAATATGTATTTTTTAAAATCCTTGTGGACTCTGGTTTAACTTGTAAAATGTTCTTTTGTACAAAGAACTTCATTCTGATGATTATTCTCCCAAGTCTAAAATAATATGCAAATTTAAAAAACTGATAATGCTATATGTTATTTTAAAGAAATATTCCTAATAGTAGTATTACAAATGGCTAAATGTACTTACCTTTTAAATAGGACTCTATCTGGGAAGAAAATGTAATTATCCCTCCCCAGAAAAAAAAAAATTAAAAAATTTAAAAGAAAGTTTTCCCTCATTCTGATTCCTAATTGATGTTTGAGTGAAATGAACCTAAAATGACTTATTACTGGTAGAAGAGAGTGTTGAATGGGGGGTGAGAGGAAAGGGGAACAAGGATATTAGTGTTTAAAAACTTTGAAGGAGAAAAAGTAACAAAAGAAAGCATTTAAGGATGGTCGAAAGAATTTTTGTTGAATTCAAAGTTGAAATGAAAGACTTCCGAGGTCCCCTAGGATTCTTAGATTAGTAATGATAAAATAGACTAGTGAAGCATTTCCTTATGGATAATCTTACCAGATTTGGTGGAGTATAGGGAGGGGTGTGTTCAGGGAAGACTAGTACCTCTGGTGTAAAGGCTTCTAAGCCCTATTCAGGGCTGCTTTCCACCTTTGCTGTTCACCTGTTCCACCTCTCACCTGTGGCTCCAGGAAGCTGCATGCGCAGCAGTTCACACCCCAGTAAACCATTTCCGCAGACTGGCTAAACCAGATAGAGGGAAGCCAAGGGATCTCAGGCCCATTGGTTAGTTAGGGGGGTGTCTGCCCCAAGCATGTGAACACTTCCCCTGGTGGAATAGGCTGATGAGAACAATTTATTTCAATAGCCATAAAGGTAGCTAAGGCAGGCACTGTGGAGTGCTTAGAAGCTTGGTTAGACGTGTAAGACACCAAGGTCATCTACTGCACCTTGAGTCATCACCAGTTGTCTTGACTCTGTCCTGCCACTGAACTGTCATGACTCTGGAGGGGAGTGAGGCCGACAACTTCATGCAACTCTGCCTCACTTAAATCCAATTTACCATTTTTACCTATCTCAAAGTCCTGCAGTGACAGGCAACTGATGAAGCAGTAGGTGCAGATACAGTGGGAGCTGTAGTCACAATCCTGCATGCAGGTGGCCCAGGCCATAGGTCTTCTCACTGGAAACAACAGTGGGATTCAGCAGCCCCCTGGATGTCTGAGCTACCTTTTAAGTATCACACTGCTTAACTTCCTGGTGTGAGGAATGGGCTAGAAATGGCACCCTAAAAATTATCTACTGACCCAGCTCTGTCCTGATTACTGAGGCAGACAGGGATCTCTCACCCTGTGGCTGAAACATGAAAAAATGTACAAAAAACATCTGGAAAGATGATTTCACTCACCATCAGCACATGGAATGTGTGCACACTTATAGATAACACAAAATCCATTAAACCTGAAAAACAGCACTTGTTGCAAGAGAATTCAGAAGGTATCACATCCAAAAAGCAGCCCTGAGTGAAACAAGGCAGGCAAATGAAGACCAGAAGTAGGAGCTGGATACACAATTTTCTAAAGTGGCTGCAGTGAAGAGGAGTGCCATGAAGCTGGCATAAGTTTTGCAATCCAAACTAATCACATCAGCAAGCTTGTATGCTTTCCAAAAGGAGTGACTGAGAGGCTCATGACAATGTGATTGCCACTTGCAGGAAAATGTCTCGGTACCTATGCTCCCACCATGACAAATCTTGATGATGTCAAAGACAAATTTTATGAAGACCTGGAGACCCTCATCATCGAAGTGCCAAAAGAAGACAAACTTATAATTCTGGGTGACTTTACTGCTAGAGTAGGCTCAGACTAACAGACTAGGCAGGTGGTTCCAGGAAAGAATGGAGTTGGAAACAGCAACAACAATGGTCACTTACTACTGAAAACTTGTGCATCTCATGACCTTCTCATTACCAACACTGTCTTCCATTTACCTAAATGCAATAAAACTTCAAAGATGCACCCTCACAGCAAACACTAGCATTTAATATATTATGTGGTTGAAAGGAGAAAAGATAGATAAGATGTGAGAATGACAAAGACAATGCGTAGTAAAGAGTGCTGGACTGATACAGACTTATCCTCTCCAAGTAAATATTCACATTCAACTAAAGTGTCATCTGCAAGGTAAAATGACTACCACAAGAATTAATGTCAACAGATTAGAGGTCTTCTCTGACAGGAACAGTTTGTTGCTAACTTGGAGGGAAAAGTTGAGCCAGCAAACAACTGGCCAAAGTGGAGCAGAAAAGGAGCAGGCACCTTTCAAGATCTGGTGTATAGCACTGCATTTGCTCATCTGGTCAGAACACTCTCAAACATCAAGAATGGTTTGATGAAAATGATGGGGAAATTCAGAAGCTGTTAAATTTAAAATAAGAACTTCACAGGGTTTACCAGCAGGAGAGCTCATGCATCTCTAAGAAGGCAGCATTTAATTCCATCAAAAGTAAAGTACAAGAAAAGTTTAGCGATACAGGATTCTTGACTTAGTAAGAAGGCGGAATGATAGTGATAATCCAAAGTGCTTTTATGATGCCCTGAAGGCTATTTATGGGCCAAACACCTATATAAGGGGCATCTCAATTATGCAATGATGATACAGCCAAACCGATTAGTGATAAGGACATGATCTAGAAATGGGCTGAACACTTCCATAGTGTTCTCAAAAGACCATTATCAATCAATGCAGACGTCACTGACCATTTATCTCAGGTCTAAGTCAATCCCTCTCTGGCTGAAGTCCCAACTGAAGAAGAGACTTTGAATGCCATTAGGCTTCTTTTGTGTGGCAAAGCACCTGGTGCTGATTCTATACAAGGTGGCGGATCACTGTTTATACAAAAGCTGACTGAAATTTTCCACCTTATATGACAAGAGGTTATCCCCTAGGAATTCAAGGATGCCTCCATTGTCCATCGCTAGGGGTGGCTAGGTGGTGCAGTGAATAGAGCACCAGCCCTGGTGTCAGGAGGACCCGAGTTCAAATCCAGCCTCACACCCGTAACACTTACTAGCCATATGACCTTGGGAAAATCATTTAACCCCAACTGCCCTGCCTCCCACCCTCCAAAAAGCAAAAAAATAAAAAATAAATCCCAAAACACTGTCCATCTCTATAAAGGTAAAGGAAATAGATTGTCCTGTGACAATCCCAGGGGTGGGTGTGGGGTCCTCTCTTAGTCACTGCTGGCAGGATTCTTGCCAGTCCTCTTTAACAGGCAGATCCTTCACCTGGAAGGTGGTCCTCTACCTGAAAGCCAGTGTGGCTTCACAAAGGGCCGAGGAATGATCAATTTATGTCTGCTGCTCAACAACTCCAGGAGAAACACCAGAAGAACAGAGGTCTGCCTACAAGTTTTGCAGATGATGAAAACCTTTGATACTGTCAGTCATGAGGGCTTATAGAAAATTATGTCAAAATTTGGTTACCTGGAGAAGTTCATCAGCATTGTATGTCAATTTCATGACAGCATGCCCAGGCATTAGATACTGGACAATGCTCTCATGCTTTTCCAGTCACCAATGGAGTAAAACAAGTCTGTGTGCTTGCTCCCATTAGCATGAGGTTTTCAGGAATGTTGTCAAATGCCTTCATTGAGGATGAACACGGCCTCCAGATCAGCTACTGCATGGATGGTAAATTCTTCAACATGAAAAGGCTACAAGCCAAGACAAAAGCGGAGGGAGTGCTGGTGCATGATTTTCTGTCTGCAGATGGTTGTGCACTCAATGCAGTCTCTGAAGCTGAGATGCAACAAAATATGGATTGATTCTCTGCTGCTTGTACTAATTTTAGTATAACAACACCAAGAAAACACAGATGCTCCAGCAGTCAGCACTACACAACACACATGGGAACCATAGGTTACAGCAAATGGAGAAGTTGTGAATGCTGTAGTTCACTTACTTTGGTAATGTATTTTATGATGTACAAATTGATAATGAGATTAATGCAGGCACTGCCAGAGGTAGTTCAGTGTTTGGGAGGCTTCAAAGGAAAGGATGGGAGAGAACAAGTATTAGACTGACTACCAAACTGAAGGTCTTACAGACTCATTGTGCTGACTTTACTGTTGCATTACTGTGAAACCTGGGCATATACCAGTGCCATGCCAGGAAACTGAATCACTTCTATTTGAATTGTCTTAGGAAGATTCTAAAGATCACCTGGCAGGAGAAGATACCAGACACTGAGATCCTTTCTCAAACTAAACTGCCAAGCATTCAAACTCTACTTCAGAGAGCTCAATTCCGATGGGCTGGCCATGTTGTTCAAATACAAAACAAAAGCTTGCCAAAAAGACTTTTATGGAGAATTCACACAAGGCAAGCCTTCACCATGGTGGCCAGAAGAAAGAATACAAGGACACTCTCAAGAACTTTGGAAATGACTGTGTCACATGGGAGACACTGGCACAGGACCACTCAGCATGGCACGCCCACATCAGAGAAGGTGCTGTGCTCTATGAGCAAAGCAGAATTGTAGTAGTGCAAAAGAAATGTGAGATGCACAAATTTAGAGAATCCACCCCAACTATTCACATGGACTATTTCTGCCTGGCCTGTGGTAGAACATTCTGAGTTCATATTGGTCTGATCAGCCACAGTTGGACATAAAGTAACTTGACTTTAGCATAGTGATGTCATTTTGGTCCTCTTTGAGAAAGAAGGACAACTACCAACCAATCGGATTTGGAAGTCCCATCCAGGGAGCTAAGCTCTCTTGGTTGGTTCAGACAGAGTGAAAACTTCCCTAGTCCCCTAAATCTAGTCAGTTCCCAACTATACCATACTACACATCCCACACTGCCTTAAGTCTTGGGTCATCTTACCATTTGTCCTGTTCCCCCTCCCCCCTTCAACCTCTTACTTTGGGTACAGTAATTAAATCAATACCACCAATACTTCTGGAAAGGGTAAGGCAAGTAAGTGTTGTAATTCTCCAAAAAGAAAAAAAACCTTAACTACAACTCTCCAAGATTTATTATTTCCCCTTACTCCAATGTAAGAAGCTCTCTGAGGACAGGGACAGCTTTCCTTTTTATTTGGATTTCCAGTGTTTAAACAAAGCACTTGGCACACAGCATTTGATGAATATTTCTTCAGTCTTTTATTCATTATTTTTTAAACCTTCTCTTTTTCAAAACTACAATAAGCATCTTGTATTTTAGGAATTATAGTTACTTTGTAATATGAGATGCTTTATGTAATATATCAGAAAGAACAGCAACTCTGGAATATCAGTACGTTCCAATCCTGATTCTTAAGCTACCCAACCTTGGCAAAGTCACTTAAACCTCTCAGATTGTTAGTTTTCTAACAAGGAAATAAAAAGCTTGGTTTAGACAGCCTCTGAGGTTTTATTCCAGTTCTAGACCTATGTTCCTATGATACAATCAGCCATCATATGTATATACTATAGCCTATGGAAATAAGTACAAAATATGAAACAATCCCTACTTGCAAGAAGCTTATATTCTAATGAGAGATATGAATACGTATAAAAATGTCACATAGCACAAACTTAATAAATGTGAGTACATACAAAGTAATTTAAATATAAGACAGGTTGGAATAGAGAGCACTAGCAATTGGAGAGATATTACAAGAAAGAAATCTGGCATATGAGGCAACTTCTAGAGCCAATGATTAAGAATTCACAACTGAATCTAACAATATGTATGTACTTATATGTAAGGTGGTGAAATCCAATTTTGGAGGTAGCACTTTCTATAAATTAACTTTCAAAAATTACCTAAAACTGATAAACTCTCACCTTCTCACAGTGATCCAGATTTCCTTAAGTTCCACTTATAATCAATCAACAAAAATTTATTAAATATTAACATTGTGTTAAATGCTAGGATATAAAAAAGGCAAAAATATAGGCCCTTGGATATCATAAGGGTCCAACCAAAGAATGATGAAGGACTAATCTTGGAATTAAGGTGCATTGTGTGAGTGGACAGAAAGGGGTTGATTTAAGAGATACTGGTGTATAATCAATACCAGGTAGAAAATGACTAGATTTTGGAGAGATGCAGGAAATTGAGAATTTAATAATAACTTTTTAGTTGCAGAGTTGGGTGAGTGGAAGGATGGTGACACACTGATCAGAAAAAGATAATGAATCCCATCTTGGATATGTTGAGTTTGAGATCCCCCCATAAGACATCTTTAGAAATGTCCTCTAAGCAGTTGGTAATAAAGGATCTGATCTCAAGAGAGAAACTAAAGCTAAATATATAGATCTAAGAATCATCTCCATAAAGATGATAATGAAACTGATAAGAGCTGAGGTCACCCAGAAAGAATTACAGAGAGAAGAGGGCTCCTGACAGAACACTAAAGCAAATCTACATTAAGAGACCATGAGCAAAGAGACTGAGGAGACAGGTTGTAAACATAAGCAAAGTAGATTTTTGGTAGTATTTCTTGGAGTTCAGTTTCCCAGAATCCATGGCCATAACAATCTTGTTTCCAGGTAATTTACTTTATCAATCACGGATGTCTAACTCCTTTGGGCTCTCGCCCAGTTCACAGCTGCCGTACATCCTCTGCTGAGTCACACGGAGGCTTTCACACTTTTGGCTCTGAGCCAAAGGGGTACTGAGTCATGTAGGTCCTGGTGCCTTTTGGCTCTGAGTCTATCAGTATATATTCTGGGAGACTGGCACTTTGCCTTGGGGTTCACTCATAGAAAGAATGTTTCACCTGAAGTCTTTCTGACTTCCCAAGCCAGACTCTGGGTAGCCGTTGTTAAAGAGCCCCCCCAACTTTGTGAACCCAGATATTGGCACTCTCTCAGTCGGGTGATGTATGTAAATAGTTCTATTACTCTGTTAAGACAATTAGAGCCCTGCCTATTGGATCACTAATTGATTTTCTCCACTTTCAGAGTGATGATCAAACTAGTGGATGATGTTAGTCTTTCCTGGGTACTCACTTTACCTTCTACTTACTTTGTTTAATTAAAGTAAGACTGTTAACTCTCTCTGAAGCTGTCTTTCCTTTATACAAATATTCAGAGGAGAGAGTATTCAACGGGAAATTATGGTCAGTCAATATTTGTTAAGTACGAACTATATGACAGGCATTATGCTAGGAGTATAAAGGAAAAAACTGAGAGTCCCTACCCTCAAGAAGATTACCATGTCAAATCCTGCAAAAAGATTAAGGAAGCTAGGATTTGAAAAAAGACCAATGACTGACAATAAAGAGATCATCGGTATAAAAGCAGTGGCAAAAAAGCACAAAACCTTTTTGTCATTCCACTTAAAAAAAAAAAACTTGATTAGAACAATAGCATTGCAACATCACAAGATTATGAAGAAAATTATTACGTAAAAATAGCTTCACATAACATTTCTTCTAATTTTGTCAGTACAGGAACTCGTTCCAAGAATGAAGATCATAGCTTCTCCATAACTTAGTAGTTAAATCCTAGGTTTTTAAAAAATTGTCAATTTTATATACACATACTTGAACTAAAATGTATGTGATTTTGTTGATTTAGATGCTCTATACAATGATACACATTTGCCTGGATTACCACATAAAAAATAATGAGATACTCATATCCAGAAAATTGGCAATGACAAACAATGGGAATAGTTAATGGTGGAGGGGATGTAGGAAGATGGCACAGTAGTTGTTGGCAGAGCTATGAATTAAAATGACTATTCCAGAAAGCAATACAGAATTATAGAAATTAAAATTAAAATGCCCAAGCCCTTTGACCCAGAGATTGCACTATTAGGCACACAACACAAAGAAGTTTTTGATAAAAAGAAATTCCCAATTTTCACACATAGGTTTATAGCAGCATTTTTTGCAGAAGCAAAGAACTGGAAATAAAGTTGATGCATGTTGTCTGGGAAATGGTTAAAAAACACTACAATACGTTAACGTAATGAAAGATTGTTGTGCTGCAAGATACAATGAATAAGAATATTGGAGAAGCATAAAAATATATAAATTGGTGCAAAGTCAAGCAAAGATATTACGTGTGTGTGTGTGTGTGTGTGTGTGTGTATGTATGGGGGAGGAAGAGAAGAGAGGATATAACTATATAAACCGTAAGAAACAATCAAAAGACAATGTTGCACAAGAAAAAAAAAAATCTTGGCCCCAAAGAACTCAAGAGACAACACCTCCTCCAAATTCTTTACAGAGGTAGGAAGTCCTTAGGTGTGGAACACTGTATATGTTCTCAGGAATAGGTGTGGAACACGGTATATGTTCTCAAGAATGGATTTTGCTCACTTTTTTCTCTTCATCCACATTTCTTTTGTTTTCTTTAAAAATATATGCTTTGTTATTTGGAAAACTTTTCTGGGAGAGGTGACGGAGGGGATAAAGAAGGAAATTTAGGTGCTATAAAAATAAAAGATACCAATAAAAATTTCATAAAGTACTGGTGAAAAATTACCTTGATTTCAGCTGATCCTTTGATAAATGGAAATTCAACCATTCTAACTTTCCCATTAAAAAGTGGAATCTCAGTATCTTCATCATTAGAACTTTTAATTTTAGCAATTATCTTGCCAATCAAATTAGTCCCAGTGCGATTATTATGTTCATCCTTAAATTAAAGAAAGTCATAATTAATGAGAAATAATCTTTTGGAAAGAAAAAAAGAAACAATCTTTTGGGAATAAAAATCTGCAAAGAGATATACAAATCCCAGATACGCTGAATTTTGTATGGTACTCCAAACACTGTCTCATATTTGTCCTTTTGATATTTATAGTCTAAACATTAAAAAAAAATGAAAAAAGCATAGAGCAACAGGACAAAACAATACTGAATATACTACACAATAACTGGAGTTCTAAATTAACCTTTCAATGCTGATGTTGTCACCAATCTGCATTACCCTTCTGGGAAGTTACTTATTTTCTCTTTTGCTTTATGTAATTTTCTACCAAATATATTCAATAACTGTCCTTTCTTTCACTGGGTTACTGAGAACAAGGAACTAAGGTTAAAAAAGCATTGTGGTAGAATGGAAAGAGCACTGAATTTAGACCTGCTATTCTACTCTCTACTACCCATGTGAACTTATTCAATCAAAAATCGATTAGAAAGAGCAAAGTAACTGTGTATCTGGTAGTATGCCAGACATCAGGAATACAAAACTGATACATCTTCTGTACTCAAGGAGCTCACATTTTACTGAGAGACAATATACATACAGAGAGATACGTACAAAGAGAATACAAGGTAACCTTTGGAAAAGAAAGCACTAGTGGCTGGAGGACCAAAAAAGTGACCTAAAGGCTAATAGCACATCACTAGAATTTATTAGCAGGAGAAAGAAAATCATTTTGCCAAAAAGTCATTTAACCTACATGTGTCTTGGGTGGGAAGTTAGGGAGGGTGGAAGCTAAGATAATTTTTTTGCCAGTTCAAGGTAAATTCTTGCCAGTTCAAAGTCTATGACCATAGGGGTAAAAATCACCCCAAACAACTAAAAGAGAAACTGGGGCACAGCTCTGAGCCAAAGCACTTTATTAAAGGGAATTGGTCCCTTCTCATGAAGTGCACCTCAGACATTCCTCACAATCTAAGATATTCTCTCCTTCCAGTGTCTTCTTTTTATAGGGTTTGATAGCAGATTTATTACTTGAATGAATATATCTAAAGTGGCTATACAAAATAAAGAATCCCATTGGTTGACATATGATACATAAATGAAAATAAACAAAAATGATATGTCAGCAGGGTGAAGCAAGGAATATTTCTGCTGACTCAAGGTCACAAGATTGATGGGCTCCTTGTAGGCTGGGCAAGAGGAAATACAATTCCATATGCTCCAAAAACATTTTGAGGGTGTACTTTCTGTACCATGCCACCCATGCTTAGTTTGGTCATGGAATTTGAATAAAACAAGATGGAGATACCCGTGTCAGCACTCTTTCATAACTATGCAAGTAGGTTCCATAGCTGATAAACAATTAAGGAACAATTATATTCAAGTCTGAGGCCTATTATGGAATCCTTTGATTAGAATCTATATTCCTACGTAACTTATACAAAATATGGATTAATACATTGTTTACTCTTATATCTATTAGATGACTGACTAAATATGATTACTAGGCAAATATATTAAAATAGTTGCTAACGAGCATTATCCTTTACAGAATCATAATGAACAAACTAATATTGATTAGAGTTTGAATAGGGGTACTCAATGAATCATCTCTCTCATGATCCCATGAAGAGCTTTATGAATAAATTTGCAAAATATTTAAGTGAAAATATATAAAATTATTTACTACTTTATATTTACATTAGTAATAATTTTTAGCTTACCCTACAGTTTGTGACCTTAAAACAATCATTCTAGGTAAAAATCAGGTACCAAGAAATGTGGAAGTGAAATAAAATTAATAGCCAATATCTGCTACTATAACTTTTTCACTGATAACTATTACACTAATATACCATAACATTTGTTTAGTACTGAGAAGAATCACTGAAGCACACTGCGCTTGAATAATTAGGTTATTATTAGCCTTTCAAAATAGAAAAAATGTGAATAGGTATAGGCAACATGTATCATCATGTATCATCAAATGACACCAAATTATTACTAAATTTATCATTATTAAATATATGTATAATATACATGTTATGTATAATTATTTAATACATATACACTCTGAATATATAAAGTGAATATTCTACATGGAGGAAATTTGAAGACTTTCTAAGAAAAATGCCAATAGTACTGGCAAGCTGTAGCATAAAATCTGTGAATATCTTTGCATGCTGCATTCAACAGCGAATCAAATAGGGTACAAATGACTCTAATCCAGCATCAAGGACCACGAAATGCAAGAAGTGCTCTATTTATTGCCACAAAAACAAAACATACATTAAGGAAAAAGAGCTTTTGTCCTTAACTTGGCAGATGGTTCTTATTCATCTAACTATGTATCTATTCCACAACCCACAAAGAGCTAAGGTTTGTAAGACAGAAAGTAAGTCTTGGGGCAGCTAGGTGGCACAGTGAATAGAGCACCGGCCCTGGGGTCAGGAGGACCTGAGTTCAAATCCGACGTTAGACACCTAACACACTTACTAGCCGTGTGACCTTGGCCAAGTTACTTAACCCCAATTGCCCTCCAAAAAGAAAAAAGGGAAAAAAAAGTCAGTCTCTTGAAGGCAGAGAATCTTGAATCCTTAGTGCTGAGCAAACAGTAGCCTCCACATAACAGGAACTTAAGGTATGTTTGTGGAAGTGAAATGGATTATGACTTGTGATGACTCTTACCGCTGTATGAAGCACTCGGGTATATCTAAAGCTCCCTTTCATTTAACCAGTTTTAGCCATCAGGATAGACTTAATCATTAGGACAAACCTTCAAGCTAAAACGAAATCATCTCCTTCTGCCCTCAAGCTAAGAAATAATCAGTTATGCAGCAAAAGGCAATTCTGCTCACACTTAAAACAATATAAGCAATAATGCTCTGATATCAATAGCTGAGTGGGGAGCAAAGAACAAAATAGGATACTGGACAAATTTCCAGCTGTTCCTGAGCCAGGTCTTCACAGCATGGAGCTTCAAGAATTTTCATCAAGTTTTATTTGAATCCCAGATAAATTTGAGAGTAGAAATATAAACACAAAGGAAGATAAGAAAGGCTTAAGGAATATAATGAACCACTCTTTCCTATCATTAATATGTATAATCCAGAGCTGATACTGAAGAACTTTAATACTAAATACTGAATAATTATTCTATCTTGGTGGAAAATGCCTGAGGTAACATTTTAAGACAAACTACTCTATCTGTGCCAAACTATTTTTGGATTCTACCAACTATCAAGTTAATACACACTCAACAAATTCATACAAATACTAAAATGAACTTTTGCAATGCCAGATTATTGCAATAATGTTACTGCAAAATGAGCTGCTGTACACAGATTAAATTACTGAGGTTTATGACTGAACAACTTTTGAGAGTAATTTTAGTGATCCAGGATGAAAATCCTTCAAAAATGTCTTTTTTCTGGATAGTCAGGTTTTTCCATTTCTCAACATGTTGGTTCTTAGCTCTTCTGAATAAGATCATTAAGTTTAGCAAATAAATTACTTCTGGATAAGTAAAGGATTACTATAGCTACTGTGATAAGTTTGTCAAAATCCCCTTTGTACCAAGTTAAAAGTAATGCTTTTAAAATTACCTTTGAGTTTAGAATGCTTCCAAGAATAATCAAAAACAGAAAAGTCACTCAACTATCATCATATCATCAAACTGCTCTTATTAGAAAAATAATAATCTATTAGTCTAAAAAAACCTCATACAGTCTTCTCAATACATCTAACATAAGACCAAATGTAATTATCCTGTGATAAATTTTGTAAAATGCAAACATTACCACAATGTTGAGGCACAGGTCTTTGACTAAGGTCCTATTAGCAATAGGTGGAACATTAGAAACAGCCGGGGTAGATGGTAGACATTCAGGAACTACCTTGACTGGCTCATTAGGTATGACATCAACTAAAATCTTAGAAAAGGAAAACAATCTGATTAACGATATACTGACATATGTATATGTTAGAGTTAAGAAAGGAAGTGATGGCGTACAACTATTTTTTTTTACATCCTAAGATTTTATTCAAATAAATTATTTTAAAAGAAATAAGACTAAAATAAAATGACACCAAAACATTAAAAAAAAATCACATTCTAAAAACTAATAACTTATTTTGAAAATTAATGTACCAAGACTAGTGGCTCCTAAAGCTTATTTTCCCAATATTTCCTAATTAGGGAAAATTGTAAATTTTAAGACATTTAGAAATTAACCTAATCATGTGACATTTCAATGATTTACAACATAGAAAGCAAACTAAAATTCTATCCAGAAGTCTATTATTTGGAACTTTATCAATCAGAATTTTTAAAAATGTTACATAAAATATTTGTACATGCAGAGTTTTATATATTCTAGTTGCTCAATAAATACTGGTTAAAATTCATGATGCTGAGATCCATAATTCTAATGCGCCTTTTAAATCAAATCAAATAAAACGTATAGGATATACATAACAATCTAAAGTATATTTTATCATTTTCTAAATTTAAAAGTATTTTTTAAAACTGAAAATATACATAAAATATAAAAGTAGAGAATCAGAATATCAAGTTAATACTAAAATTTCAGTCTCCAGTCAGACTGCATATCATATTGTACTATGTAAAAGCTAAAGACAAACCTGGTCACTGTTGAGAACAGAAGATTTGTCAACCATAAAGGCAAACTGGATGCAGTAACTGCCCACTTTGTTTGGAATCACTTTATCCCTTAATTAAAAAGATAAAATATTTCAAAGTTAAATATGGAGAGAAATTTAGGGTTTATGTATTTCTTTTTCTATCCCTGACATCACTCTCATGCATCTCTCCTATTCAATTTGTTATTTTTTTTCTTACAATATCTCTCATTTCTCTCCACTCATACAGTAACAATCTTAATTTGGGCTCCCATCAACTCTCAACCTAGACTAATGCAACAGCAGCCTTCTAATTGGTCTCCTTGCCTCAAGTTGTCCTGCCCCACCCTCCCCCAATCTCTCCCCCACTCACTTGTTAAAAAGTTATTTTTCTAAGTCAGTGTTGATCAAGTCTCACACATATCACCTGCAGTGCCTCCAAGATCAAATATCAACTCCCATGTCATTTAAATCATCTCTTCATAACCTGACCCCTCCTTCTGTTCCAGATTCCTTCTTGTTTCCCCCCTCTCCACAGAACTCTCCAATCTATTTACTCGGGGCTCCCTGAAGGTGCTTGACCACAATCTTTCATCAAATGCCTCTGTGCTTTTGCACTGTCTCCCATTAACAGAACGCTTGCGATGCTACCTATATACCCACCCACTTTCATCTTTTAGAAGTTTCTCTGGCTTTCCTTTAAGACTCAGCTCTAATTCAACCTTCTGAAGGTCTTTCCTTGTCCTCTTGCTAATGCTTTGCTCCTTCAGATTTTCTTCATCTACTTTTTAAAAAATCTTCTATGTACATAGATATGTAAATGTCTCCTCCATTCAAATGTATGCTCTTTGATAGCATGTACTGTTTTTGGATTTCTTTTTAATGCCACTGTTAGCTAAGCACAATGCCTGGCACATGGAAAGTGTTTAATAAATAAATAAGCTAGTATGATTCAGGACAATTTTTAGTATCCTCTATGATAATACAGAGGTTATTCTTTTTTTTTTGTAAGACAGTTATGAACACTAATAAAGTATAGAAAATAGCAGCTCACATATTTAACAATTATTTTTGCCCTTTATTCCATGTAAAGAAGTAAAAATAAAATTATATGGAAATAAACAATTCCTAAACTTCCTATCATGGAATATTTTCCTAGAGTAGCAAAAATATTTTCAAGAAACCAATTTATAACAATTATTCATTAACAAATTACAAAAGTAATTGAGAAATACCTGAAATAAAAGAAGCCCTCTTCCTTGTCATTTTCCTTTATTTTACTACAATTAAATGTTTCTACCTAAAGAGAAAAACAAAAATTTCAAATACTATAGCTAGCATATAGGGCAACTTGTATTAAAAATTTAAATGAAGACAATCTAAATTATGCCATTAGGGATACCCTATATCTAAAACATTATTCTGAACAATACCATTTAACAAAAGTATATTTTTAAAGGCCAACAGAACACTGCTTACATTAAGTTATCTTATATGGACAAATATACAGCTTTAATTTCTACGTAGCTGGATTGACAGGAATCATGAAGAAAAAAAATTTATAAGACCTAATGTTTTTCATTTTAATACACAGACGTAATAACGGAAGAATTTGTACAGGGGAAATATATTTCTTCTCTAACTCAAAAAGTCAAAACATGGGACCTTTCTGAAATGGTTACAAGCTGAAAGTTCCTTATGATCAATACAAAATATAAATTAATAGAGAAAAATGGTTAGAAAAGCTGACAACTGTTGAGATGGACATTGGGATTGTACCAAATTTGCTTTATAACATGTGATAAACTTATTAAAGGATATGAATCACTAGGAAACAATAAAACTTGTGTTCTTGAACTATTCTCCTCAGAATACTGTTTCATATGCAATTGCCATTCAATCCTCTGAGGAAAATCCATCTACATCTGTTATTCCTCTTCTCATCTTTTCAGCTACAGAATCACTTGAAGATGTTTAGAAGATGTTAGAGAAGATGATCTTCTAAGAGACGGCGTTAACCAAACATATAAGTGGGTAACATTATGTTAAAAATTAAGAAAATCCCCAAATATTCCAACTAATTATCCTCACTTCAGAAATACAAAGGGGGCAGAGCTAGGTTAATATTTCTCAGTGCCCTCTTTATACATAAAGAGTACTGTGTCATAACTTACATTGGCTGGTTGTCGGTTTCCACTGCCTGAGAGTTTCCACAATTTCATAGAAATCCGTGTGGGATTAATATTCTTAATGATACTCTCATCTTCAGAAATAACACTAACCATAAAATCTGTCAGAGCAAAAAAAAATCTTTTGTATTTTTCTTGGTTTCATTATTCAACTAGGCTTTTTTCTACAGTTTATCATAATTCTGGGGGTAGAGAAATATGATCAACAAGTCACAAGCTTTCAGTAAGCGTATGTTTAACTTTTCAAATTATACTGAGACAGTATATACCTATCAAATGACATATGTAAGGTACTATGCAAGCAATAAAACACCACGTAAATGTGAGATAGTATCAGCTATTACAACTGACTATCATTACAATCCTGATTTTAGGGTATAAACAGTACTGGTTCTACTCACTTAACTTTGTATCAGTTCACCTAAGTTTTCCTAGGGTTTTCAGAAAATATCCACCTCATCATTTCTAATAGCAAAATAATATTTCATCACAATCATACCATAATTTGTTTAGCCATTCTCCAATTGTTGGAAATCCCCTCAGTTTTCAATTCTATGTTACCACAAAAAGAGCTTCTATAAATGTATTTGTACATATAGAGGTCCTTTTCCTATTTCTTTGATCTCCCTGGGGGTATACAACTATTAGGGTATTGCTGGGTCAGTGAGTATGCACAGTGTATGGAGCTTTGCGCAAAGTTCCAAATTTAGCCATCAGTATATCTATTGTTCCAAATCCCCTCTAACATTTGTCATTTTCCTTTTCTATCATCTTACCCAATCTGATGAGTGTTAGGTAGCACCTCATAACTGCTTTAAATTACTTAATTATTAGTGATTTAGAGCATTCTTTCATATAACTATTCATAATTTCAATTTCTTCTTCTGAAAACTGCCTGTTCAAATGTTTCACCATTTGTCAACTGGGGAATGTTTCTTATTTTTATAAATTTAGCTCAGTTCCCTATACATTTGAGAAAGGAGACCTTTATCAGGGAAACTTTTAATTTTTTTTAAACCAAGTACCTCCTTTTCTTCTAATTTTGGCTTCATAAATTTTGTTTGTACAAAAACTTTAATCTTATGTAATGAAAAGTATCTATTTTACCTCTCATAATTCTATCTCTTCCTTTATCCATAGATGTGACGATTTGCTTCATGCTCCCCAAAACTTCTTATATCACCTTTTATATCTAAATCATGTGCCTACTTTGAGCTTATCTTAGTATATATACACTATGAGATGTTAGTCTATATCTAGTTTGTGCCAGGCTGCTTTCCAATTTTTCCATAAGTTTTTGTCAAATATGGAATTTTCACCCCAAATAGTATGGATCTTTGGGTTTATCAAACACTAGGCAACTGTGCTCATTTGCTTCAGTACATTGTGTACCTATGCTATTGCAATGATCAACCACTACATTTCTTATCTAGTATGAGACTATTTTGTTAATTACTGCATTATGTTACAATATGAGATCTGATATCGCTAGGCCATCTTTCTTCCCTTTTGTTGACACTGATTCCCCTGATATTCTTTATCTTTTGTGGCTGCATATAAATAAATGATTTTTTCCTAGCTCTATTAAAAAATTCTTTGGTTGTTTGGTATGGCACTGAATAAGTCAACCAATTTATACAGCATTCCAATTAGTCTTTTCTTTAAATGTTTCATAGAACTGAATTATAAATCCACTTGGTTCTGAGTTTTTTTCTTTAGGAGCTGATTTATGAATTTTTCAATTTCTTTTTCTAAGAGTAATTTAAATCTCTTTTTCAGCTAATAAAGGCAATTTATATTTTTATACATATTCATCCATTTCATTTAAATTGTCAGTTTTATTAGAACCAGAACTGTGCAAAATAGCTCATAATTATGCCTGCTTTAATTTCATCTTAATTGGTGGCCCATTCACCTCTTTCATTTTTATACTAGTAATTTGGTTGTCTTCCTTCTTTTTTTAATAATCAAATTAACCAATGCTTTATCTATTTTAATTGATTCTTCATAAAACCAGTTCCTAGTTAAAATTTAGGGCAGCTAAGTGAAACAGTAGATAGAACACTGGGCCTGGAGTCAGGAAGACCTGAGTTCAAATTCAGACTCAGACACTTAATAGGACTGTGACCCTGGTCTAGCCACTTAAAACCCTGGCTGCCTCAGTTTCCTCATCTGTAAAATGAGTTGAAAGAGAAAACAGCAAATTACTACAGTCTCCTTGCCAAGAAAAGCCCAAATAGGGTCACAAAGAGTCATACATGGCCTAAAAGACAGCACAACAGCAAAATTAAATTTTTAATAATCTTGTATTTGATTTTTAGGACTTCCATTTTGGTGTTGAATTGGATATTTTAGATTTGTTTTTTCTAGTTTTTTTTTCATTTGCATGCCCAATTCATTTACCTGCCCTTTCTCCGTTTTACTCATCTGTGCATTTAGAGATATAAAATTTCACGAGTATTGCTTTGTATTTTGAAATGTTGTCTTACTATTCTTTTTAATGAAATTACTGTTTCTATGATTTATTCTTTGACCCACTTTTTCTTTAGGACTGGATTATTTTGTTTCCAGTGAATTTTTAATCTATACTTCACAGGTCCTTTACTGAATGCAATATTTATTGCATTATGGTCTGAAAGGGTACATTCATTATTTCTGCTTTTCTATATATGTCTGTGAGATTTTTATACCCTAATACATGGTCAATTTTTGTGGTATAATAAACACTTACAAAAAAGGTATACACCTTTCTATTCCCATGCAATATTCTCCAGAGACCTATGACATTGAATTTTTCTAAAATTTTATTGCTCTCCTTATCATCTTTATTTTGTGATTAGAATTACCTAGGTCTGAAAGGAATAAATTAAGGAACCCGCTATAGATTTATTGTCTATACACTCTTCTTAACTCATTTAATTTTTCCTTCAAGAATTTACATGCTATGGAACTTGATGCATATATGATAAGTATTCATATTACTTTATTCATATGACCATATTCATACTGCAAAATGTAGTTTCCTTGATCTCTTTTATTTTTGCTTTGTCTAAGATCACGATTGCCACTTCTGCCCTCTTCATTTTCACTTCAGCTGAAGCATAACAGATTCTTCTGGTCGAGCCCCTTATTTTAATTCTGTGTAGGTTTTTCTATTTCAAACATATCTCTTATAAACACATTGTTGGATTCTGGTTTCTAATGCATTCTGCTGTTCTCTTTCACTTTATGGATCAGTTCACTCAATCCACATTCAGTTATGTCTGTGAACTATTTCTCTCCATCCTATTCTCTTCTATTTCGTTTTTTTCCTTGCCCTCTCCTTAAAAGTTCATTTCGCTTCTAATCACTTCTTCCCTTAATCTATCCTCCCTCTAATGACTCCTAGTCCACTCCCTCCTACTTCCCTGATAGGCAAGATAATCATCTATACAAACTGTGTGTGTATATCACACAATATAACCTAGCTGGACCAGTGACTAGCTCCCCCTTCCCCATTTTCCCATGTGTTGTAAAAACTCTTCCTTGCATGCTTCTTTTACGTTAGATACTTTTCTTTCATGTTAGACTATTTTACTGAGAACTCACACAAAGCAAGAGCCCACACAGTGGTTAGAAAAAGCAATATAAGGACACTCTCAAGGTCTCCCTGAAGAACTCCAGAACTGACTGCATGACTTGGGAGACACTGTGCCCTCAACAGAGAAGATGCTGTGCTCTACGAACAAAGCAGAACAAACAACTCAAAAGAAACACAAGATGCATAAATTCAGAGAATCTACCCTAAATGTTCATATAAACTATTTGTGCCGGACCTGTGGTCTGACTGGTCTGATCAGTCAACTGAACACACTGTAGCTTAACTCTCACATAGTGATGTCATTTGGTTCTCTTTGAAAACAAATATATAATTTTCACCATCATTCCTTTCCCTTCCCCCTTTCTGACCCTTCTATTCTTTTCTGATCATTCCAACAAAGTAGACTCACACCCATGCCCTCTAAGCAGACTACTTCTAATTGGCCCAGTGTTGATAATGTTCTTAGGGATTACATGTATCATCTTCCCACATGGAAATGTAAACAGTTTAATCTTGTTATTATGAGTTCTCACTCATGTTTAACTTTTTATGCTTGAGTCTTGTGTATGAATGCAAATTTTCTATTCAGCTCTAGTCTTTTCATCATGGATGCTTGAAAGACCTCTATTTCATTAAATACCCATTTTTCCCCCGTACAATTATACTTAAATTTTGCTAGGTAGGTTAATCTTGGCTATAATTCTAGCTCCTTTGCTTTCTGGAAAGTTTTATTTTAAGCCCTCCACTCATCCTCAGTAGCAGCTGCTAAATCTGGCATGATCACGATAGTAGATCCACAGTATTAGAATTATTTCTTTCTGTTTGCTTGCAACATTTTCTCCTTGATCAGGCGACTGGATTTTAGCTATAATAATTCTGGGCTTTTTTGTTTGGGTATTTCATTCAGTAGATAAGTGGTGAATGCTTTCAATTTCTACTTTGCCCTCTGGCTCTAAGAGATCTAGATAATTTTCCTTCACACCTTCTTGAACTATGACGGCTAAATTGTTTTTGTTTTTTTAAAATCATAGCTTTTAGGTAATCTAATAGTTTTTCAATTATCTCTCCTCAATCTATTTTCCAAGTTTAGGTGTTTTTCCTATGAAATATTTCCAATTATCTTCTGCTTTTTTTTTTTTCATTTTTGGACCTGCTCTTACTGTTCCTTAAGGTCTCATGGAGTCATTAGCTTCCACTTAACCAATTCTTATTTTTAAAGAGTTATTTTCTTTGGTAAGGTTTTGTACCTCTATTACCATTTGGCCAATTCTGATTTTTAAGGAGTTATTTTCTTCAATATTTTTTGTGCCTACTTAATTCTATTTTCATAATTTTCTTGCATATCTCTCAGGTGTTTTTTCCTCTACCACTCATTTGATTTTTAAAAAATCATTATTTTGCTTTTTATTTTTTAAAATATCTTTCTTTAGTTCTGCAAATTCTTGCTGGGCTTGTGTCTGATCTTTTTTTTTTTTTTCTGAAGCTTTTGCAGGTCATTTTCTTCTTCTGAATTTGTGTCTTGAGCTTCCTATCCACCATAGCAACTTTTTGTGATCAGGTTCTTTTTTTGCTTTTTGCTCATTTTTTCAGCCTACTTCTTGACGTTTCACTTTATGTTAGAGTTGGGCTCTGTTCATCTCTGGGGGAGTATCACTGACCTAAGCTTTTGTCTATTATGTATGTCCTTCTGTTTCCACAGTTTATTTCAAGAGTCTGTAACTTTTTGGGGCCTCCAAAGTGGTATGATCTGGGGAGACATCAGGTCACTGACTTCCTCGTTGGTGCTCTGCCTTATTATGACTGTGACTTATAAGACTGTTCTTCTCTGTCCTGGAACTGGGATCTAGAAATGGGCAGTAGGCAACAGAGCTGCCAAATGGCATCTGATTCTACACCCAGTACTAGAAAGAGGGATCCCTAGGGACTAAAGGATCCCCTGCCTTGGGCTATTCCTGGCGAATTCTGGGCCATACACCTGTACAACAGATATTAAAAGTTCATGTTTCTTTAAGAACTGATCACTCTTTAACTCCTCCCTAATCCCACTCTGACTCACCTAGTTAGCATATTTGGCACAGGTTATAAACTATAGAATATCCTATATAAACTTTAATTGTACTCCTTTAAGATTGCAAGTTCCCTTAGAACTCTAGCCTGCTGTACAGCGTAACAACAAATCTTTGCCACCTTGACTTAGAGAATATCTGAGTCCATGAATTCATTCTAGATTGCTTTCCAGGGACTCTGGTTATTGGGGTTCCTGGGCTCCCTGAACTCCCTGGACTCCCCACGTCAGTTTCACAAAGTAAATATATTTGACAGGAAATCTACAATATTCCAAATCTAATATGCCATGACATTACTTTCTTTTGATAGTTTCTATGTAAAATGCTGCCGTGAACACAATATATTTATAAAAGTGTCCCAAATGATACAAAGATAAGTTACACTACTATACTTCTAGATAATTTATATTCTCCTCAATATTTTAGTCATCAACAAAGTTATATCCTTAGGAGTTCATCTAACCAAAAAAGTGAAAAAATGTTCACAAATGATGTCAAGTCAAGGAAGACCATATGTCTATAAGTCACTAGCGGCTGGTGGATCAGCAAAGATATCAGGCAGATGATTACATCTGACCTATTGCTGAAACAGTTTAGGAGGGTGTGCATTCCTGGTACTGGGGGGAGAGCCAGTGTAAAGGCAGAGTTACCATGTATGTATGAGGAACAGCTAAAGTAGCCAATTTGCTGGCATGAAGAATTTTTCACTGTTCCACTCATGAACTATTTTGACAATGCCATTTGAAATATTACTGCTTTTTACCATGATGCATTATTTCTTTTTGCCTATTTAAAAACAAAAGTAAATAAAATAAGCTTTTTAACAGGTATATATTGAAAAGACAGGGACAATTTAAAAGGAATTAAAAATGGAAGTAGAATTAATATTTGATAATAATTATTCACATTTATATAATGTTGAGTTTTGCAAAGGGATTATCTGGCAGTATGAATAACATTATCCCTTATTTACAACTGAGGAAACTTGAAGCTTAGGAATGATAAAAGATTCGTCCATGAAAATGCAGCCAGTAAATTCAGAGGCAAGACTAAAACACAAATCTGCTGACTCCATCTCTATTTCCACTATACCCAGTGCCTAGTTTATTATTAATAAATTATTAATATTATTATTAATAAATCTTCCTCTGGATTGGTTCTATCATAGGAAGAGTACTATATATAATTTTTAATTGCTTTTAACAGCATTAGATATATACTGAATACAATTTTACTGAAACAATAGAAGAAAATCCTCTCTACACATAATGGTTTAACAAATATTGATCATTTAAACCATAAAGCATATTGATTTGAGAATATTTTGAGAGCATCAGGTAATAAACTGTTAACAGTACTTCACAAATATTACATCTAGCATTTTAAAAATTAAATTTTTAAGAGACCATCATGCATATGATGTAATAAAATTTTAACAAATGGAGAAAAAGTTAAGTAGCCCAAATTCAACAGAAAAGGCTATTTAAAGATCCTAATCCAAACCTAAGTATCTACTTATCCAGCATTTTATCAATATTTCACACTAGTTTTCAATGCTATTTCTCATGTATGAAAGGCATAATTTCTGTATTATGGACATGGCAACTTAACTATAACACAAAAAGGTCTTCCCTCCTGATTGGCAATATACCATTGATTTTTTTCAGTCTCTTCCACTAGTTCTTTCTACAGTTGCTCCTGAAATATGACTAACTTCCAAGAGTCTATCTCTGTTCCAGGGCCATTGGATCCAGATGGCTATGGAGAATAAAGTGAGGCTGGTGACTTTGCACAGACTTCCCTCACTCAAATCCAATTTATTTGCATATCATGGTACCATCTTCCTGATACCATGGTCCTCTTCAGAGAACAAAGGACAAACCACAACCTGTGAGCAGTCCAAGCTGCCCACTGGGTATCTAACTGGCCAGTTCCAGTTGAGCAACCCAGTTCCTCTCCCCTCCTCTCCCCACATGGGATGTCATGCCCTTTCCTGAGGGTTCCCTGCCCAAAAGAAAGTAAATTTTAAAGGCTGAAACCTATCTTGGGGTTTACTAGCTAGATTTCTTTCTTAAGGTCCATGCCTTAAACTCGATCTACTCTGGTTCTCACTTTCTGGCCAATAATGGGTCTCTACCCAAGCACCATTTAATGGTTATTGTTTGGGAACCCAAGACTCACAGTCAATGTAAATAGTAATTGTGCCTCTTCTGGCCAGAAACTCAAGAGGGTCTTCCTCTCCCAGTTTTGTTTTTTTTAAATTAAAGGACCATCCCTTGGCTCACTTCTTAAACAGCCCTAACCACTGAACGGGCATTTTCTCCATCAAAGTGAGAACTTGGAAAGACCTTAGCTTAAAAAGGGTCAAAGTCTCCCAACTACATCCTGGGCCATCTCCAATTGTCCTGATCTTTATCTGGCCACTGGACCCAGATGGCTCCAGAGGAGAATATGAAGCTGACAATTTTGCACAGTCCTCCCTCACTCAAATCCAATTCACCTGCAAGTCATGGCATTATCTTCCTGATGCCATGGTCCTCTTCAAGAATGAAGGACAAATAAACTATACAACCACAATTTCTGTTCCACTACTAGGTGGAGTAGAAAGTGAACTGGACTTAGTGATAAAGGACCTGAGTTCAAAACACAGTTATGTCTAACCTTGCACAAAATATTTAACCTCTTTGAGATGTATTTTCCACATCTCTAAAATGAAGATGTTTTCTAAGGTCTCTTGTGGATGTTAAATTTAGATGCTAAGATGTTTTTCATCTTCTCGTCTATCTTTACACTCCTTCTACTAGGTTAGTTTTAATAATACCCTTTATAAGAACAACTCCTAATTCTATATCTCTACATTCAAATGATCAACAGTTTTCTACCTCTATCAGGATGTTACTTTCACATCTTATACTGGAGTTCAAAACTGAGCTCTCTTTCACCCCTCATGTCCAAGCTGTTGTCAGAGCCAGTCGATTTCATCTTTGCAATATCTTTCTAATATGCTCTATCTCTCCTCTGATACTGCCATGACCCTAGTGGTCCCTCATCTCCTCACACTTGGACTACTCTAATAGTTTCCTAATTGGTTTCCCTGCCTTAAGTCTCTCCCCAATCCAGTGTACCCTCCACTCAGCAGTCAAAACGATCTTCCTAAATCACAGGTCTGAATATGTGACCTCCTACTAAATAAACTCCAGTGTCTCCCTATCTTCATTGGGAAAAAAAGTGCAAAAAACAGGTGTTCAAAGTCCTTCATAACATAATCCCTCCTTACTTTTCCAGTCTTCATAAAACTTATGTGTGCCACCCCCCTGCCTCTTCAATCCAGTGACAATGGCCTCCCAAATTCCTGCAACAAGACAATTTCTCTCTTGGCTCTGGGCACCTTCACTTTCACATGGGCTGTCCCCCACGCCTAGAATGTTTCTTTCTCCTCATCTCCACCTCCTAGCATCCTTCAAATCCCAGATAAAAATCCCACTTTCTATAGGAAGCCTTTTCCAATCTCAATTCTATTGTCTTCCATCTAATGAAGATTTCCTATTTATTTTGCTAAAGGGGAGAAGAAAAGGGAATAAGGATTTATTAAGTGTCTATGTGCCAGGCTTTGGGCTAAGCCAGCGGTTCTCAACCTGTGGATTATGTTCAGTTTGTAACAATAAAAATACATCCTGCATATCAGATATTTACATTACAGTAGCAAAATTACAGTTATGAAGTAGCAACAAAAATAATTTTATGGCTGGGGGTCACCACAACATGCGGAACTGTATTAAAGGGTCATGGCATTAGGAACATTGAGAACCACTGGGCTAAGCACTTAACAACTATCTCATTTCATTCTCACAAGCACCCTGGGAGGTAGGTGTTTTGATGATATCCATTTTAGAGTTGATGAAACTGAGGCAGACAGAAATGACTTGCGCTAGATCACAGAGCTAGAGTCTGAATTTCAACTTGTTTTCCTGACTGCACATATAGTTTTCTATCCACTGAGCCACCTAGCTGCCTTCTTTGAATGCAGTTGTTTAATGTTTTCTCTACATTAGCTTGTGAGCTCCTCAAGGGCCTTTCTTTGTATTCCCAGCCCTTAGCAGAGTGCCAGACATTCAGTAGGCTCTTAATAAATGCTTATTGACTGCGTGTGAGAAAGGTGAAAACTTCTCAGACTATACCCTAAAACGGAGACAGTGCTCTAAATTCAAACTAGGTTTCAGCTGCAGCTAGGCCTAAGTTTTGTTTTTCCCAAACTTACCCCTCCCCTGCTTTCACCCACTACCAAATGAGGTATCAAATGTTTTCATTGGTTTTCATTGTTTCCTTGCTCCTTGTATCTGGGTAGATTCCCAAGCTAGATTGTGAGGCTGAGCTCTCAACCAATGAGGGCAAGGTCAGTGGGTTGTCTGCCTTAGGCTACATAACTTCATTTTGCTTTCTGTAACTTGCCTCCCTCCACAGGTCTGTCCTGGTGGAGGCAACGCCCTCTTCTTGCAAGAACTGAATGAATCTTTTCTGTTCCTACCTAAAGAAGCCTCTGAGGTTTTAATTAAATTTCGGATAGGGTTTTTCATTCCACAAAACCGACTAATGGAATCAAGGTGCAATCAGAAGTATATTCTTTGTTCATGGTCAATCAAGGAATTTGCTTTTCCTAAGTATGCAAATTTTATACAAGGGTATGGTTTTTCTCCTTGTCTCCACAACCCCTGATTTGGGAGAATGGGGAGCGAAAACAGATTTTTGTTCATTGAGAAAGAATGAAATTATATAAATCTAAAAAGAAAATTTTCAATCTTATTATAGTTGTCTGTTGGTGGTAGACTGTGGCATATTGTTGTTGATTTCCTTGTTTGTAATCTACTTCCAGCCCATATACTTGTTTGCCAAACCCACCTGTATTACACAGAACCCATTTCCAGGTTATTAAGTTCCAAGCACACACAGCTTTTTGACACTGAACCTAACCTGTGAATTTAATGCACTAAAAGGCCTTTCTCCCTAGAACTGACGAATTCCTACATTTTTCTGTGACAATTTATTTGAAAGGTGACAAAATACTAACTGCATATTTTGATTTCAATATCTACTTCACTGAATCTGAGAACGAGTTTTCACAGATTGAAGGATCACAGATAGAAGGATCCTTAGAAGTCACCTAGTCCAATGCCCCAGTTTTACCCTTCATTTACTCCACCCTTTCGGATGAGGAAAGGGAAGCCCAGAGAGGTCAAGTGACCTGCTGAAGGTTAGAAAGACTAGCAAATGGCAGAATCAGGCCTAGGATTCAGGGTCTCAGATACCAATTCTAATGTTCTTTCCACTTTGCTATACTGACTCCTGCTGTGGTTGGTTCATTAATGTATAGAATGGGGAAAAAAAAACCTAATTCACGAAAACTTCTGTAGGAAATGTTTTACCCTTTAAGAGCTACATTTTATTTACAGGGTTCTTCCAAATGTTTAGCATTTTATTCACTTTCAGTCACAGCTTAAACAAAATTACAAGAATTCTTCATTTTCAAGGGAAACAATAAAGAATTGAATATAGAGTAAACAAAATTTTTCTATTAGCTTTCATTATAAAATTGTATACCTTTGGCATAAGAAAAAAAACACCCCACTAAGTCAAAAACTGTGGAGAGCACAAGTAAGAATTTAAGATGATCCCTTGGTAGGGTGGACAAGGTGCAATTCCATATTTCTCAAACATACTGTTCAATGCCTTTCATCAGTCAGGAAATTCTATCTTTCCATCAAACAATTTCTTATTTTCTTGGAGATAGGAAATGTAACACATTTTCTTTGTAAAAGTCTATTTCCTAACGTGAAGTAAAAATCCAACTACGTAAGAGAAAAAAAAATTAAGCAACTAAGTAAAATGCTACTATTTACAAAGCTCTTTTAAAATTTTCAGTTCATTTTAAAATA
>CM053587.1:179729251-179745977 GCA_028646515.1 Pseudochirops corinnae | reverse complement strand
CAGTCAAAAACTGTGGAGAGCACAAGTAAGAATTTAAGATGATCCCTTGGTAGGGTGGACAAGGTGCAATTCCATATTTCTCAAACATACTGTTCAATGCCTTTCACCAGTCAGGAAATTCTATCTTTCCATCAAACAATTTCTTATTTTCTTGGAGATAGGAAATGTAACACATTTTCTTTGTAAAAGTCTATTTCCTAACGTGAAGTAAAAATCCAACTACGTAAGAGAAAAAAAAATTAAGCAACTAAGTAAAATGCTACTATTTACAAAGCTCTTTTAAAATTTTCAGTTCATTTTAAAATAAAAGTTATATAAGTCATTAAAGCATTTTACAATAGTAAAAATAATTTTAAAATATAGAGACTTACTCACCAGTAAAAACATCCCCTGCTGAAAAAGAAACATCTTTATCGTATTTAACATTCAAACGCACTGGCTTTTCAGGGTCTGGAAGAACCATTAGCCTAATTATAGGTCCTTCTAGGGAATTTTTGTTGTAGGTAGCTTTGACCTGTAAAGTATGTTCTCCCCTTAAAAAAAAAAGTTATAATAGTTGTTATACAAAAATTATGAAATTATCTAAACAAATTCCATTTAGGGAATCTAATGATGTGAATTTCCAATGTTTTAGGTTGTCTCATAGTATAAAATGCTAACACTCAAACCAGTTAGCCTTTAGAGCAGTGGTTCTCAACCTTCCTAATCCCGCGACCCTTTAATACAGTTCCTCATGTTGTGGTGACCCCCAACCATAAAATTATTTTCGCTGCTACTTCATAACTATAATTTTGCTACTGTTATGAATCGCAATGTAAATATCTGATATGCAGGTTGTATTTTCATTGGTACAAATTGAACATAATCCATAGGTTGAGAACCACTATTTTAGAGGGAAGACATGGGAAAAGAGAAAAATCTCAACATATAGGATTATCCTTGTAAAATATAACAAAACAGAAGACATATCAGAGTTTATAGGATATAAATTACCTTCCTTAGCATACAAGTTTGTACCAAAGAATTATGTTCTTCAGTCTCCAAGCAATTATGTTCTAATACCAAATAAAAGGATCAAAATGCAAAATGAAGGGCTCGTGATTTACTCAGCAACTCCTAAGAAAAATGGAGCTATATAATTGCACTAATTTTGAAAACATGTTGATACTTACTTTGGAGCAGAAACACTAAAAACTCCCAAATCAGCCCTCCCACTGTCATCAGTTTTATGCTGCTGATTTGAAGGGCTGAGCTGTAAAGAAAATAACTGATAGTTAACAAAAACAAAACAAAAATACAACCCTCCCCCCCCCAAAAAAAACAACCAAAAAACCCCAAACCCAACCCACTGACAATCTCTAAAAACAACTTTCTTTTTCTGTTTTCATCAACAATTTTATAATTGAATCACAAATTATTTTCCCATTAATGTCCACCAAACCAACATTTCTTTAATCCTATAGATGTAGCTGACATGATTAATACCTACAGTCCTCAGTATTTTCCTAGTCTACAACTCCTGATTTAGCTTCACATTCCTCCATTCCTAATTATGATCCTAGAGTTAATCCAATTTAACACTACAGTGTCCTCTACTCAAGAATCTATGGCCCATTACCTCCTCTCTCTTCCCTTGACAAACCTAGTGCTAGATTTCTCCCACCATCCACCTCATCCTTTCTGACCAGCGTATGGTTAAACAGGAGGAAGAGCTCACAAAGCCATGTTAATTCAGTTCATTCAAATTTATATTATTTAACTTGACCCTCACTGTAAAAAAATATCTTTTTAGTCCTTTGAAATATATTCTATTTAATTTTTTTTCTATTTCATTTTACAAGAATTATTTCAAACCTCTTCTCAAGGGTCACCAATCCCTCTGACCTAAAGACCTCACTTTAAAGTATACTGAGAAAATGAAAACCTCACCATTTCCTAAATCTTTGACATTACGAATCTCCATTCTTTCTTCTTTTATTCCAGTAAAGACTGCTCCAATCTCTGATGAAGAGATGGCCTTTCTCCTAACTAAGGTCAAACTATCTGTATGTATTCTTTTATGGTCCCATTCACAATCTCTAGAAGCACCTTCTCCCCAATCTTACATCATCTTTCCCTATGTACTGGTTCCTTCTATGATTCCTAAAAATACACATAGATGTCCTCCTTTTCCAAACCTTAAAAGCCGTCCATGACTGTTAAAAAAAAAAATCCTATCAAAGTGTCATCTTCTATCTCTCCTGCTTGTATCAGCAAAATTCTTGGCCTCCAATCCTCTTCTCTCATTCAATTTTCAACACTTTGCAACCTGGCTTCCAACTTAATGGTTCAATTGAAACTATGTTCTAAAGTCACCAATGACTTCCTAAAATATTTGATGGCCTTATATCAAACCTCATCTTTTTTGATCTCTCAACATCATTTAATGCTACTGACTACCCTGTCATCCTGGATTCTTTCATGGATTGTTGTGACATCATGCTCTTAGTTATCTACTGATTCTCAGACTCCTTTGCTGTATCATCATCCATATCATGTTACCAAACTGTAAGTTTAACTAAGGCTCTGTCTTGGGCCCTATTCTTTTCACTCTTTATGGTAACCACCTTAATCCCCATGGATTCAATCATCATGTCAATGACTCATAGATGTATATATTCCACTCTAGTCTGTCTCCTGAGCTCCAGCCTCACAGTACCAATTACCTAGTGATGCTTTCAAACTCAATATACTGAGACCATATAAAATGCAACACATGCAAAACAAAAATCATTTCCTTTTCCCCCCCCAAAATTCAGCTTTTCTATCCAACTTGTCTATAGTTATCAAGATCACCACTATCCTTCCAGTCACCCAGATTGTTCACAATCTTCCTGAAAACCTCTAAATCCTTCTATGGAATACTGTGAATCTTGTTTGCCTCACATATCCAAATAATTCCCATACTATTCCTATCTCCACAATATTTTTTCCATCCAACTCCATCTCTGATAATCTCTAGGTTGTACTCTGGGAATAGCCTCCTAACTGGTCTCCTCATCTTGCATCTTTCACCACTCCAATCTATTCCTTCCTCCTAGCTTCCTCCTAACTTCCTAAAGGTCTAATCATTTCACTGACCTCCCTCCTCATTGAATACCTGTAACAAGCTATTATAATTGGATCATTTCTAAACTCCTCTGTGGAGTTTTAAAATGTTTCACAACCTGGAGCCAACATTTCTTTTTAATTTTATTATATTATCATTCGCTTTCGTACACTCTATGATTCAGCAATAACTGGTCTTTTTACCATTTCTCAAGCACAATACTCCATTTCTAATTTCCATGCCTTTCACTGATCATTTATTTCTCAGGTGCAGAAATGCTCAGCCTTCTCATCCTTGACTTTCTGAATATCAGGTATACTTAAAAAAACATACCTTGAATGATCTTCTGCATAAAGTCTTTACTGTTTGCCCCTCCAAAATTACTACCTATTTATATCATATTTGTTCTATAGTCTCTTCTATAGAATATAAGATCCTTTAAAGGGAAGGATTATTTCATTATTTAATTTTTATCCCAAGGACCTGGCATTAAGTAGGCTTTTAATAAATTATTATTGATTCATTTATTCATCTAGTCTACAAACACACTGTAAAAACTGGAATCTTTTCGACAATATCATCGTCAAGTAGCTAACTATCTTCTAAACACATACTTCTAGCAATGGGAATTACAGGGAAGTCATTATCATTTAGATAGTTCAATCTATACTGGATTGGATCCAATGTAATTATGTACCTTAAACAAAATACCACTTACTCAGGTTGGAAAATAATAAGATTAGAATTTTTTTAGAAAATCAGAAGCATGACTGGTTATCTGTCAGTATTTTGAAGTGTATAATGTCTAGTGAAGTGGCTAGAAGTCTTTGCCAGAGCAAGATAAACTGCTTTTTCATTTGTTTCAAGTTTAGGAATTTAATACAGTAGAATATAAAGCATATTATAATGGTTACAATTGTGTTACAAGTATAAATATAAAAATATACCACTAGCACACAACGTGACTAAGAGCAAGTCACTTCTTGTCTGAATGCCATTTTTCATACGTGTAAAACGAGGAGGTTAAAACAAGAATGTTGAATTCCAATAAAAATCCAAGTTCCTTTATATTGTGATCTCTGTAATAATGTCTCTGGATAAATGAATTACTGTTACTATATGTTCAGATGCATAAAAAAATCAAGTCCATTTACTTTAAAAGTTTATAGACTATTACATTCAAGAAAGTTAACTAACTGCTTCGTTAGAGCAATATGTCAAGGTTCTGGGGAAAACACAACATCTAGGTAATACAAAACCTCTGGACTCAGGGACCTTATGAGTGAATTTTTCTGTGAATAAAAACAAAAAAACATACATACACATAAGAAGTATAGGTGGAAACTTAGTAGATTAGAGAAGGGAAGGGGAAAATATCCAAGTTATAAGGAATGAGGTGAGCAAAGTGGTTTTGAAAGCAATATAAGGGTGTACTGGAAAGAAAGCAGAGAGAGAACATATGGGGGAAATCAAATGGTCTAAGTTTAGCTGTGGCATTAAAATAGAAAGAAATCAAGAGAATGAAATAAAGATGCAAAAGTAAAACCAACACAACTAGAAGACTGCCTTCCTTCCTTTCTCCAGACAATGCAATAATGCCAATAAATCAGTATACTTGCTGTCTAACAGTTGTCGCTCACTTTCATTCCATGGCTAGCCTATCTTCATTTTAATCAAAATTTCTCTTGACATCCTTCAATAACAATGCTTGTTCCTAACTTCTTTGTAATATATTTCGGCCTATTAATAAGCACCATATTCTTTAGAGACACCACTTTTTTTTTACTTCTCCTATTATTATAACCCCCTTAACTTTTCTCTAACCTTCCCAGATTCAAGTCTTTTCTGCAAGCCTTAAAGTGGGTATTACCCTCAACATTCTATTTACAACCATTTTTGCTTCTCTTTCTACACTCTTCCCCTCTCAATCTCATGAACTCTTATATTTCAATAATTGAAGCGTATAACTCTCAGATCTCATTCTACAGTCTGCATATCTCTCCAGAACTCCAGACCTAAATCGTCAAATACTTAAAAACATTAGATTAAACATCAAATTCAAGAGATCAAGCTCATTATCATTCTTTCTAAACCTATCTTATGTGTCTGAGGTATCACCATTTCCTCAGTCTATCAAATTTGTAACCCTGAGATTATCTTCATCTCAATCTCACACTCACTCACATTACATGTGACTAGGAGGCCTTATCAATCCTGTTTATGCAATATCTATCACTGTCTTCCCTTCTGTTCCCACTGCTTCTGCCATAATACAGGAACCACATTCTACCTCCTTAGCAAACTGAAACCTATATCATTATAGGACTCCCCATTTTAACACTCTCCCCCTGATCAATCCATCCTTCATATGACTAAAAGAAAAATCTTTCTTACTCATGGACTGAATCATGTCAGTTCTCTGTTCAAAAATATCCAGTGACTCCTAACTACCCATGTACAATCTATATTGAATTGCTTTTTTCCCCAGTGGGGGTAAGTGAGGAGAGAAGGCAGCAAAGAATCTAGAAATCAAGGTTTTAAAAACAAATGTTTAAAAAAATTGTTTTTTACACGCTACTAGAAAACAAGATATACAGGCACTGGGGTATAGAAATCCATCTTGCCCTACTAGAAAGTTGGAGGGGAATGGGGGAGGGTATAAGACAGCAGAATGGGGGAAGGAGTATTCAGTAGGCTTGCTATCTTGGGGTGGGCAATTTGTAACTCAAAATATTTTGGAAACGAATGTTGCAAACTAAAAATAAATAAATGAATTTAGATCCAGATAAATAAATGAACGAATGAACAAACAAATCAATCAATCAATCAATCAATCAATCAAATAAAAATAAGAAAAGCAGATCAAAGGACCTGTGCTAGCATCCACCCTGGGTATGCTAGGGTGCTTGCTGCTGCACTGGGGTTCTCTATAATGTAAAGATTTGAATTCTCAGTTATTAGTACTTAGTAAAAAGCATTAATCATGTTAAAAGACCATTCATTCTATATACTTCATGAGCATTAAAACTTCCAGGTGGGGTTGTGTGAAGGAGAGAAGACATGAAAACTGCCTTGCCCCATTTAGACATTATGGTAGGGAAATAAATGTTCACGTTACGTTACAAAAAAACTATGCTACAAAGAAACAAGATCTGACAAAATTCAGAGCTATCATGCCAACATACTTAATATTCAAAGATGGATACTTACTTTTAAGATGGCTGCTTTCAAAAGACTTATTTTAACTAGTGGTATAGGAGAAGGATTTTCCCACTGATCACAAAGCTGAACTGTAAGGGGATTTGGTAATTCTTTTCCATTTATCACTGGAATAGGCTGCAATACAGAAAAATATTTTAGGCAATACTAGAAACAATAAAGTTACATAGTATATGGTCATTTCTGTATTCACCAAAAGAGTTTTGATCATTTTAAAGTAATGGTATGTTAGTTTGATCTTACTTCTGGAATTCTACAAGAAATAGATTTCTAAAAGTGGTTCTTGTGAAAGATACCACACTTTCCCAACTCAAGAGTCAGCAAAAATAGCCTCTTTAATGAAATGGAGCACCGCCCAAAGCAAATACCCTTCCCAAGTAAACAACCATTAGGATGATAGTTACATTATAATTTATGGAGAAAATGAGAGTAAAGTTAACTAACCAGTACAGGCTTATACATGCCGCTGTTATTTTTACACACACACACACACACACACACACACACACACACACACTGCCACAAAGAGAGAATATAGCTCTAAAAAAGTCCTTTTTCTTTTTTTGCCTATTATCCATTCACCATTAATGATGGTGAAACTGCCACATTTGGACTTAACATCCCTATGCTAGATGTACTGCATGAGTTAACAGGAATAGTCTTAAGAAAACAAAGATAGGGAGAGCTACTGGCCTAGACCAAATACACACAGAGAAAATATGTGCTGGAAGCAACACAATTTTGATTAAACTGAGAAAACAATTCTCAAGGTAACTGAAAAGGGGGAATATCCTAAAGGCTTAGAAAAAACATTTCATCCCTACCAAAATAAATGATCAAGAGAATATCATTAATATTAGACACATATGACAGACAGAACTTTGCCCAATAGCTTTCTAATTATGACAATAAAGGCATAAACTAAACACACAGACACCAAAAGTTTTTGCTATCGTCATGGAGGAAATCCAGCATAGAGTTGAAACTGAAAAGGAACTTCCTATATATAGGAGATTCTTCAAGTGTTCCCATAGCTAGATAATATTGTTCTGACTACATCAGGATAAAGACAACTATCAAGTCTCCTAAATGAGATCCATAATCACTCAAAAGTCTGGCCTGACTAACCTTCTCAAAGGAGAAACAAAGTTGATGAAGAATGTCTACTGTCCAGATTTTAATGTAAAATGGTACCAGAATTAATAGAAGTACAGTGAAAATGGACCACTTTTGGAAAATCACAGTGTTTTTTGAAGATTTACTAGTGACACAAAGAATGTCACATTACTTTAAAGAGTGGTACTAATGGAGGAAAAGCATGTGAAATCACAGTCTCCAAAATACAGAAGCTAGGGGTCACTCAAAGAATAATGGAAAAGACTAATCTGAATGAATACCGTTGCAAGACATTAATCAGGGCAGCTAGGTGGTGCAGTGTACAGAGCACTGACCCTGGAGGCAGGAAGACCTGAGTTCAAATCTAGCCTTGCATACAACACTTAATTAGCTGTGTAACTGTGGGCAAGTCACTTAACCCCAATTGCCTTGCCTTCTCACCTTCTAAAAAAGAAAAAAAAAGGGGGCCCTAGCAATCAAGATTTATGTAAGAGAAATAAACATAAAATACAGAATCAGAGATGATGAAAAGAAAAACAGGTGAACCACTCATGTGGCAGGAGAAATGGATAACTGGTAGATAAAACCGTATGTTTCACTGGTATTCCTGAAATATCAAGAGAACTAAGGACAGACCCAGGCAAATCAGGTACGCCCCTGTAGAGGATTTTCAGTTCATGGAGAGGAGCAAGAGTATAAATAGGTTATATTGCTAGAAGCATTACCCACACCAATGAGAACACTGATCCATAAAAATAATTAAACTGAAACATCACTTTAAAAAATTTTTATTTTTTTTAATCAAAGATCACACCTCTTTCTCTTCTATCCCCTCACCACCTACATTAATTAGGAAAGAAAAATAAAACCCCAGTTACACACACAAATTGTCGAGTGAAATAAATTCTCACGTTGACCATGCTGGAAAACAATGTTTCAATTTTCACTGAGTCCATTAACTCTCAACTAGGAGGCAGATAGCATGCTTTATTCCTAGAACTGTGGTAGTTCACTGCATTCAATCGAAGTTGCATTGTACTCGTTCTGATCCTTACTCCACATGAGTTCATGTAAGTCTTTCAAGGTTTCTCTGATAACCACCTCCTTAATTGGGGATGGGATGGGGACCCAATGCTGTTAAATCCAAACAAAAACCTGGATCCCTGGTTGGCCGCATACTGATTTAGAAAAACACAAATTAATGTTATTTGTATTGCATTGTGTTTTTCTTGTCTTAAATATTTCTCATTTACATTTTAATCTAGTTTACGTACAACTCCAGTGTCTTGTAGGGCCTCACATTCTGCCAACAGAAAATTTGACCTCTGTCTCATAGAATAATGCATTCCAACACATATACCATGACCGTTTCAGCCATTCTTCAACCGACAAACACTCTCTTGTTTTCCGATTCACTGCCAATGCCAAACAAGCTACAATAAAATATTATTATACATATAGAACATTTTTTCTTCTTTCTCTGATCTCTTTGGGGCATAGACCCAATAGTAGTATTGATAAGTCAAAAGTATATACAGTTTAATAGCTTTGGTTCCAAAAAGCTTTCCAGAATGGCTGGACCAGCTGATAGCTCTACCAACAAGGCATTAATGTACCTGCTTTCTCATAACTCCTCCACAGTAAGTCATTTTCCTTTTTGGTCCATTTTGCTAATCTGATTGGAATAAGATAGAACTACCAGAGTAAAGAGCTTTTTGTTGTTGTCATTCAGTTGTTTCAGTTGCATTCAACTCTTTTGTGACCCCATTTGGAGTTTTCTTTGAAAAGATACCGGAATGGTTTGCCATTTCCTTCTCTAGTTCACTTTACAGATGAGGAAACTGAAACAAGTAGGGTTAAGTAACTTGCCCAGGGTCACACATTTAGGAAGTATCCCAGGTCAGATATGAAGATGCGTCTTCCTGAGTTTAGATCCAGCACACTATCCACTGCACCACCCAGATGCCTTTAAATAACTCTACTCTTATAAATATAACCAGAGAAGAAAATACTATTATTGTAACCTAACATCCCTCATCCCCCAAGACTGCCAACAAAGCAAAGCCCGCCAAGTAAATCTGCCTAAACCTGTCACCTGGAACCCATAACTCTCCCTTTTGGTTAGCTCTCTGAATAGACTTGGGAACTTTCCAGTTGGACAACAAACTGATCGCTGGACAACAATCATTGGGCAACAAACTGATTGCTACCTTTTGGCTTCTGTATTTTCCCGTTTGTGTAGCAACTGACTAAGTTGTGGTCTCCCCTTGGTGATAGTTATGTTGTGGCTTTTGTCTATATAAGCCCCAAGAACATGCATCTTGGGGCTGCTTGATTTGGGTAAGCTTAACCCCTTGTAGTCGCCAACTATTAAACTCCACTTAAAAATGATTAATGGTACAACACTATAAAGATTGTTTCATGATTCTTATATCAAATATAAGAGAAATAAGAAGAGGCAGCAGCATTTTATGGTTTACAAAGACCAGCAGACATATAGACAGTTCTCAGTTAAGGTAAATCATGCAAATTCATAAAGAAATCCACATTCCAAAAAACACCTACATTAACTTTACATTTTAAACTTTAACTTTACAGTTCTATGTTCTCCTCTCCTGCCCTTCAGTTTGGTGCTCCATGGCCTCCCACCTCCCCACAAAAACAACCCCCCCAAAAAAAACACTCTCTCAAAATGAAAGCAAAAGAACAAACATGCAGAGAGACAGTCACTGCTGCCACCTAATTGTGGCTTAGCTTGATACCTCTGACACTGAGAGGAGACCTTTGCCCTACTCCGCCCACAGTTGCATGTATGACCCCACACATCTGTGTTCCATCCATCTGCGCTCAGCCTCACATGTCTTTCCACCACCACCCATGCTCTTCCTCTCACTTTGCACCAGGTACCCACACGGCTGGCCCAGCAACTACATGTTCCTGTCCTCTTGCTTCTCTCTTTCTGGCCCCTACATGTCCTTAAATTATGTGCTGCTACTCTCCCTCCACAATTCTATGGCCCCCTTCCCCACCTCCAAATGCAAATTCACATTAAATAAAAATTGTCTGTGGAATGGTCCACTTATTTAAAGCAAGAACTATTTGTATTATCTCATTTGATTGTTACATCCCTGAGGTAAGTGATACTGTCCCCATTTTTTTAGTATGAAAATTGAGGCTGAGAGGTTAACTGACTTGTCCCCAGCTACCTAGCTGTAGTAAGGAACTAAGGCAGGATCTGAATTCACATCTTCCTGATTCCAAGTCCAGCAGCACTCTATCCATTATGCCAACTAAATGCCTAACAATACAGCTTTGGTTTTGTTGTTGGACTTTTAAAAAAATTATCCTAACACTATGGAACCCAGTAAAAATGTACAACTGTACCAATGATATTACTGAGCCAGTTTTTGGGAATTTTTTGACAATTTTAAATACTAAACTTTATCCTCTTGATTTCTAAGCATACACTGGATTTGGACATTATAAGCTTGAGCTCATTTCTTCAAGATGAATGTGAAATGACAACATGAAACACAAGTATAAAATTCAACAGGAAATAGAAATGTAGGACAGGAACTCAAGTGAGTTATCAGGGTTAGAGATAAATGTCTGAAGAATGATTGTATAGCAATGATAAGAAGATCTATAGAAGTATATAAAGTTATCAACTATGACAATATTATATAAAGAAGGATGGGCATTTGGTAAAGGAGGAAAAAAATATGTGATGAAATCAAAGGAAGGGTAGTATACGTAAAAAACAGTACAAACAGTATCAGATGCTTCAGAAGAGTAAAGGAGATTTTTTTAAAGGACATTAAGGTTTAATGATTGTAAGGTAAATACTGACATAAACTATAAACATGAATGGGATGAACTCATACATAAGAATATCATGGAATAAATTAGAAAATAGAATAAAACAAAATCAATTTACAATAATAATAATGAATAATCAAATAATGACAACATCAATAATCACACAGAGTTAAAATAAGGAACTGGAGTAAAAAATGCATCATACTTCACTGAAACATAAAAGGCGTACATAGCTATCACAATCAGACAAAGCAAGAGCAAGAGAGAAAACCTGATAAAAGAAAGATAAAGAAACTAACTCTGATCAATGCAATGATCAACTATGATTCCAGAGGACTTATGATGAAATGTGCTACCCACCTTTACATTAAGATTTTAGGCTCATTATTTTGGGAACAGGATTAATTAAAAATTTTTATTTTCCTTTAGTATACATATTACGAGAGTTTTATTTTTCTTTCTTTTTCAAGGTTGGGGAGAGGGGAAGGTAGGAGGGACAGAAAATTATGTTCATTACAAGAATTTTTTTAAAAAGAGGGGGATTACAGGAAGATTTGTACTTTAGAAACATGAATTTAACAGCTATGTGGAGGACAAATTGAATAAAGGCAAGACTGAAGGCTGAGAGATCAATTAGGATGCCAATACAACAAAGCTACAAGGAGGCGGGAAATTCAAAGGCTCTTTTAAAAGCCACATTAAAAAAAAAAACCAGTCCAAGTAAGAAGAGATCAAACCTGAACTGAGAGGAAACAGATTCACTTTATATAATGTTTTGTATGCATTATGTGCAGGCATATTGTGTGAGAGAGATGAAAACTACTCAGACTATACCCTAAAATGGAAACAGTGCTCTAAACTCATTTTAGGTTTCAGCTGCAGCTAGGCCTAAGTTTTGTTTTCATAGTTAGGCTTTGGCTGTAGACAGGCCCAAGTTTCATTTTTGCAAACTTACCCTTCCCCTGTTTTCATCCCCTAGCAAATAAGGTATCAAATGTTTTCATGGGTTTTCATTGGCTTAAGATTGCTTCCTTGTTTCTTGTATCTGGGCAGATTCCCAAGCTAGATTGTGAGGCCCATGAGGGCAAGGTTAGTGGGAGGGGTTGCTCATATTAGGCTATATAACCACTTTTTTGCTTTCTGTAAACCAGTCTCCCTCTACTGGTTCATTCTGGTAAAGATGACACTCCCTTTCTTCAAGAATTGAATAAATCCTTTCTGTTCCTACCTAGAGAAGCCTCTGAGTTTTTTTTATTAAATTTTGGATAGGGTTTTTCATCCCACACAGTTTTGGGGGGCTGGTCCGGGGTCCACTCACTTGTGAGTGGTTTTCCCTGCACTTTTGTCCTGAGGTATGCGCCCTCTGGAGAGTTTTCCAGTGGTCTCTGGATCGGGGAAGGAGGTCACTGCTCTGAGGAGGTAAAGTTCTGAAGAGAGGAACTCGGTAAAGTATAGAAACCTAGAGAAAGACTCTGATCATACTGAAGTGGAACCAAACTCTGGCTGGCCAGTGGAAAAGTCACGTGAGTCATATGCATATGGCCTGGGCAGATGAGCAACATCTTGTGGGTCCTTGGGTCATAATTCGTTAGGTCTCATACCTGGAGAGACTGGTAACGGCTCTCGACCAAATTACGGATTGTCCTTGGTATAGGGATGCCATCAAATAAGCACCCAAGTGACTGGAAGAAGGGAATTCGGTCCCTTCGATTAATTCATTAGGTCTTTGACCTGGAGAGAACAGCGATGGCTCTCAATCAAACTGAAAATGGGGAAAGAACATTACAAACCCCGACTATCAAAGCAAAAACCTGATATACTGGTAAACAGTCCCTTGGGAGTGGACATGGGTTGGGATTTGGAATGAGTTACCAAAATATAAGGAGAAAGACAAAGAAAAAATGATCAAATGAAATTGGCTTGAATATTTGTTCTATGTGTTTCTCTGTAAAGGGTGTGTCTCTGTGTTTCTGGGTAAAGGGTATTTCTGTGTGTATCTGACAGCTTCTGTCTATTCAAGGACTTTCTTGGAATGCAGCTTTCTCCTTGTCTTTCCCTCCTTCCTCCATAGGGTGGATGAGACAGAGAGAAAAATATTTTACTGTTTAGATAAAAAGTGTAAAAGGTTTGGAAAACCTTTGTTGGAAAAACCTCTAATTTAAGCTATCTGAAGCATATTGAGTGTTAAGGTGGGAGCAACATTGAAAATCTGGAAGAGAAAGAGGTGTTTGGCAGGGAGCATTCCCCCATCCCACTTCAAGGTATTGGGAATGTGAAAGAGCACTAGTTGTAGTTTGGAACTTTTTGTAAGCCTCTCAAAAGGAGAGGCAAAGGGGAAGCAAGAAATGTGGCTCACTTGGTATGTAAATGTTAGGCATTTAACTCCCTCTAGTTTCTTTTTAAGGTGCATGAAAGCAGAATGAAATTGGGATATGATTATTTGGAATGTAAAGGAATGTCAGTAGTCTGAGTAAAGTGTTTGAAAGACTGGGAAAGAGAGAAATAAAGGTTTGAGCAAAAATATGAGTTAGGGAAAAGTTTCTGTTTAGGATAGATATTGGAAGAGGTACAGCATAGCCAAAACACAGATTCTCCGAGGTTTGGGTATGCCAAAAGCTAAATTTTTATGTAAATGCAAGCCATTTAACCCAGAGGAGAGCCCCTGGGGCCTTTGGGATGCCTGGAGTGCAACAAATGCTGGTGAGAAAAGGGCAGGAAAGAAGGCAAGAGGAATAAGAACCCCACCCATCGGATCCTCTCCTCTCTGTTCCCTCCCCCTAATGCCCTACCTCCCCAGAAAAAGCAGCAGGAATGGCTGCTGCTGCAACTCCTGGCCCTGTGCACTTGTCCTCTGATTCTCCTGAGGGTGGAGACTTGATCACTTTAAAAGAACTCCCTCATGGTCCTCTCCATGGGGAATTAAAACAACTTTTGAAGGACCAAGAAAACCTCTTTTGAGACAAAACAACCAGCGGAAATCTCCCCTTTTACGGGAGGTTCTTTGGCACAAGGGGGATTGGAGTTTGTTAATGCGCCCCTCAGTACTAACCGAAGTGAGAAATTTCAAGAGGGAAATTAAAGTACTTATGGAAGATCCAGAGGGATTATCAGAACAGCTAGATCAATTCTTGGGACCCAACATCTATACTGGAATGAGTTTATTTCCATTCTAAATGTCTTATTTTCCCAAGAAGAGAAGGGTAAAAGGTGAGAACTTCACCGTTCCCCTCACAAAAGTTTTAGAATTTGAATGCAAAGAAACCACTGCCTTCAATTGATCACTTCCAGTTCCAGAGGCAGGCATAAATTTATTAGGAGAGATTTAATTAATAAACTGGCTATTCAACTGGTAACTAAAGGAAATCAGATAGTTCCCCCTAAAATGTTAATTTTAAAAGAAGAACATCGTCAATGAATTTACCCTGAGGTATGGGCAAAGCCCCACAAATCCAGGAAGGGTTCTCCAAATTGAATGAAGTGTTAACTTCAGCCCCAGTTCTGGAAAAACCTTTTCACCTGTTTATGAACGCAGAAAAAGAGATGAGCTGTGAAGTGTCTTCCCACTCTATCCTGGGTTGCTCTGCTGCTAGTATCAGATGATCTAAACATATTGAGAGGGTTGAAGGAAGTTTTTTATTTTAAGTGGAAAGGCTGAAATTGGGTGGTCATTGTTACTGGATAAAATATGAGCACTGAAACTAAAAGGAGCAGTCTAAATATTGGTCCAGCATATTTTAAACTAACCTGATTATAACAGGTGATTTCAAATTCCTTATAAACTTTCTTAGGAAAATGTGAACGTGAATGAAAAACTGAAATATTAAGAAAAATATATAAATTTGTGCATAATATTTCCTTTTAGGGACCCAAGAGTATTAGAACTTAGAAATGTATAGTTATATGATCAAAAGGTACATATTGCTATTTGGCATTAAGAAATTCATTCACTGGAAGGCTAGGGGGCAGAGCCAAGATGGGGATGTAGAAGCAGGAAAATTCTGTGAGTTCCCCTCATAACTACCTCAAATACCTATAAAATATGACTCTTATACAAATTTTAGAGCTACAGAACCCACAAAGTGACAGAGAGCAACAAATCCCCCATTGAAGGCCTACAGGAAGGGTCTACTGCAGCACGGAGGGACCTGAACCCAGCACTGTGTGAGCCTGCAGCTTTACCCCAGGGAGGCCCCTAACCAGCAGGGGCTGGAGTGGACTTCATGAGAGTGGATCACCAGCAGCTGTGGTGGTTTCCAGAATTATCAACCTATAAATGCCAAAGACAAAGTAAAAAGACAGTGTGGACTCTGTGGGAACAGGGAGACCAAGAGCATAGTCCAGCCACTGCCCCCAGGGCAAGAAGGCAGGAAGCTACAGAGGCATTGTGGCCATGCAGCCGCCTCCACATAGCTGCTTCAGAGGTCCTGCCCTGCAGATCACAGGGGAACCAAGAGACCATTCAGGGGGTAATTGCTCTGCCTTTAACCTGCCTGCACCTGGATCAATGTCTTAGGTGAAGGCCCTGGTGTGTGTGACCCGTAAGGCAGAGTTTGTGAGGGCTATAGAGAGGGCACCCTCCTAGTAACTCCAGCAGCTGCAAAAACCTCAACAATTTGGGACAAAGCTCTCCCCTCTGGAAGCAGTTCTACTGTGGCAAGAGCTCAAAAGTCAAGTAATTGAGTGGCAACACAAGCAAGCAAAGAAAGCAAAGCAAGCACAGCAATTAAAACTTTGATTCCCTTTCTGGGGACAAAAAGAATCAAAGCATGGAACAGGAGGAAGACAATGAAGTCAGAACTCCTGCACCAAAAGCTTCCAAGAAAAATATGAACTGATTACAGGCCATGCAGGAGCTCAATAAGGATTCTGATAATCAAAGAAGAGAAGTGGAGGAAAAATTAGGAAGAGAAATGAGAATGATGCAAGAAAATCACGAAAAGCGAGTCAACAGCCTGCAAAAGGAGACCCCAAAAAATACTGAAGGAAACAGCACCTTAGAAAATAGACTAACTCAAATGGCAAAAGAGGCCCAAAAAGAAGAACAGAATGCCTTAAAAAGCCAAATTTGCCAGATGGAAAAGGAATTTCAAAAATTTATAACTCCTTCAAAATTAGGTTGGAGCAAATGGAAGCTAATGACTTTATCAGAAATAAAGATACTATAAAACAGATCCAAACAAATAAAAAATAAGAAGGCAATATGAAATATTTCATTGGAAAAACCACTGACCTGGAAAATAGATCCAGGAGAGATAATTTAAAAATTATTGGACTACCTGAAAGCCATGATGAAAAAAAGAACCTAGAAATCACCCTTCAAGAAATTCTTTTTTCTTTACATAAACTGATTTATTTTCTTGTGTACATTATTCATTTCCACGAGATTTTGAGGGCAAAATAGAAATGGAAAGAATTCACCGATCGCCTCTTCAAAAAGATCCCAAAAAGAAAACTCCTAGGAATATTATAGCCAAATTCCAGAGT
>CM053587.1:179688110-179728751 GCA_028646515.1 Pseudochirops corinnae | reverse complement strand
TATTACAAGCAGCCAAGAAGAAACAATTTGAATATTGTGGAAACACAGTCAGGATAACAAAAGATCTAGCAGCTTCTACATTAAGAGACTGAAGGGCTTGGAATATGATATTCCAGAGGTCAAAGGAGCTGGGATTAAAACCAAGAATCACCTACCCAGCAAAACTGAGTATAATTCTTCAGGAGAAACATATGCTCATTCAATGAAATAGAAGACTTTCAGGCATTTTTTATGAAAAATCAGAGTTGAATAGAAAATCTGACATTCAAAGATAGGAAGCAAGAGAAGCATGAGAAGGTAAACAGGGAAAAGAAATCATAAGGAACTTATCGATGCTGATCTATTTACTTGTCTACATGGAAAAACAATTTTAACTTATGAAACTTTTCTCAGTATGCAGATAGTTGAAGGGAATATAAATGTATATATGTGTATATATACATATATGTCTATATAAGAGGGTATATATGCATGTGAATACATATGTGAGTATGTGTATGCATGTGTACATGTATACACAGACAGAGGGCACAGGATCAACTGAATAGGAAGAGATGATATTTAAAAAATAAAATTAAGAGGAGAGAGGAATATAATGAGAAGAGATAGGGAGAGACAGATTAGGGTAAATTATCTCATATAAAAAAGGCAAGGGAAAACTTATACAATGAAGGGGAAGAACAGGAGGCAAAAGGGAATGGGTCAACCAACTGAATTTGGTTTAAGGAGGGAGTAACATAAACACTAAATTGGGTATTTTACCCTACAGTAGTAGTTCTCAACCTTCCTAATGCTGTGACCCTTTAATACTCGTATGTGGGCGTATCTGCATATGAGTGGACCTGCCTGAAGACAGAGAGAGGAGCAGTGTCTCGGTTCCTAAGACCATCAGAAATACGTATTTTTCCGATGGTCTTAGGTGGCCCCTGTTAAAGGGTCATTTGACCCCCAAAGGGGTCGACCCACAGGTTGAGAACTGCTGCCCTACAGGAAAGTAGCAGGGAAGAAGATAAGAGGGGGATGATAGAAGGGAGGACAGATTGGGAGGGACGGCAGTTAGGAGCACATGCTTTTGAAAAGGGACAGGGTCAAAGTAGAAAACAGAACAAGTAGGGGGCAGGATGGATGGAGGGAAATATAGTCAGTTGTTCACAATATATCACCTATGGAAATATGTTAAGTAACTACACATGTACAACCTATATTGAATTGCTTATCTTCCCATTAAGGGTGGGTAATGAGGGAAGAAGGGAAAGAATCTGGAATTCAAAGTTTCAAAATCAAATGTTTAAAAAAATATTATTTTTTACATGCAACTGGGAAATGACATGTACAGGCACTGAGATATGGAGGTCCACCTTGCCCTACTTATAAGCTGGAGGGAGGAGGGGGGAGGATATAGGAGAGAGCAGATTCGGGGAAGGGTATTCATTGGGATCTTTGTTTTGGGGTGGTGGGTAGGGGAGAGACGGGGAGAAAATTTACAACTCAAAATCTTGTGGAAATGAATGTTGTAAACTAAAAATAAACACAAAATTTATTAAAAAAGCAAAATTCATTAACTGTATGTACCACACCAGAAAGTTTTATTTAAGGGCATGGTGGTGGAATCCACATCTTAAGGATCTTATGGGAATAATATAATTGTAAAGGTGCTTAGCACAATATTTGATATAAAACAAAAATGCTATTTGAGTGTCGGCTGTGTAAGCTAAAATTAATTGTTTCGTGTTCGTTAACCTCATGTGAAATTGTCTTTGGGTATGAATTTTATGCCAATGGTTATGAGATGAATGATATTCTGGGCAAAACAATTTGGAAAACAACTAAATTAAGTCACCAGATCGGTAATTATTTGATTTTGGTTTCAAAGTTTAAATTTAGGTACGTGATTATCTGTGTTATAAGAGAAGCAGTTTCTCTTATAATCTAAATGCTGTTAAATTAAGAATTTTACTCTTAGAGGAACAGGAAAATGATAAACAGGGCACTCTGACCATGTGTTATGATATTTTGAAATACTGTAACTCAAAAAATTTATGTGAAATTGTTAACCAGAAATAAGCTATCTGAAGTTATTACATAAATCAAGAATTTACAAAAGTACGCTTGTGAAAAAGTAATTATTGGTAATAATGTAAAGAAAAGACCCTGTAAATCCTCTTGTTAGTTTTGTAAAACCTTGAATTGTTCACGAGTATGGAAAGGAAGGGTTGGGTGCCCCTGGAAACAATCTGTGGGCAAAGTCATCAGCCCTGGAAAGGGAGCTTGTTTTAACTATGAAGCTCCTAAAAAATGAACTTGACTCGCTGAGAAGTAGCAAGTCTGTGTACAAAAGACTAAAAAAGATCCTTGACAACTGGCTTTTATAAAATAGGACAGCTTTAAAAATTCGTGAAGGAAAAGGTATTAAGGGGAATTCCTTATGTATGTAAGTCCTGGTAAATCTTTATGGTATATTGCAACTCAATGACAGTAAATTGAAGTTAAGGTAAAAGGGTTTGGGGACTGTACTACATACGAATGCTTTGTCCAATCAGGTCTCTACTTTTCATCTTTATGATAAATCAACAGAAAGGTAGGCATACGTTAGGCATATGTTTTAACGACATTCTTCCTAAATATTATGAAAATAATCAGATATATAATTCCTCACTTTGTGAGGTTAGACATTAACCTTTTTGTTTTATTTACTCCGGGATTCCATTATAAAACAGTTACATTAGCAATAGGGATTTTAGGTTTGAGAAGATAAATAAAGATTTGGTTAGTAATAGAGATTTTAGTGTGAGTTCAGATTAAGCATAGACCCAGGAAGATAAGGATTCCTGAGAAGTAGGTGCATATCTATTACAGCAATAATTTATAATCTTTATGGAAGATTTGAACTTTTTTATGAATAGGAATAAATACAGAAATGAATACAGGTTATTTGAGGGTCACTTTAAAGATGTTCCTTAATCAATGTGAGAATATAATCATATCTTAAGTTGATTGTTGGAGCTTGTTATTTAAGATTTGATGGGACTGTTAACTGACTTTCTCCGAGACTAACTCCAGGTATGACTATTAAAAAAGGTATCCAAGGTACTCAAGCCCCAATCCATAATGCCAGACCCTGTAAGGTACAGGCATAGAATGCAAGGGGAGGTCAGGAGAACAATTGTTCCACATGAGCTAAGGTAAGATTCTTCTGACTTGACCCCCCTCCCGCTGACACCTGGCAGACTTTAAGCTTGGCTCAATGCAGACTGCAGCTTGGTAACATTGCCTGAAAGTGACATTCTGAAGTTGGGGGAACATGGTTCCTTCATTATAGTTTTGTCCCTACTCTTGGCAAGTTTCAATACTCAAAAGATTTAAAAATACAACAACAAATCTATTAAATATTGATTCTGAAACATCTTAAATTTTGCAAACTTAAGCCTCCCCTGCTTTCACCCACTAGCAAATACTTTTATCGGTTTTCACTGGCTGAAGATTGTTTCCTTGCTCCTTGTATCTAGACAGATTCCCAAGCTAGATTGTGAGGCTGAGCTCTCAACCAAAGAGGACAAGGTTAGTGGAAGGGGTTGCTTGTGTTAAGCTATATGACCACATTTTTGCTTTCTGTAAACTGGCCTCCCTCCACTGCTTTGTCCTGGTGAAGGTGACACTCCCTTTCTTACAAGAATTGAATAAATCCTTTCTGTTCCTACCTAGAGAAGCCTCTGAGTTTTTGATTAAATTCTGGATAGGGTTTTTCATCCCACACAGTATTTACACATACATACACACAAGTGAAAAGGAAGAGGCCAGGATCTGGGATAACACCAAGGTTGTAAATTTGGGTAAATTAAAGATTCATGGTACTCTTAACTTAAAGTACAACACAGACGGCAAGAAGGCTTGAAAAAAAAGACAAGGAGTTATGGACAGGATACTTTTGTAACTTAAATTTCTTTTCAGTTAGAGATGACCAATAAAAAGCTAGTGATAACAGGCTATAGTTCAGGAGTAAGACATGAATAAGATATATATCAAATTTAGCTAATAGGTCAATCAGTCTGAACTGCTACTTTTCCCTTAACTTTTTTTTTTGACTTTTAAAATCTTATTTATTTGACTCTACACTCCACATATTTCCCTATTTGTAATAGATTAAGATTCTTAATACAATATTTTAGATTTACATTTTGTGGCTTAAAGAAAAAAAGCATTTTTCCTGAACTCAGGATTATTCAGACTGTGCCTGTAAGAGTTAATGATAATTAAGTTAACTTGGTATGAGTCATTTGTTTTAAAAAAAAAAACTTATGCAATGCAATAACAATTTACTAAAAACAATAACTAACTAGTGATTATATGCCCCCAGGAAGAATTCTTTGGTGCATTATTAATTCATTCAGCAAAATTTTTTGAGTGTTTAATGGATCTAGAAGAAAGAACTGCAGGAAGTACTATGGCAGACACATTACAAGGTAGAAGACACTGTGATGTTTGACACATCAAACTTCATTCACTACTGCAAAGTTTTCAGCCTGCTTTGGAGGTGAAGCATGCATATATAAAACAGCAAGGGAAGAAAAACAAGGATGTTGGAGAAAAAACTCAATTTTCTGTGCTGAACTAAAAAAAAATGATCATCATGATTGGGAACTGTAATATTAATGGGATTTAAGATCTTCCCAGTCCATTAACAGGCCTCAGGTGGAAACCATTAAGGTAAACTTGCTTAGGAGAGGCTTGCTTGTAGGTAGGTTTTCACACCTTTTGCTAATTTTTAAGGGTTGTGATGTTTCTGGCTCTGAGAAGTGTATATATACTCTGAGTTCGTATCTTGCTTTAGGGGCTTGCCTATGAAAAGGATCTTGTGATTCCCTAACTGAGATTCTGAGTAGTCCTATATTCAGAATTCCCCAAATTGCTTAGACGTAAAAGCTCTCTTAATCCAGAGATGTGTGTAAAGTGTATAGCAATAATGCTTTGATTCAAGCAGTCAGAGGCCTGTCTGTTGGTCTTTATTTCTCTGCTTGTATTTTCTTTTTTTTTTTAATGACTTGTTTATTTACTTTTAGTTTACTTTCCTTTAACTTTTGTTGTTGTTGTTGTTGTTCTTACAAAACACCATGAAGCAAGAAAAAAGGGTGAAGTATATCCAGAAATGGAGACCATATAAAAAATTTAAAATACCAGTTTATAAGAGATCACTGGTGTACCTTTGGAGAAAAAAGTTTCTATTTAGGAATTAGAAGAGGAACAAAACTATAAAGGTGAAAGTGTGAGGTAGGAAAGTAGAAGCAACAAAAAGAGATAGCTTTTTCTAGTAATCTGACTGTGAAACAAAAAAGAGATATTAGATAGTACCCTTAAGGAACGGTAGGATTGAGTGTCACTTTTTTTGAAGGATGAGAGAGATCTAGATTTATCTGTAAGTAATAGGGAAAGAGGTAATAGATAAGGAGAAAGTTATTATCAAGGAGGAAGAAAGGATGACAAAAATACAAGCTCATGGGGCAAACAAGGAGTTAGGATCAAGAAACAAGCAGGGAAACTGGAGTTTTAAAAGAGAAAGGTAACCTCATAAACAAGTGATTAAGCAAAGCAGGCAGAGGGGTAGATAACAGAGGGGATCTGAAAGGTAAAGTTGGGGAGAAGATTGATTATTCAGTTCCTAGTTATGGGATATTCAAAGAATTTACAAATTAACTGTGTAAGTCAACTATTTCTCTTATAAAACGAGTATTTTCTAAACACCATGAATTATTTTAACAAAGGGGTTTTTATGGAGAACATACGGTCTTAAATACAAAAACACATACACCTGCTATAATAACTTTAAAAATTAATCTCACTATGTAACACCAGCACTTGCTGTACTGACATATTAAAATCAGTATCATAAATTTGTACATTGTAAAACAATTCACATAGATTTTTTAACATAATTTTATTTTCAAAATAATAAAGTTTACTAGTTTCAAGGATTCTCAGTGAATCATTTACAAAATTTAAAAATTCTTTTATACAGCAAATTACAACTGATTTATAAATCCTGATCTCTATAATTCTTTCAAGAACTAAAGTACATCTGTAGTCTTTTTAGCTCAATGCTTTATGAAAACCATTCCAATTATTACATTTAATTAGATTTTCACCTCTATTTACAAAAAAAAGAAATTAAGCAACTCCAATGATTATTCCAAAATAAACCATTATTAATTTATAATTTTGTACATGACTCAGAGATAAGATATAACAGTGCCAAATTTTACAAGGGATTTTCTTCATGAGAGCCCTAGAAGATCTTTAGTGAGTTATTAAACTCCCCATCTTATAAATGGGGAAACTGAGGCTCTAAGAGATTAAATGACTAGCCCAGACTAACAAATCTAACATGTGGTAGAGCAAAAGATATAACTCCTAAGCTTATTTAGCATTCAAAAATGAAGTAAAAAATATATGTAAACAAAATTTTCACTCAAAAACAAGTTTAGGAAAGTAAATTTAGATATGAATAAATTGTTTTAAAGCCTCTGATTTCTAATTATTATTCAGTACTTTTCCATAAGCATGGAAAAGAAGTATGTAAGTATAAGAGACTCTCCTTTATGAAGAATTACCAGAAACATAGGCAATAATTAAATGATAATAAGGCACATAGAAGCTAGAGTTATTCTCTCTGTCCTTGCACCTCTATGTAAACCTGAAACACATAATCAAAGGATTCCAGAGCAGATCAGTATACTGAGGCCCCAGGAGATTTAGTGGCTTGCCCAAGGATCACTGGGTAGTAAGTGTCAGAAATAAGACTTGAGGCCAAGCCCCCTGACTCTAGAGGTAGGGTTTTCCATTTCTTATCAGAAAGTGGCTGTATGAAGCTAAAGTGTGAAATGTATTCACAATGTTTTTTTGAAAACAATCAATAAACAGATATAGGTCAGATGAAAACCTAATAAAGTATATTTTAATTTATTGTCCTCATTACAGAATCTAAGAATTTGAAGTGAGGGACTTCAGGTTCATTTGTCCAACTAAGACCTAAACATGAATCGTCTGCCACAACCCAGCATGCAATTTTCCAGTCTCAGTCTGAAGACCTCCAGGGCCAGTCACCAGTATCTTTGCCCTCCCAAAAGTTCTTAAACACAAATGCATGCTTTTCTTTTCCCCTTTCTAACTCACTGTTCATTTCAGTGAGTCAAAGAAAAAGGGGAAGTAAATGTTTTAAGTATAACCTGACCTTCCCAAAAGAAGCTATTAAAAAATTAAATATAAACACCATTACTAAGAGTATCTCAAATAATCTATTTCAACATCTATAAAATGAGAGGGCTGGACCAGATGACCAGTGAAGAACTGTCCAGTTTTAGAACAATGATCTTATGATTTACATAACATCACATCCCTGAAAACCATACTCAAAATATATTCATTCAATATCAAGCATATTGGAGCAAGTGAGAAATCTTATTTACCTCGGTTAACTCTGGCCAGTTTACCAGCAGAAGTTTAGCTGGTGGTCCTGAAATTAGCTGTACCCGGAGAAAGTCAGAAAACTCACGCCATGCAAAGCAGAGCTCCTTGTTTCCAGGAGGACCGGGGTTGAATTTTATGCCTTTTATAATTATAGTCTGTGTGCTGTCCTAATAATAAAGACAAGTTAAAAAAGAAAAATATGCTTAAAGTCTTTTTTTAACTGAAAGGAATTATATCTTATTGGATTTCAACTAAAACTTAAGAGTAAGCATCTCTTCAGTACTATGATGGACATAGAAAGAGAAACAAAATAAGCCTTCAGAGACCTTGCAAATCTATTTAAAAATACATTCATTCACTAAACTATTTATTAAGTTTTAATCACGTAGAATTCCCTGTGGTAGACACTAACAAATAATAAAATTAAACGTTAAACCATGAGGCACTAATTATAAGAACAGGAATCTAATCAGTCAGTCAACAAGCATTTTTTAAGTGTCTATGACATGCCAGGTACAGTGCTAAGTGCTAGGATCCAGAAAAGGGAGAAAGGAATATTGTCTTAAGTAGTCAGAGATAACAGGAGCCTTAGTGGATAGGTAGAATTTAGACATTTCAGAGAGTGGATAGCATTATCAAAAGTCCACCTAATTAAAAACATGTGCTGTGCAGACAAAAAAAAGAGATTACTGAAGAATATTGAAAAATAAATTTAAATAAATATATTGAGGTCTTGAAAGCCAGGTAATGTAGTTAGAACTTTACATGGTAGATAATAAAGAACTTTTGGGAGCTGCTGAAGGGAAATATAGCATGATGAAGTTGGAATTTTACAAAGAATAAGAAGTGTTCCATACCCGCCATCGGCAAAGTAAGGGTCAGTCAATAATTTATTTGAGTTCTAGAACTTAACCATTAGTGACAAAAGGTACCAAGGTTTTCCTAGGTCATCTGTCTCAGGATAACTAATTTCCTTATTTTTAAAATAATTTTGAATCACGCATTATTGCACAGCTATTGTAAATAAATGCTGCTCTACTCCCTTCGCCCCCAACCCCCATCAGGTATAAATCTTTTAGAATATATAGCCAGAGAAAACTTACCTGAAATAATCCATTTTCAAACAGGTTCCCATTTGAAAAAGGATCAAAAGTGACCAGATGTCACATTCTAGATTATATCCATTTTTCATAATACGTAAAATAAATCACAGACAAATAGTTTAGAAAGTCAGTCTTACCTGCCAAGTAATTTTCAAACTGGATTTATCAAGTCCACTTCCAGAAACTCCCAAAGAAGTTAAACAACTTGATGTGAAAGTTTGTATCTGATTTCCATACTGATCTGTAATTATTACCTCTTTGAAAACAAAAAGAAGAGGCTTTACAATGACATGATTACTTTAATGAAATCAATTCTAAAAAGTTACCAATTCTGATACAAACTGAATACTATAAAGACAAGAATTGCGACTGGACCTGTTGATTCATTAACATATACGGAATTCTCCCTACCAGTGTAGGTCCCACCTACTCAGCAAGTTATGGGGCTTAGGGAGCTGCCTCTGAGCATAAGGAAATAAGTGATTTGCCCAGGTTCACATGGTCAGTGTACCAGGGACAAGAACTGAATCCAGGTCTTCCTACACTCCAGCCAATTCCCCTTGCTGCCTCTCAGGCATTTTTTATTTCAAATTACAATGTATCTAAGTTAGGTCTTAGAACAAAGACAAAAGAAGAAAAAATCAAACTGCAAATGATCAAGTTGATAGAGTGCCCCAATGTACACTTGTTAGATTTTTATTACAGCTATTATGACAGCATAAGACACATGAAGTGGTAGATATGTATTGGCCCCATCGCCAGGAAAATCCAGCTTCAAGTTCTGAGTCTGAAACACACCGGCTCTGTGACCCTGGGCAAGTCACTTCTCATTGCAACACTCCAATCAACTAGCTCTCTAAGACTTTAAGTTGCAGAACAATTGCAGGTGGTATAGGGGGAAGGAGTTTCTTCATCTGGGAATTTTCTACACCAATGAGGGCACAGGTCTAGACCAAAACAAAATATACTGGCACAGAATGCTTTGAACATACCTTATTGTCATTTGCACCTTACAACAAAGGTAGATAGTATAAGTATTTTTATCCCTAAAATAAAGTTCAGGAAACTGGAACTCATACACATTTAAATGACTTCCACAAAGTTATATAGGTAGGACTGACTATTAGAGTCAAGAAAAAAAAAATCAGTCAGTTCTCTTGATTCATTGTTTAGTATTCTTTCCACTATATTACTGAATGTTTTAAAAATCAACAATTACTGCTATTCACCATATATTATCATAAGCCTAAATGATCTCTACCATCCTCATTGCCTTATTCTACTTTCTATAGTTCATTCTGATTAAAAAATAATCAATCTACAATGCTTCAGTCTTTTTATAACAAAAAGTTCTGAATATAAGTATTGTTTAGAACAATATGCCATACTAACCTACTTCGCCTTGAAGTTCCTGACCCATTTGTATTGTTTTTCCTCCTTTTAACTTGCATTTAAGTTGTTTTGGTTCATCAGGCAGTGGTCTGAAATTAAGTTCACAAATCATAAAACTTTCCTTAAGTCATTAACTAAAGGAAAAGACATGGGCAAAAAAAAAGAAAAAAGAAGACATGGGCAGCTAGGTGGCACAGTGGATAGTGTGTCAGACCTGGAGTCTGGATAATTCATCTTCATGAGTTCAAATCTGGCTTGAGACTCCTCACCCTATTTACCTGAATTCTTCATCTATAAAATGAGCTGGAGAAGGAAATGGCAAACCACTCTAGTATCTTTGCCAAGAAAAACTCAAATAGTGTCACACAGAGCTGGACACGACTGAAAAAACAACTCAACGACAATGAATTGATATTCCCCTAGCCAGCTCAAAACAAGTACAATACAGGTTTAAACCCAGAAATAAGCAAAAATGGAATGTGCCTAGAAAACTTAGAAGGATCCAAAACTTTATCATTCCTATGGGTTCTCCTTGCACTGGTACAGACTAGACCCCTTTTTTCATCTCATACATAGGTTAAATTGCTCTTTATGTCTGCCTCAGAATCATTAGCTTCCTTCAAGGTTCAAACAAGATGCCACCTCCTACAAGAAGCCTACCCTGATGACCATACTTGGAGGGGACCTTTCTCTGCTCAAATATTCAAAATAATCAAAACCTACATAATGCATTTTTCCTGTAGACTTTAAGCTCTGTGGGAGCATAATTTTTTATTTTATCTGTTCCTGTATTCCAGTGCTTTGCAAAAGAGCATTTTTATTTCATAAATATTTATTCAACTCAACTGAATAAATTCCCTTAAATCAATGAATCTCAAAATTGGAATGGACTTCAGAGGCCAACTGGTTCAAGCTACCAAATATCTAACAAGTGATTACCCAGCCTCCACTCGAACTTACTGTGAAGGTAAACCTCCTATCTTGCAAGGTAGCCTACTGTAATTTTGTATAGCTCTAAACATTAGGATTTTTTTCCTTTCATCAAACCTAAGCTTGATGCTTTGAAACTTCCACCCAGTGTTTGTAATTCTACTCTCTAGAGCTAAGCAGATCAAGTCTACTCTTTCATGCAGACAGTCATTAAAGGCCTGAATAGAGATGTCCTATGTCCCCCCTTTAGTTTTCACTTCACAAGATTAAACACTAGTTATTTCAACTAATTCTCACTTGAAAGTAAACATATTGAGAGCACTGTTTTGGTGTTATATCCTTTGAACCTAATGTACTATACCTTGTACTTATATTAAGTATTTAAAATATATGAACATATACTTAACAGAATACAGCATAAACTTAGAATCCTTCATCTTCCTAATTATCCTTCTCTTATGCTCATGTCTGACCCTCACTGGCATTTTTCCTAAAATGGATTATCCAGAAGTGAACTTTAGATGTGGTCTGAACAAAATAGAATATAATGGAACTCTTAACATTCTTCATTTCAAACACATAACAAAGTCCATTATTCCATTAGCTTTCTTGTCTCTCTTGTCACACTCTGAGCTTGCAGGTCAGTAAAATTTAACACTTCATGGAAACCAGAACAGCACCAAACTGTACAGTCTGTGATCTTTCACTACCATCACACAAATGGTCTACCACTTTTTCTAGTCATCTATGTGCCTAGTGTCTTAATGACTGAGTTAGTAAATGATTGTACTTTGTTTACAAATATGCGACCACTTTGGTGAAAACTATGTGGCCGTTTTATGATAAGTTGTTGAGTTGTAACGTGGTGGAGGCTGTATTTTGATTTTCCATGGTAAGCTGTCACATTGTGAATGCTGTACCTTGATTTTCTGTGAATGTTTTGCTCTGATTTGTTATTGAATAAATAGAGAGTTTGCTATACTATGTAATCAGAACCTTGAAAGCTGTTCACAGCAGTAGCCCTTTGGAACCCCTCTGCTCATGCTAGGCTTTACACTGGCAAAGGCCTTTATCATCTTATACTTGGGACTACTGCAGTAGTCTGCTGTTGGTTCTATCTGCTTCAAATCTCTCCCCACTCCAGTCCATCTTCCATTCAGCCACTAAAGTGATTCTCCTAAAGCACAAGTACAATTCGTGTCACTCCTTTACTCAATAAACTCCAAGATCAAATACAAAATCCTGTCTGGGGTTCAAAACCCTTCATAACCTAGTCACTTCCTAATTACCTACCAGCCTGTTACCACATATTCTGTGATCCAATGACCCTGGCCTCCTGACTTCCATCAATAAGACACACCCTCTCTGGGTTACAGACATTCTTACTGGCTATCACCTATACCTGGAATGCACTCACTCTTTATGTGTGCTTACTAGTTTTTCTGGTTTCCTTTAAATCCCAACCAAAAAACTCATCTTCTACAAGCATCTTTTCCCAATCCATCTCAATTCTACTGTTATATGTTGTCTTCCCCTTTAGACTGTAAGATCCTTTAGAAAAGGGATTGGGTTTTTTTTTTCCCTTTCTTTGAATCAAAAGGGCTTAGCACTGTGCCTGACATTTAAGAAAACTAGTTGATTGAATGGCTGACTTCTCTGAACACAGCAACCGTTACTACCTTCTACGATACTTTTTCCTTCTCTCTTACTTCTATCTTTCATGTTCCTCCTATATGAAACATACTCTATCAAGACAAAGAATTAGATTTATTCCTTGCTTCCCTATTACCATTTCCAGATGCCTCTTCTACCACCATTACTCTAATTGATCTTCTTGCCTGATATGCCTTCTATTTCTAATCTATTCTTCAAAGGTCAAAATAATCATCCTATGGCAAAAGTCTGACCATATCAGTTCTTGGCTCAAAAAATATGACTTCTCAGTAATGCCTATGAAATGAAATGCAAACTCCTCAGATTTGTATTTATTACCTTCTATGATCTGGCGACAATCTTTCTTTTCCGGCTGATTTCACATTACTCCCATTCATGTACTCTATTTTTTGGCTTAACTATATACTCTTCCCTGAGCTTAAAAACCTATATATTCACACATTTCCCATCTCCATACCAGCCTAAGTACCTAAAATATAATCCTTTCTTTCTCCACCTTTAAAAATTCCCCTTTCATTCAGGATGCTACCCTCCTTTATGTATAAAATCTGTTTTCTTTCTCCTCATTTATAAAGTATACTGTTTAAATACCTTTTAGTCCTCATCACTCCCTACTTCCAGGAAAACTTCTCTTTGTAGACTATATTTTTCTCCATTACAACATAAGCTCCTAGAAGGTAAGTAAGGACTTATTGCTTTTGTTTAAACTTCATGAAAATCAAGATTTGCTCTTTTTTTTTTTTTTTCAGATAGTTAAAAACACTGGATGTTCATGTTCCAAACACGGTTTATTATAACACCTTGGGAATAAAGTCTTCCTAATTTATTATGTACTACATGACTTTCCAAGATTTTTTTAAAACTTTCCAGAAAAGCTCAATTCTAAAAATAACCCACTGTATTTCCCTGTCAGTTGATAATTTTTTTCTACCATATACATTTTAAACATAGTTTAGTACAAATTAGAAGTATATATTAAAAATAAAGAATAAAACTTTTTTCATCACTTTAAAAAATGCTAATTTTAAAATACTCAAAAAACAGACAAATCAACAGACCTTACAGTAAATGCACTCTCCAAGGACACATGATCATCTTGAAATGAAACCTGGCAATATCTCATATCTTTTACAGATGTTGGTACTTGTACATCAGGTAGCAAACCCTGCAGCAAGTGTTCCTTATTAATTTCAGGTGTCCAATTTACCTAGAAGAGAAAAATGCACAGTTGTGTGGGTTATGTGGAAAAGCAGATATATATGCATGCACAAACCATTAGGAACTTATATTCCTGGAAATATAGCTTAAGCAGAATTCAGAAGGAGGAAACCTAGATATGTAGTATAGTAGAAATAACTGAACTTTCATCCACAAAAACTATTAAACCATAAGATTCAGAATTTACAGAAAATCCCTTTACTCTTCTTTGAATAACTGGTATCTCACATGGTATTGTACATACAGTAAATACTTAACAAATGTTTGTTGTACCGAAAGACAATTCTAACTATGCCAGCCCAAAATAATAAAGATCTATAAGGGGTATTTTCTTCATCTCTAAATTGGGAATTATAATATTTACACCGTCAACTTCAAAAGATTGTTGCAAGGATATGAGATGACATAGTTTATATAAAGTACTGAGTAGCAAAGAATTGAAAACAAGGTAGATGCCTATTGGCTGGGTAAGGGCTATAACAATAGTAGGACTTGAATATAATAGAATATTACTATACTACAAGAAACAACGAATATGAAAGACTAAGAAAAAAATATGAGAAATCTAAAATTAACTGATGCAAAGCGAAATAAGCAGAATCAGGAAAATTATTTACACTATGACTATAACATAAATAGAAAGAACTACATTATGACCAAAGCTAGCCTAAAGAGATGAAAAATGTAAATAAGAGATGAAAAATGTAAATAAGAAATGAAAAAATTCCTCACTTCTTTACAGAGGCAATGGTCACAAACACTACATATTTGACAAAAATCATCTGATGTACTGATTATAGCTTTTTTTTCTCTTTAAAAAAAATTATGGTTATAAGGGTTATAAGATGAAGAGGGAGAAAAACACTTGGAAATGAAAAGTGATTTAAAAACAAAACTAAATAAATAAATATTTTGTGAAATGGAAAATACAGAGTAATTATTAACAGGTTAGGAATGGTGGTGACCAGCAAACACCAAACTATTCTTTACTGTTCTCTGGAAAATGACTTTGTATTTTCTTCACTATTACTGTTCTATAAAATCTCATCAATTGCTGGTGGAATCAATGAAACATCTCTTAGGGATGCCTGTTTCTATTCTATATTAATCTAGTATGTCAACATCCCTCGTGTACCCTGAATACAGAGATACCACATAAGAAAAAGAGAGAGCTGACTAAATGAGACCATTTAAGAAGCAATTCATTTAATTACTTTCAGAAAATTGGTTTAAGTTACTGGTATCACAAATTGAAACATGGTCACAAGAACAAAAACCTTCAAGGTAATAGGATTAGAAAAACTTAGCTTATATTAGTAAAAAATGAGCTTCTTTTGGACTGAAACAAAATTTAATATATTCTAGGTACAAAGGCAAACCTTTGCTACCCTAAATATTTAGGAAAAAGGTTAAACAGAACTTATCTCTACAACTTTACATCACTCAGAAAAATGGAGGCAACACACTAATAATCACTAAACGTATATTTTTAAACAAATCAAATTTTTTCAAGACAGTTCTTGTAAACCATTTACCAGCCCCCCTTTTTTTCAACTTCTTACAGGGGCCAAAATATAAGAAACTCAATCAACTACTTGTCTATGATAATATACTTAGAGTTGCCTGAAAATTGCTGTAATAACAATTCCCTTACTATTCTCCTCGGCTTTTTCCCCATTTATTTAAGTCCAGATCTCCTGATCTGACCCAAGATGTAAGTATAGTGGACACTCAAAAACCTGAAGCACCACCACTTATTAGCATGAAAACTTTGACCATCTTCACTCACACCACACAACCTGTGCAACCTCAGGAGCTCACTATACCGATGCTGGACTAAGTGTGACGACCACATTGGCTTCAGTTGGCCCTATTAAAGTTCAAATGAGGCCAGAGCTTCACCCTCCCACATGCTAGCACTAATAGTAACAATATTACCTCAGGAAATAAAGAAACTGACAAGAGGCAAAATGGAAACAAAGAGCATCAGATTACAATGTGACTAAGGATCACCAATAATAGCCTTTTTCTCAAATTTATATTTAAAGTTACTACATTTGAACTGGAATTGTATTTGGTACCAATTTTATTCCTAATAAGACAGTATATTACTGGTTGTAAAAAGACTCTAAAGTGTTTATAATAAAATAACTTTTGAGGGTAACTTTATCCTGAGACTTACCTTAATTTTTTCAGCTAAAGAAGATGTTAAAATGATTTCTCTTTCTCCTTCATCATACATTTGGAAGATGAGATTACGCATGACATCTCCAGCTATCCAGTTAATCTCATCCTGGTGTTTGATCTGAATTGCCTTCTGTCCTTCTACACTGAATATCTGCAGTTTTGCAACATGGCTACTGGGGAGCAATTTAATAGTCTTCTCTACAGCTGGCACATCTTTACAACTCTAATAGGAAAAAAAATTTAAAGCAAAAACTGATTAACAACTGACCATTTTATGAAAGAATTTTTCCTTCTTTTATACGCTTTCATATTTTATAAAATAGCATCTTATAATAATGACATATTGTACATTTATTGAACGGTATCCAACTTTTTCAAAAGGTAACCTTTTCAAAACTGTGATATAAGAATCCATTATAATTTATTAGAAATAGTTGAGTGGTCCCAAATATGCATTTCTGATAAGCATAATCAAGACCCTACTTTCAAGGAGGAAAACAATATAAACAATGACAACAATGATGTAAATGGAAACAAAAGTAACAAACTAATTGACACTGCTGCAAAATTATAACAACTAAAAGGAACATGAGAAGGGGTCTCCTTTTGCTTTTGGCAGAGGTAAAGGGCTATGGATATAGAACTCTCTATATACTGCCATGTTTTAGGTATGTTGCTTGGTCTTGTTTTGCTGGAATTATTTGAGTGATGAAAAAAGAAAGTAATAAAAATTCATTTAAAACAACTATCTTTTCATCAACATTATAAAACATATCTGTAGCACTTCACAATTTCCTTTTATTATTTTGAAATTTTTTGTTTTACGTTTTAAATTTAACCAATACCAAAAATAACATTCCATATAAAAAGCAGAACAGAAAAAAGCATTATATATAAAATATAAACCTCTACTCTGCATAGCTTCCTTTAAAAAAAAATCTAATAAATTCAACACGTAACTTTCAAATCTATCCTGCTCATATTTGTACTTCCTTCAGTTCTTTTCTGTGCATTTTAAAAAATGGTTCACTAGTCATCTTTCTTTTGTTTTATGTTTTACATTTTAGCACTTTACTCTTTATCTCATTTAATTGTATAAACTTCTCCTCTTAAAACAAACTGCAATGCCTCCAAATGCCATCCCAAGGAAGTCTCAATTTACCAACTGAGCTGTTCCGGAATTTTCATATCTTTCTCTTCACCTTAAATTCCCAATCTCATAATCCATTATTCTCCCTAAAGCCCAATTTCTTAACTTGGAGTTGGTAAATTTATTTTAAATATTATTTTGATAACTTTTAATGTAAATGACTTTCTTTATAACCTTATGCATTTTTTAATTTAAAATGTAATTCTGAGAAAGAGCCCAGAAGGAAAAGCCAAGGGGACAATTTTAGCTTCAATCTAAAATGGGACCCTCTAGGCTCAGTCTCCCCATTGTCTTCCTTTGAAAAGGAATGTTTTACACCTGGATATTCCTGAATCTGGTCATAAAATAGAATTAAAGTGACTTATCTGAATTCAAACAGTTAAGGATGTTTTATCCTGTCTTATCTGGCATGTTCCTGCTTCTTCCTTTCATAGCAAATTTCTCTAATTAGAGCAAGTGGTCAATAAAAGACATAAATACAATGCAGGTACATAAAAGTTTGCTGCTTTCAATCTAAATTTGTAGTCATTCCATATCCCAAACAACTGGGTAAATTAATACATGGGCTTGTCATCAGCCTACCTGCATATTGAAGTGAAATGTTTAAATCCCTGAAATAGAACATTTTTTCTGAATGACATGAGAACAATTAGACAAAGGGAAAAGAAGTTTGTGAAATAAAAGTACAAACACATTGTTAATCATTATCCCACATACTAAGGCTGGGATACATCTGAGCTACTAAAATGTATATTAGATCTGAACTGTTCAGCCTAAAAAGTTTAGTAAAAGGGTACTTGGCCTAGTCAACTGCTTGCTACTAGATATATCTGTCTTTCCTTATCTTATTATTGAACTTGCCTGTCAGATTTGTGTCTCTCAGATTACAGGCCAATTCACCTAGCTGGCAGCAAGCAGTGGATACCAGTCCACATTCACCTACCATCCCCTGGATGTGGTCTATGCTCAGCTCCAGTCACCCTCTCCTCGGGACCCATTGAGACAGGGACAGCTCATTTCAGCCTGAAGAAGCTATGGAAGCTGAGACCTTCGTCCCTTCTTCCAAATGAATTTGGGTCTCAACTCTTTAAGGGGGGAATGATGGAATCCTAATAAAGCTGCCCCCAGCCCTAATATTCTAAATTCATTATAGGCCTGACCCTACTGAACAGCAGGCTCACTGCACCTACCTAGCCGCCCCACCCCCCAATGTCCTAACTTCTTTGTATATGCCTCACTGCTCACTGGAACAACAGATGTGTCACCGAACTCTAGTTCCCACAGAAGCAGCAGGTGTGTCCATGTGATGGGAAACTAGCAACTGCCTCCACCTAGTCACTGCCCCCCAAACCCATTCCCACAGAAACAAGTGTGTTCTTCTATTCAATCACAATCACATCATCCATCTAGCCCAGCGGTTCTCAACCTGTGGGTCACAACCCCTTTGGGGGTCAAACAACCCTTTCACAGGAGTTGCCTAAGACCATTGGAAAACACATATTTTCCGATGGTCTTAGGAACCGAGACATTGCTCCTCGATCTGTCTCCAGGCGGGTCCGCCCACATGCAGATACACCCACATACAATTATTAAAAGGTCACAGCATTAGGAAGGTTGAGAACCACTGATCTATCCCAAGAAAGGACCACAATACTTAACTATCTGTCTTAACCAGACAGGACCACAATAGCTAGCCAGTTGGAGGACAGAATAACCAGAATGTTTAACCACCAAACCATAGGTGGGACCCCTCTTCCATTACTTAATCCCTTAACAAACTCCTCCTGTTATCTATGGGACAGTTTGGTATATCCCACAGCTGGTGATACATAGGTCTAGAATCATTTCCAAACAAATGAAACTTGAACCTATGGAAGGTGATGTCACCAAGAAAAAGACTATAGGAAGAGAACAGAATCCATATATACTTAGGGTATATGCACATTTAGTTGCTGTGACATGAATGGAAATACAGCAAAGGAGACTGAAGAGTAATCAGTCAAGAAAGAGTATCAAGTAAAATAAAGTGGGATAGATACACCCAGATGAAACAGTATTCAACAAAAGAAGGTGGTCAGCAGCATCAGATGCTGTAGAGAGGCAAGAAGGATGAGAATTAAAAAATGCCCTTATATCTGTCAAATTAAAATAAGATTGATAATTTCAGAGGAGGCAGTTTCAACAGAATGAAGTCAGAAGCCAGAGTGAAAACAATTTGCAAGAGTGAGAGGAGAAGATGGGAAGCCACCCAATATAGACAGGAGTTTAACTCAGGAAGGTAGAGACGGAAGATGACAGCTACCGGCAATAGTAGGATCTGAGTCATTTTTCAGTTATGTTCAACTCTCTGTGACTCCATTTTGAGTTTCCTTGGCAAAGATACTGCAGTGATTTGCCATTTCCTTCTCCAGCTCATTTTACAAATGAGCAAAATGAGGCAAAGAGAGTTCAGTGACTTGCCCAGGGCCACACAGCTAGTAAGTGGGAGCAGATCTGAACTCAGGAAAATGAGTCTTCTAGACTACAGGCCTGGGGATCTATCCACTGTGCTACCTAGTTGCCCAACAGTAGGATCTAATGAGGGATTTTTTTAAGGATGGAAAAATTCTCAGGGTGTTTATAGGCAGGAAGGAAGGAACCAGTAGATAGGGAAAGACTAAAGGTTAGATGGAGGTGGAAAATTAGATTGGGGGGTACCACGGGGAGGGGGGGGTAGGCACAGCAGGAATAAACACGAAAAGATATGAGTAGATGGGATCAAGGGTATACATACATAGGATATAGCTTTGTTTAAGATAAATATTACTATATTCATAAGAGATTGGAGTAAGGGAGGGGGCACTGGGGAGATGGTATCAGGTGAATGTGAGATGAGGAGATAGGTGAAATGAGAGCTAACATTGAATGGACTTAATTTTTCCAATAAAATATGACACAAGGTTCTCAACTGAGAGGGTTGGGGGGAGGAAGTGTTGACAGAAGCTTAAGGAGAAAGAAGAATATTTAGAACAGACAAAAGTGAATGGAATAAAATAGCAATTAGGGAAGAGTAAATTATATATTAATATCAGTAACAGTAAACCATATTCAACTCCCACAGCAATGCTATCCTGAACATAACTTGAGACATTTCTGTCATCAGTATTTAAGTTTTACATAGGAACTGCTTTGTGAGAAACTTCTGATAAACATCTATGAATTTATAAAAAGCTATAAATCAAATATGTAAATTACAGAAATCTGACACATTAATAATAAAGGAAATATATTGGACTGGGGAAATTTTAATGGTAAGGAAATGTAAACTGATAATTTCAATGTGAACAGGTTACTATCTTTGCTCTTCTTACATTAAACATGAAATAGATCCAACACACATTGGAAGGAAATACGAGACAAGAAAATGATACAGGACTCTAAGCCATGTCTTTACCAGTAACTAAAAGTTACAAGGACAATTCATCCAATTTTCATGGAGTCCAAGGATTCATGTTTTTATTGGAGGCTAATCCCTCCATTAAAGCAAATTACAACCCTCCTATAACTTTGCAGAGACTCTTGAAGTGCTGCAGTATACCAAAAACTTTCTCCTTTATATAGATCATTCAAAATTCACCTAGTTCTCATACAATGTCAACAGTATTGAGAACATAAAAGCTATTAAATAGGTGTTTGATGGATTAGTATCTTGTGCTCCTCTGCTATGAATTTTGAGAGTTCCCTTACCTATAAAATTTGCAGCAGGAGGAAGGGGAAAATAAGAAATGTCAATGACCTCAATCTCCTTTTAATTTCAATATTCTATGATTCTATTTGTAGCAGACTCAATAGGAACTGATTATACAATTTACAGTTTTAAGGAAAGTTAAGAAAGATGAAAATCAAACCTTAAATATCAGCTTTGGCCAAAAATTTGGTGGACCTTAATTAGTATGATACAATTGGTTATATGAGACTTTTAAATTACATATTCAGTACTACAATATCCTTACTATTGCTTTTATCAATTATAGCTGATAAGAATTAGATAAAGACAGATCTAGCCCTATTTTAAAAGAAAAAGTAGAACTGCTAAATACATCTTTCAGATTTCCTAGTCATGGCAAAACAGAATGTAGAGACAATCTAAATGCATGAGCCTTCCCAGAAAAATGTTAAAGGGCCACTAAAAAAAGACTGACAAGGAAACTGAATTCTAGGATAAAATCAAAACTGTGGCAAGGGTTCGCAGCCTATATTTTATCAGGATCTGACTGTAAAGTTGTGGTATATGATTGTGATGGAATACTATTGCAGTATAAGAAATGACAAGCAGGAGGGTCTCAGAAAAACCTGCAAAAACTTATATGAACTGATGCTAAGTGAAATGAGCAGAACCAGGAGAACATTATACAAAATAACAGCAATATTGTATGATGATCATCTGTGAATGATTTAGCTATTCTCAGCAATACAACGATCTAAGACAATCTCAAAGGACTTATGATAAAAAAATGCATTCTACTTCCTGAGAAAAAACTAATGGAGTCCAAATACAAATCCAAGCATATTTTTTAAACTTTCTTTTTCTTCAAATTTCTTTGTTCTGTTTTCTCTTTTGCAACATGGCTAGTATGGAAATATGTTTTGCATGACTACACATGTATAATCTATATCAAACTGGCTGCTGAGGAAAGAAGAGAGAAGAAGAGAATTTGGAACTCAAAATTTTTTTAAATGAGTATTTTACATGTAATTACAAATATGTAAAACAAATGGTTTTTAAATTTGATTGTAAATTTATCTATACTCAATATTAATACTGAATCTAAATGGCTACACTAGCGTTTAAATGATCAACACTGAGAGATAGTGAAATTCTCTCAACTACCTGCTTGCTGATCACAACTGAAAATAGCTTACTATATATAAAAGGAGGAGAAATGGATATATAAAGTCATGCTTCCTCAAAATGACTCAAATTATAATAGCTATTCTTGTTTTAGTATAACAGCTCCTTTCTAGAGAAACACATACAAATAGAAATATATGGCAGAACAGTAACATGTTTGACTTTCTTAGATCACAAGATACTTACCTACAAGTGACTGATGGTCTTCGCAGTACATTGGTCTGTATAGTTGAGTCAAAAAAATCTTTTAAGGGGTTTACACATTTATAAGATTACTACATGCTTATATGCATAAAATGCTACAGAAATATAAACACCTGTTAATAACAGTAATAACAACTTACTGGTATCTCAATCTTTGCTTTAAGTATGTGGTCCTTCTTTATATTCTGTACATGAAATGGCGGTCCAGTTAAAATACTAGTTCCAGCATTACTACAATCCACACTGTAGACCGGAAGGTTTGGAGCACCTAAAAACTATATGATATACAAAGTAATTCAAGAATCCTAAACAAAATTAAATTATTATTCATAAAATTCTACTAAAGCATGCTCAAATAACAATTCAATATAGGTCATCTATAAAAATAAATGTATATTTACTTCCAAAATTAGAAAATTTACAACTGAAATGTTGATTAGTTTGAACTCATTTCTAAGTGAAACAAATTTAACAAGCACAAATTTTTTTTTCAAAATAGAAACCATACCTTCACTAATTTCACACTTCTCTTTTTATTTTCTCCTGTGCCTATATCTCTTTTCTTCCCTACTCTCATTCATAGTGGAGAAATTGCCATGCAATTGTCAGAAGCACAAAAATATTATTTTCCACAAACATTCACTTCCTCAAAAGAACTATGTAGAACTGGTAAGAATTTGAATGGACTTATTATCGATTTTTTGAGCACTATCTTTAAAGATACGTTAACGGTATGAACAATATTTTGTATTTTCAGTCAAAATCTAGTACTCTTTCCATATAAAGTCTATGATCATTACTTAAGATCCAGACATAAAGCAAGCACTGTGTCAGTGTGTGACAAATCACCAACTTCATAAAACATCTGGTATTTGTTGTCTAGAAAGAGAAAATTAAAGATAGTAACACGTATTTAACATACAACTTACCTTACAATGAACAATCAATTTGGGCTGTGCTGTGATATTTCCTGATTCGTCTAAAACTTCTACCTGGAATGGGAAAGCTGTTCCATTTTCAATGACTAGAAAATCAGAATCTGGTTTCACTTTCAATTGATGAGGAGGCCCTGTAAGAAAAACCCCAGAACAGAATCAAATTACAACCACAAATATGGAACTATTATTTCATGTACTAAAAGTACCTATATTCATAACATGGAAAAAATATTTCAGGGACATCAAGGAAATGAAGAGATCATATTTGATCATTTGTATCCAAATGACAAATGCCATATATATATATATATGGTGTGCATGTGTGTGTGTGTATTCCATGCATTAACATATATTATTTATAGGCTGAGATTTATACTTCTCTGTAATTTTATTTTTCCTCTATAATCTTCTTAAGAAATGAAATGGAATGGGGATTAGAAAAGTGACTGATTTGGTATAGAAATGCTCATGTAAAGAAACTATTTATGCTAATGCAAGGTGGTACCTTCTCAATAAATTACAATCTTTTGAGAGTTACCTAGGACACTATGGGGTTGAGTGCCTTGTTCAGAGTCACAAAGCCAAGGGGTGTCAGAAAGAAAAATTTTAATCTAGATCTTACTGGTTCTAAGACTGGCATTCTAGTCACTATGCTAAGCTATGTTACAATAAATGATGTATTAACTAATTCCAGAAATCATTCAAATTCAAAGGCTCAAAACAATACTAAAATTGCCAAGTAACTCCACACAATCAAAGTACTGAATGGAAAAAATAACATTACACAAAAAGAAAAAGAAAGGGGATAAAAAAAGAATGTCACTGGTAATCAGTTATTTTTACTTTAGAAGTTTTTCTCTAAAAATCTAAAAGAAGTGTCCAAAAGGAAAAACTTAAGTAATTCTCCACCTGTCATTATTTTATTTAGCCAGTAATAAAATTTATAAAAGTTTAGTATTTTATATGTAAATATAGCAATATATAATTCTTTCCCAAATATACCTCTAATTATACTTTTCTAGAAACATGTCACAGTTAAATTCTTCTTTCAATAACCTAATACTTGAAAGTTATTAAGTACTTCTGAATTGATGTAAGCCAAATGCCAATCATTTGTAATTATCATTTTAAAAGCAACGCACAATTTAGTATATAGAACAAAACAAGAATGTTTACATTACAATAGTTTTAAAAGAGAAATTAGAAAATAATCAACAAATAGATCTGGGCCTAAAAATTTATGCTTGAACTAAGCTATTTCCTCATCACAGAATCTAAGAGTTAGAAGGGATCTCAGAGGTCATATAACCTGTACCTGATCAAGAACTCAGCCTTCAAGCTGAAAATTTCCAATGCTATCACTGTTACCTTTCCCCTTCAAAGTTCATAAACAAAAACATGCCTCCCACCCCCCTTAATCACAGCTTATTTCTACCAAAAATATATTCTCTCACATTATATTACATCTCCAAAAATTGACTGGGAATGGGAAGGAAACACTTTTCAAGATTACTGTTTGACCTTCCCCCATAAAAAGAATACTATTAAAAAGTTAAATGTTCATTTAAACATTTATAATTATATGAAATGTTTCTTAAAAGCAGTATTTACCAGGAAGTAGTCTAATTTTCAAAATCTGAGATTCTTCTTTTAAACCTGGTAGAATAACCTTCAGACTAAAGTTCTGTTAAAAAAAAAATTGTAAATTAAACACTGAATTTACAAGAATTTAAATAATATATTGCCTCCAAAAGCAATTTGAATTATTTGAAGTTTTAATGATGTTTCAAAATTAGTTTCAACAGAAAACTAATACAGTAATTTGATATTTACTAAAATTAGTGTACATCCATGTAAAACATGTAAATAAAGCTGATTCAAATTATTTAAGAACCAAAATAAGCACTGAATGTTTCAGGTGAGATAAGTAAAAAATACAAGTAATTGGAACAGATCAAAATATTATCACCTTTACTTGCAATTTGTTACCAATTTACATGATTTTTCTAATCACTGAGGAAGAAAATGTGGAAAATGTATAGAGTATGTGGATTAATAACATATACCTCTAATAATAAAATAAATAGCATTAGTGCTTTAGGTTGGGATAAGTAGAGTTCCCACTAGAGAAAGGAACTGGAACTTTGATTTCACTGGTGGAGGAAATATTGCACGAGAAGACTCCTTCAACCAATGTAATAGCCCTCCTTCAAAGAGCTTAGAGTTGCCTGGGTCATTGAGAGATGAAGTGACTTTGCCTAGGTTTATAAAGTACATGTGTCAGCAATCGGAATATTTCCCAGTGTCCTTACATATTACCAAACATACAAAAAAAATTTTTTCCTGAAAATTTTTAACCTAGTTAGGCTTATGTACTACCTCTAATTTAGACTCAAATACATGCTGGAAAGAAAGTGACATCCTATAATGGTGAAAATTTTTTATCAAGTACATACCAAGGTAATTGAAAGAATTACAGAATATTAGAGCAGGAAAGGACTTTAAAGATCATCTAGTCCAACTTCCTCATTTTACAACAAAAGCAAATAAGGTGTAGAGAAGCAAATACAAAGAAGCAGAAGGTACAAATTATTAGGTTTATGGAAGGTTTTAATTTCAGAGCTGTTTGTCTTTTCATGAGGAATGCTGAAAGTCTTCTATTTCATTAAAGATTCATTTTTCCGCCCGTCTTGTTTCTAAGTCCATATACTGTGTCTTCTGGAATTTCATATTCCGAGTTCTATGCCCTTTTATATCAGTGGTGGCTAAATCACGTGGGATTCTGACTTTGGCTCCTTGATACACAAACTCTGACTGCTTGCAGTTAATTTTTCTTTGACTTGGGAAACTTAGGTTTTGGCTGTGATGGTCCCAGGAGTTTCCATTTTGGGGTTTATTTCAAGGGAGTAACTGGTAGATTCTTTCTATTTCCATTTTTGCCCTCTGGATGCTTCTAAAGTTCTTGAAATATGATGCTACGGTCATTTTTTTGGTCATGGCATTCAGAAAACCCAATGATTCTTCATCTTTTTTCTCCTTGTTTGTTTTCTGTGTCAGTTGTTTTTGCTACAAGAAACCTTACATTTTCTCCTATTTTTTCTGGCTTTTTACTTGGTTTTAATATTTCTCGTTGCCTCATGAAGTCATTGACTCCTGTCTGGTCCATTCTAATTTTTAGAGAGTTTATTGCTTAGGCAAGGTTACCAAGCTGCTAATTCCCTTTCCAATGTTTTCTTCTGTGGCTCTCATTTCGTATCCAATTTTTCCCTCAATCACTCTCATTTCACTGATAAAGTATTTTTTAAAATTCTTATTCTATTTCATCCAGGAATACTATTTCAGTCTGGACACACTTGTGTTTTTCTCTGAGGCACTGCTTAAAAAAGGTTTTGGAGTTATTTTCTTCTTCTGGGTTTTGTGTTTTGAGCCTCACTAACACCATAAAACCTTTCTATAGTGGTACTGTTACTCATTGTTACATTTTCCCTTGATGTTAGGGCCAGGCTCTGTGCACTTCTGAAGAGAATGTCTGGGTCACTCCTGTTGCTCCTTTCTTAGAGTATGAAGTATGGTGGTATTCTAAGATCTCAAGGATCTTTCTTTCATTCTTTCAGTGTTCCCAAAATGGTCTGAATGAGGGCAGAGTCTGATTGCTTCCCCCTGGTCTGAACTCTCCAAGCTCCTGACCTAAGTCTGTGTGTGATTCAACCCCTCTCAGTCAGCTAAAAAACTTTGTTGGATAAGAGAAGCAAGAATTACAGGCTTTCCTTCATCTGTGATTCCTTACCTGGTTTTTCATCTGAAAGAGGGATGGATGCTAGAACTGAGAACCCTGCTCTACCCATGGTGTCTGAGCTGTACCACTGCTGCTGCTAACTTCTGAACTTCCAAGGCTATACCTAAAAGATGCTACTCCCCTGAGTAAGTCCCCTTTTCACTGTACCCTGGATCGGCATCCTGGAAGTACAAAGTGAGTGACAAAGCTAACAGCTGGAAGCTGTTGCTGTTATAGTAAACTTGTACGGGTCTAGGAGTACCCTAGTCAAAATTTTGGATCTCCTATTCTGTTGCACAACCTCTCCCTTGAGATCTCTCAGCACATGGCATTGTCATACAATGTCCCTAGTCCTTAGTTATCTTCAGTTATCCCTGTCTTTCTATATTGGGCTAGAAAAATAACCCACTATGATTTTTTTCCTGGATTTTCTCACCAAGGTTGTCTGTTGTCTTTTCTAGATTTCTTAGGAGGGTTTTTTTTAAGTTAGCTAAACTTATGTAATCAAGTATGTAATTTGTCCAAGGAGAAAAATTAAGGCTCTGCACCCCACCCCCACCCCAATAGTTTCTTCAAGATAATGAAAAGAAAATAATTAAAAAATTGAAAGACTTGTTTTAGAGATTAATTAGGGAAGAAGCTGCAAATAAGCTTGGTAAATATAGTAACAATGCTAAGAGAAATAAGGCTGAGGAAAAGAAGCCCAAATCACTACGTGGAAAACAATGAAGAGAATTTTCAATTCATCAATTTATTTCTTCTCTTTTTTTCTACTGTAACAATACTTATTCTAAACAATAACATATTTCCATGGCAAACAACCTGGACTCACTAGCCATCATGTAGTCTAACTTTCTAAGTGCTAAGAAATTGATGACATATGAAAGTGATATCTTTTCAAGTATCAAACATTATAGCTATACTAAGAAATGTTCAAAAATCAGTATGTGAGAAATAAGAATATTTTACCCTCACATGATATTGCTTCATCAATAAAATTTTAAATTATGTAACATTAAGATATGCAGCTTACCTTGCCTTGATAAGAGTTTACATGGCCCTTAGCAGTAACACCCCTAATTACACAATTTGGTCCTTTGCTTATGTCTTCATATTGCAAAGACAAGCCACTGTTTTAAAAAAAAAGGTCATGTTTATTCTCCAAACATACCTACAATAAAATTCTAAGAGTATCTGTTTTATATATTCATAAGCGTCATATTATGGATTACAACCACATTCAATATTACCAATCCCTGACCAATGTAACTAGACAGTGGTGACAGAATAAAACCATTTCTATAAATGGTAAATTAATTTCACTGAACAGAGTGTATCTCTATTCCATCCTATAAATTTTGATTCAACATGATTAGCTTTAAAAGTCAACAAATTTATACTGTGCCTTGTATGTCTACACTGTGCAAAAAAAGCATTGTAAAAAACATAAAAGTTATCAAATCTTTGCATATAAGCATGATTTGACAATGTAGATGGGAAAATATAAATGTTTTACAACTATCAAACAATGTAAGGCAACAGATAAATTATCTAGTTGTCTACTCAACAGGACAGTGAGCCCGGAAGGAATGAGCCCACTGCCACTAGGAAATGCACCAAAGTGTACAAATGTAGTGGGAATTCTGAGTTCCCTTCAGCAAAGCTGGGAACAAGAGAGTCACTGTCCATTCAGAAGGGGAAAGAGAAAAGGAAATATTAGCAAAAAAGTTAGCAGGAGGGGGTGGCTTGGTGGCACAGTGAATAGAGCACCAGCCCGGGAGTCAGAAGGACCCAAGTTCAAATCCGACCTCAGACACTTTTAACACTTACTAGCCATGTGACCTTGGACAAGTCATTTAACCCCAATTGCCCTGCCTTCCCCCCTCCAAAAAAAAAAGTTGGCAATGGAGTCTCAGTAGCCTGGCATGGGGGACGGAGAAGACATCTCTACTTGGCACCAGTTCTAGCTAGAACTATCTACAGGACTTTAAAATATCTATACATCAGAGCAATGATGGTAGTTTTAAGTAAGGCACTAAGAAACCAGAAGACAAAAATGGTCTCAACCCAACAAAAGTGAATGGTTAAGAGATGCTAAAATTTAAAACTTTTGAATTATTATTAGAAACTACGTAAAAGAACAAAGTTAAATATAGAATATAATGAAGAAAGAAAATTAAAGTTTATTTTCTCAAATTACCTTGCTTCAAGAACTGGTTTAGTATCAGCTACTAGTTGAGTAGTATGACCAAATTCATCCTGCAACTCCAGGGGAATATTGAATGGGACTCCAACGCGAAATGGAGGATCCAGAAGTCCCACTGAAAATTTCTCTGGTTTACCCTCTTTCATAGAAAAACAGTGAGTTGAAAATGAACTTTAATGAATATTTTCATTAGAAGATAAAAGCAGTAAAATGATTTCAACATGACAACTGATGTGCAAAGTCATTTATAAACTGTCATTAGTCTTAATAAAAATCTGGTAGGATTTTTTTAATCTGTAAGGAATTTAAGAAACTGATTTTCCACAACTGTAGCTGAGAATAAAGACTAATTTTCATAAAATCTGCAAAGCTGAGCAACATAGCTACAGCAAATGTTAAAGAATAAAATTACATTCAAATTTCCAAAAAAAGAGGCGCTTGTTTTTGCTTTTATTTAACTTGGTGAGAGAATAAACACCCACTAATCACTCCTAGATTACATTAATCATAGTCAGTCATCAAGCATTCTCCTGATTTTAATAGTATTTCATTTTCATATTCATGTTGGCAACCACACACAGTCATGGCTAAGCACAGCAGAGAAAAAATGAGGTATGATGTCCACAAGTGTGTAGAGTGGCTGGTATTCTACTAGACCCTTCACTGGTCTTGTTCACCTTATAACTTTCCTGCGAACACACATTGCATATTTTCATTGTTTGCCTTTAAAACTCAAGTTTTGTCATGCAAGTATGCATACAGTACAGCGAATAAAAATTCTTAAAAACAGAAACATTTTTAATCTTATATTGTTAACCTTACATTCCACTGTGTCATGGCAGTATGAGGGTGTTGTATACTCTCTCTGTATTTAAAAAGTATGGTGTACTGTCTGCAGTAAACTTTTCTACCTTGACCTCTCTCTGAAAACCAAGGGAGAGGTTGCTGGGACTCTAGTTGCTGCTGTCAGAAGATGCCAAGACTGGAAAGGTGTTGACATCACCTTAGAGCCTAAAGGTCTTGCACTACTGTATTTATAGTACTGTAGGTTTCATGTACTATGAAAATGAATATTGTCTGAAGTCAATTTTTCAAAAATTGAGATGTTAGCACAAAAGGTCACAGAATTCTAGGTTAATTACTGGCAAGAAAAATGTTTTCCATGTTACCAGTTTTATTTTCTGTACTGCATTTTATGGGTTATTTCAGTTACTATGTTACAAAAATGAGTATCATCAGAATTAATGTTTTGTTATCAAGAACTGTATTCAGAAGGGGCAGCGAGGTGGCACAGTGAATACAGCACCAGCCCTGGAGTCAGGAGGACCTGAGTTCAAATCCAGCCTCAGAGTTAACACTAGCCATGTGACCTTGGGCAAGTCACTTAACCCCAAATGCCCTGCACCTCCACCCTCCAAAAAAAAAGGCAAAAAAAAAAAAAGTATTATATTCAGAAAAGCCTAATTTCAGCGATCTCTGGAGAAAAATCATGTGTTTTTGATGACTGCAGGACATCAACCCTGTATTTCCTATAGGTTCAATGGATCAACATTCGTGTTTGAATTCTGTGCCATTTCCTAGGAACATTAGCTCTGTGAAAGCTGAGGATTAACTGTACTTGTAAATGCTTCTGTAGTCAGTAACATTCTAACCTTAACCAAGAATGCTTTTTGACTCTGAAACTACTACAGTGATTCTAGAACTCAACTGTTCCCTGAAGATTTAAGAAACTGAGACCTACCTGAATGGAAAATTATAGTATACTCCTAATTAGATGAAACATGACATACTCAGTGTCAGTTATCTTCCAAATGTAAACTTAAATGAGTATCTCTATATCTTAGAAGTTTTTCGCCCATTTTATTTTAAAATGGTATTTCAGTGAGCTACAAGAATTCAAAAGAAATTCAAAGCTTTACTTACCTTTGACAGAAAATTTAAATGTTTTTGATGGCAATGCCCGGCCTGCATAAGTGTCTGCATTACTTTCATTCAATACAACTTGCAATTTTAATGTGTAATTGCCCAGTTTTTGAATATTTTCTAGAGATAAGTTGAAAAAAAAAGATTATTACTAACTAGTCACCAAAATATTGTTAAGTTTCTTATCATTTGAAAAATAACTCACCCATTTTCTTGAACCAGTAAGGCCATTTGCCCCCATGCTGACTGATATGCGAAATTATTTCTTTATTCCCACTTGAAGCTTAATCATTCATAAAAGAAAGGGAAAAATTTACAATTATAATCAAGAAACCAATACAAGAAGAGCTGGAATTATGAATTCAGTCAATGAATTCCATATAGCTTCATTTATTCATTTTTTAAAAGTCCCAAACTATCAAAAAATAACTTGATGAGAAAGGAAGCAGCAATAATGGACTTTCAGCCATTTACTAGAATTTCTTTAATAAAAATGCTTTCATTTTTTTCTAGCTCGGTTTTTTTTTTTTTGGAGGGGGTAAAGCAGGGCAATTGGGGTTAAGTGACTTGCCCAAGGTCACACAGCTAGCGTTAAATGTCTGAGGCCACATTTGAACTCAGGTCCTCCTGACTCCAGGGCCAGTGCTCTATTCACTGTACCACCTCGCCATTCCTCGTTTTTTTTAATGCATAGCTGCATTCCTTTTTATCACCAAAAAATATTTCCCATAAATAAGCTACATTCACAATAAAAACTGTTTAATTTTGAACTTACTGGGTATATTAATCAAGACTTTTTTGTAAACTACTTTTTAGGAATATCAAGAAACATATATAACATTGCTGTTATATGTAATATAAAAATAGAAAAAACCCAACTTATTAGTGGATATGTTAGAGACAAAGGAAATGGTTCATAATTAAACATGACTTTTTCTCAGACTTGCTAATCTCTGGGCAATTGTACAAGGATATTTTTGTCTTTATTGTAGAATATTTTGTTTTAACTATATTTTTTTTACCAGCTAATATAACACATTAAGGGAGAAAGAAAGGAGATGGAGAAGATGGAGAGAGGAAGAGGAAGAAGATGAATAAGGAAGGGAAAAGAACAAACAACTAGTTCTTTTACTTTCACAATGGCTTATAAGTGAAAACCCAAGGGATGAAAGATCCAAGGAACATGTTAACCATGATATTCTCTCTGCTACTGAAGTTTTCCATTGCTCCAATTCAGTCTACGTGGCCTACATATTCCATCTGAAACATGTACCAAACTTCTGAGAGGATTCAAGCTAAGGTAGACACATATGAAGTGCCTCCCAGAACTTTGTTAAACCCTCATTCCTCCTACAATTTAGTTGAAGAAATCATATACACGACAATAAAAACTCTAATTGTATGAACCAGGATGACTTGGTCACTTTTGTTAATAGTATTTAAAATTCTTATAAAGTTAAATCTAACAGAGCCTAGTTCCATACAACCAAGCAATATAAGAGAAAGAATTTGGCGGATCTCATTTAGTCCAATTCCTTCACTTTTCAGGTGAAGGAAACTGATGACTTTCTTAAGGAAACAGTAAATTAGAGTCAGGTGGTTTATGAGAAGCTATTTACAGATGTCCAAAAACTATTTTATGCAGCTTGTCTCTCCAGTTGCATTAAGTTCCCAAACAAGGAAAAGGTCTTTAAATTCTCTGCACTTTGATAATTTAGTGCTAAACACATACTAAGTACGCAGAAAATACTAGTGAATAGGATGGGCTTATTAGATGAGACTGTTTCAGAGAGATGTCACCCTTGTAGTCTAATGAGAGGAAAGTCCTCAGGAAAAAGTGAACTCTGCTATCAAATCCTTTCAAAACCATTCTTAGGCCAACCTTCAAAGATTTACACTATGATAAGATCTTTGGTCAAGATAGTGAGGTTAGTGACTTGGTTGTTGTTGGGGAGAGCTATGTAGGCAGAGAGATAAGCAAAAGCTGAGACTTAGGGAAAAGGGTGATACCTTATTCTGACCCTACTAAAAGTGGGTCATTGGAGGGAATCAAGCACCAAACCCTCTAAGGCCAGCTCTGCTCCTATATCCTTCACTTCAGGATAACAGATGCTGGGTAATGAAATCTAAAAAAGGATTTTGGAGGTCATCAAATCTTCCTCATTTTACAGAGGAAGAAAATAAAAACACTGGAGTAAAATTATTTCCTTCATGTCACATAGCTAAATAATGGTGAGATCAGACTAGATTCCAATGCCTACTGACTCTTAGGTCCATAATCTCATAAATATAGTCCTCTTTATCAGCACAAACCCTTCTCTTTCACTTACTGACCCATGTCAATCACCTCTTGGTCTATCATTATAACACCTCTCTGTATTATGATTCTGCCTCATCAATTGAGCCCATGATCCAAATCCCAGTACAACTCAACACCACCCCAAGATCTCTTTCAAAGGTCTTCTTATGTTCAGGTCATAGTCAGAATAACAGCTATGGATACAGCTCTGCTGAGTTATAGCAACATTTATTTTGAAGCTGTGACAACCAAAATCCTAAAATAGAGAGGGTTTTTTTTTCCCCCAATTGCAATGCCACAAATATCACTAATCAGTGAATACTTTCTTTGACTCAGTGATATCACTAGTTTTTTTTTTTGGTTTTGCAGGGAGGAAGGCAGGGCAATTGGGGTTAAGTGACTTGCCCAAGGTCACACAGCTACTAAGTGTTAAGTGTCTGAGGCCAGATTTGAACTCAGGTTCTCCTGACTCCAGGGCCAGTGCTCTATTCACTGTGCCACCTAGCTGCCCCTAGTGATAGCACTATTAAGTCAATACTCGAAAGAGGAAAAGTACTCATATGTACAAATACAGCCCTCTATTTGGAGTAGCAAAGAAGTGAAAGTATAATCAAGTTTGTAGCTGGCATTTTCATACAGTTCAATTAAATAACACCTTTCAAAACTCTTATTATGTGCAGGGCATTAGCTAGGCACTGGTGAAATAAAAATGAAAACAGAGTTCATGACTTTAAGGAGATTACAGGCCTAAATCTCTCCAAGAAATCAAAGGAATAGTTCCTAAAAATTCCATTAATACTTGATGAATTTAAAATTAATTTGCAAACCTATACTACCTCTGAAGAAAGTAGTAACAAAGCTACAATGTCCATTTGTTCACTTACAATGTAAAATAACCTTCAGCTCAACTAGTAGTTTCTTTGATCCTCCATGACTTGTACCAGGAAGCTTTTGCATGGCTTCTCCTTTCTTATTCAGTATTTCGATTCTTAAAGCACCTATATATCAATGAAATATTAAAGGAAAAATAAGATTCATAAAGCTACAAACCAAGAATCTCAAGTTAATGGTTAATGTTAATAAATCAGTAGACATTTATTAAGTGCTGTATGTTATACGTAGTACAAGGGGCACAAAAACAATTTCTCAAGATTTTACTATATCAAGGAAGACAAAACATTCATATATAAGAATATACAGTGTATAAACACATAATATATACAATGGTTTTGTAAGGTAGGGCAGAAGTAGCTGGGGGCAATCAGGAAATGTTTCATATACAAGATGATGCTGGAACTTATTTGTCTTGAAGGATGTAATGAAGTCTCTGAGGCAAAGGTAATAGAAAGAATTCCAGTACTGGAGAATTGCTAATATAAAGGCACAGAAATAGGAGATGGAATTTTAGATGAAAAATCCTCACTGTGAAGAATGGTGAGAAGGCTAGTTTGGCTGAACTGCATGTAACATGCAAGAAGTGGAATAATATACAATGAAGCTGGAGAGCTAGGTTGCACCACAGTTGTGAAGGTCTTTAAAAGCCATAATGATAAGCTTCTTTTTTATTATAGAAGCAACAAGGAGCTACAAGAGGTTACTAAGCAGGAGAGGGACATAATCATACAAGTTTAAGAAAAATCATTTTGGCAACTGTGTAGACTCTATTGCAGAGCACGGACTGAAGCAAAGAGTGATTTGGGGTAAGGACTGAATTATAAACTCTTCCTTAATGCCTACAGACTTAAGATACTAAAAGAGTCAAAAAACTTTCATTTTTAATACTAGACAGAGATCATACCAATAGGGGTCCCAGCAGGCTTGACTTCATTTGGGAACAATTCATCTCCTTCAGGCCAAGTTATAGATAAACGATCTGGAAGTCTATGACCAAAACAACATATCACAATTCCAATTTATAAAATATGCCATATTGACAAACAGGGAAAAAATTCCTTGTTCAACTGAGCCACCATTTCTCTTTAAGGCAGATGACAGAACTTCTTCTATATGAATCTCAGTAGAAACCATTTCCCCTCTATATAAATCCATTATCCATCAAAGAGAAATATGAAAACACAATGAGATTGAATGTATGTGTGTGCACTTCTGTTTTATTTTATATAATTTAATTTTCATTAACCTAGGGATTATTTTTAGGGGAAGGTAAGAATTCTAAGACTACAATGTTTCATCATTTTTAATACTGACCCAGCTTTTGTTTTAAACTTTTTTAAGAATGAAAATGAAGAGAAAGAAGCTCTAAATGACAATAAAGCTTAGTAGAGGAACCAGAAGAATAACTCTTATTTCTACTCATTACTGTATCATACAATATTGAGGAAACAAACTTAATGATACTTAGGAAATCAGTACAGCAAATATAAAGTCCCATTAGATCAGTGGTTCTCAACCCTCCTAATGCTGCAACCCTTTAATACAGTTCCTCATGTTGTGGTGACCCCCAACCATAAAATTATTTTTGTTGCTACTTCATAACTGCAATTTTGCTACTGTTATGAATCTATCTGAGATGCAGGATGTATTTTCATTGTTACAAATTGAACATGACCCACAGGTTGACAACGCTGCATTAGGTAATCAATTCTAAGGGGATTTTTTAGCTTTCATTTAGTATTTTCTTTTTCCCAAGTTACATATAAAAACAATTTTTAACATGCACTTTTGAAACTCTTGAGTTCCAAATTCTCTCCCTTCCTTCCTCCCCATCCTGCCCCCCTTGAGAAGGCCAATATGGGTTATACGTGTATAGTCAGGCAAAACATATTCATAAAAAGTCATGTTGTGAAAGAAAACAGACAAAAAAACTCAAGAAAAATAAAGAAAGTAAAAAAAAAAAAAAGAAAGTAAAAAAAGTATGCTTCAATCTATATTCAGATACCATCAGTTCTTTCTCTGGGGATCAATAGCATTTTTTATCATAAACCCTTCAGAGTTGTCTTGGATCATTGTACTGCTGAGAACAAAGTCATTCACAGTTGATTATCTCACAATACTGCTGTTACTTTGTACTCAGTACATTTCACTTTGCATAAGCCCATGCAAGTCTTTAGAAGTTCTTCTGTGAGCATCGTGCTTATCATTTCTTATAATACAATAGTATTCCATCATAATCACACGCCACATCATGTTCAATCATTCCCCAACTGATGGATTTCCTCTCAACTTCTAATTCTTTACCTCCAAAAAGACATTCTGCCAAGTTTTAACAATGCTTAAAAAAAAAAAACTTCTAGCAGCATAATTAAATTTAATCCACGTTGTAAATATGAAACTCTTTTCCTTCCCATTTCCAATATAAAGGTAGATGTGCAATGCAATACTGTTTTAACAATTATTGCTTTACATCAAATCCCTATGCCAAACTAAAGACTGCCTAGGGTTAACCTTAAGAAGTCACAAGACATCCTAGAAGAGCTTGCATTACACATTGGCAAACCTTTAATACCCAAGGACGGTCAACTACATATGACCATTAGGCATCAGGACAGCAATTTAATGGAGGAGGGAGTCTCATCTGCTGAAAATATAGCAGAAAATATAATATGCTAGAGCATTAACAAAATTGACAATATCACTAACATACTTATGACTAATAATATCAATCACATTTAATGAAGCTTACCTTGCCATTTCATCTTCTACATATTTTTTAACAGTTTTCTCAGCTACTGTCCTATCAAGCTTGGTGATGGGAACAGTTTTAATTTCATCATATAAAGCTTGAGGTTCCTATACATAAAAAGCAATGAATGTTATAATGAGCAGGCATTTCAGAAACAAGCTGTGGAAAAATGTACTTTAATTTTGTCAAGTATTAAATATTTATCACATATTTTTATATTATACTAAAAAAAATTGCAATCATACCACCCCTTTACATAATCGAAAATCTTGATCGATAATGTTATTAAAGAAGCTATTTAACCTGATCAAATAAAGCATTTGTAATGACTATAAAACTCTATAGTTCACTTGTTGATCTCATCAACAATGAAACACAGAAATCTATGCTTAAAACACATTTTGGTTTAGAAAAAAAAAACACATTATTGATAATAACTAAAGCTTAGTATTACGCAAGAATCTTAATTCAGTACTTCAAAAGACAAATAGGTTTTGGTTTTTTTTTCAGAGAGGATATTCACTTAAACACCTATCATCCAAGCCTCAACAACTTAATGGAATGCTTTATGAGGTGCTATGACCAAAAAACATAACCTCCTGAAGCTCAACCTTCCAATGATGACCCTCTCCATGCTTATATTAATTGGTCCTAAGAAGGCAATCTGTTAATAGGTTTTTACTTAAAGCCTTTCAAGTTTGATGAAACATATCTGAGATAACTCTAAAAATTATTAGTAACTCCATGCAATGATGAGCCAAGAAAATGGGGCAAACAGAAAATAAATGTGAAAGATGAAAAAAAAAAGTACTGAATCTAGAAGCAAAAATTGCCAAAAGAATTTTGATAATTTTCATTCATTCCTTGTTACCTACCATTGCAATCTGAACCTCCCCTCCTGTAGCATATACATCTCCATCATGATCACCATAAAGAAAAAATTTTACTATGCTTCCATAATAGAGTGGAAGTGTCTTGGTTGTCTTAACCTAATATTCAGTAAAAAAAGATACCACAGTATTAATATTCACAGTGCTCAGTTATTATTCATGTTATGAAAATATAAATTACACACATAAAGAGATGTACCTATAATTGCCCACATAAAACTCAAACATGAAAACAGAATTTTCATATTTGCAATTCTGTCAGAGTAGGGAAGTCCCACTGTTATTGCAACCCCTCCAAAGACTTTATTTATAGAGTCCCCAGGTGCTATCTAAAGCATACAAGTTGAGTGACTTGCTCGGGATCACATAGTTAATACATATCAAAGGCAAGATCTGAAACCAGATCTTTCTGACTCCAAGTCTAAAAACTATATCCATATCCCAGATCACACATCGTCCCTGAATCAATATAATACCGAAGAAAAGCAGCTTTGGTGAGACTCTGATTATATTTAAGAATAACTGCCATTATGCTTGTTCCTCTGTTTCTAAATTCACCCAACAAGAATTTTATCTGACTCATACTGAAAATGAGAAATGAAATACATGAATTCCAAAAACTTGGAAAACTGTTTAATGTGAATATCAAAACACAAAATTTTTATGTGAATAAGATCTTTGCCACAAAGAGCACTGCGAATAAATTCAAAGTTATAAAAAGTTAACACCTGTTTCAGAAGTTTTAGCTCAGACATAATTAATTATAAATATAAATAGTAAAATTATAATTTTTCCCTAGTACATAACACTGTAAAATTTAGGATAAGGGGGGGAGGATACTACAGATTTAAGTTAATCCAATTTGAGTAAGCTAATACCAATTACAGATAATTACTTCACTATATTTTTTAAAAGTCTATTTAGAATACAGCATTTACAAAAGAAGAATAAATGTCTAAATTAACAGAATATGTGAAAATGTAAAATATTCTAAAAGTTTATACTATTAAAAGTCATTATTTAAGTTAGGAATGGGGAACCTGTGGCATTGAAAGCACATGTGACCCTCTGACTGAAACCACAATGTGACCCTGAAAGTGCAATCCTCTGAATCCAAACTTCACAGAACAGTTCCGTGGATTCAGTCAAAGGGCCACACTTTAGGACCCAGAAGGCCACATGTGGCCCAAAGACCAAAGCATTCTAGTTAATATTACCTAAGGGTAGTAAAGTTCCACACAATCTGTTTTGGTTCCTAATTCTTTTCTAAAGAAAGAATTTAGGAATTATTAAAAACATACATGCCAAAATGTAAACTTACCAACTGGCCTGCTTTATATGTCTTTCCATCCCATTCTATTGAAGAGTATGTAGCCCATGGACTTTGCATTCTTTTAGAAGGAAGGTCTGTCCGTGTGATTACCCCTTTAAAGACTGTAAATTTTATTTGTTTGTCATACTTCTCATGACATTCTTTCAACCACATAGCAAATTCTCTGTCAATTTTCATTCGCTGCTCCTATGAAATTTTGGGGAAAAAAATTAGACAAAAACAGAACTATACAAAAGTATTCATAGTTCCTTCTCCACAGCAAAGGAAGGTCATCATTTAATCTATCAGAAACAAAATGTAAGTTACAGAAACACAGGAGAAAATATGGCATGCAACGCACAAAACCACTGGAATTTTTCTAATTTAAACTAGAACAATTGTGTAAACAAATACATAATTCAAAATACCAAAACGTTACCTGTCCATTAAAAATCCTTGTAAAAAGAGTGTTCTTATCTTTCAGCTTTAGTTCCAGATCCATAAAAGTCAGTTTATTTGTGCTGACCTGAAATTTATCATTAGTGAATAATGCACCAGAAATTCTATTGTAGCATTCAATTGGGGCAAGGCCTCGCTTCTTAGGAGGAGCACACCAGTCAAAGCTTAAACAGAAGAGAAAATCATTTAGTAGAAGCATCGGAATCTAAGACACAAAATGATTAAAGTTTCAAAGAAAATCAAAACTCACTCTTCTACAGTTGTATATGGTATTAATCTTCCATTCCAAAAACATTCAAAAATGGGTCTTTTCCCTCTTGCTCCTTTTTCTACTATAAAGCAGTCATCATCATCATCGTCATCCGTCAATTCTAGGCAAAATCAGAAGGAAAAAAGGTCATTGTTATAGAAAGACCTAACAAATTAAGATTTGCAATAACTTCTGCTCAAATAGCTACCTGATCTCAAGAAAAGTCTTTAGGTGGGGGGCGGAGCCAAGATGGCGGCATAGCAGCAGCAACATATCGCAGCTCTCACATAGCCACCCTAAAAAACCCATAAAATAGGACTCTAAACCAATCCTAGAACTCCAAAACGCACACAAGGATACTTCCCACTGAAGTCAGCTCAGCTACGAGGAACCATATCAGCACTGCGAACCGAAGCCAGCCTGGCCTGAAGCCATGGCTGTGCCCGGGGCGGCTGGGCAGGAGAAGCAGAGAGAGCTCTCAGGTGAGCGGATTAGCGACAGCTGCGCGTGGGGATTGCGAAAGGGGGGAGATAAGCAGTCCGGCCGAAAGGTCTCCAGAGCGGAAAAGCGGAAAGGCAGAGGTTTTGCACCCGCCTCCGCGTTGTAGCTTCCCGCCCGTGGCCTGTAGACAGCAGGGGGACTGAGCGATTGTTTTCAGGCCAGGGCTCTCGCACTGAGCGGCCTGGATCCGGATCGTCATCTTGGGCCTCGGTCTTGGAGTCTTCATTATCCAGTCAGC
>CM053587.1:179670108-179687610 GCA_028646515.1 Pseudochirops corinnae | reverse complement strand
CCCCCCCCCCCCCAGGCAACGCCACAGTTGTAGACTGGGCTGGTTTCGGTTCCCAGCATGCTGAGATGACCCCTTCCTGCCGAGCTGCCTTCAGCAGAAGGTGTATTTGTGTGAGTTTTAGAGCCCTAAAATTTGTTTAGAGTCATATTTTATGGATATTTGAGGTGGCTATGTGGGAACTGTGGTACCTTGCTGCTCCTACACTGCCATCTTGAACAATCAGTTTTAGAGTTTTCTTAAGACATTTTTCATTTGATTTCTTTTTTCTTTTTTTTTAAGGGAGGAAGGTAGGGCAATTGGGGTTAAATGACTTGCCCGAGGTCACACAGCTAGTTTTGGTGTTAAGTGTCTGAGGCAGGATTTGAACTCAGGTCCTCCTGACTCCCTGGCTGGTGTTATATTCACTGCGCCACCTAGCTGCCCCGCACTTGATTTCTTCCTAGATCATTGTAAAAAGTCAAATGAACTACACACATCTGTGTACTTAATGCTTCTGGTTCACTGAAATGTGAACTCTTTTGAGAAAAAAGATTATTGAAATTAAACACTTGGAGACATTTAATGATGCTTTCCTAGTGTATTAGGGGTCAGATTGGTTTGCAAAGCTAGCAGTGTTCTTTGTGTCCTGATCTGTCAAGGAGCTGGACTTGAATTTAGGTCCTCCCCTCTGCTGCTGATTGAGATTTTGTGATTATAGTACAGTGAGTCCATGTCAGTTCAGTGTGGTCAGTAGCTGGTTATAGGAAGAGGATACAAAAAAAAGGTCTAAAGGAAGGTAAGCCCATTCAGATTGAGATGAAGTAGATGCCACATGTTAACAGAAAGTCTGAGAAGTACTTGAAGTAAAGGGCATGTCTATATATCTTATCAGAGCAGTTCATGGGAAGGAAACCTTGGAATCTACAGTCTGAAACAAGCTACAAGGACAAAATGACAGTCAGAAAAACCAGTAACAAATCAGGTCAAACGGGGGAAAGGCAGTGCTTGAATAGTGTCAAGAACTTCTTGCAATTTGTTATGGTGTATGAACTGAGAATATCTTTAGGGTTTTAAGCTTAGGTGTGTAGGACTTACCTGACCTACTTGATATCGCAGGTGAAAGTATACTTCTGTATTGTCTTAAATAGGAGATAGCTGTGTTAGAGGGAGCTGTAGATTGAAGTTATGGCTTTCAGGTAGTCGAACAATTTTTAATTTATCTCTCCTGTATCTATTTTCCAGGTCAGTGGTTTTTCCAGTGAGATATTTCACATTGCCTTCTTTTTTTTTTTCATTCTTTTGGATCTCTTTTATAATAGCTTGATTTCTCTTAGAGTCATTAGCATCCATTTGCTCCAGTCTAATTTTGAAGAAATTATTTTCTTCACTGAGCTTTAGAACTTCCTTTTCCATCTGGCCAAGTCGGCTTTTTAAGGCATTCTTCTCCCCATTGGCTTTTTGGGCCTCTTTTGCCACTTGAGTTAGTCTATTTTTTAAGGTGTTATTTTCTTCAGTAATTTTTTGGGTTTCCTTTAGCAAGCTGTTAGCTTGTTTTTCATGATTTTCTTTCATCACTCTTATTTATCTTCCCAATTTTTCCTCCGCTTTTCTTACTTGATTTTCAAAATCCTTCTTGAGTTCCTCCACAGCCTATGACCAATTCTTTTTCTTGGAACCTTTTGATGCAAGAGTTTTGACTTTGTTGTCTTCTTCTGGTTCCATGTTTTGATCTTCTTTGTCACCAAAGAACGATTCTGTAGTCTGATTCTGTACCCTTCCTCTATTTGCTCATCTTGCCAGCCAATTACTTGACTTTTGAGCTCTTTGCCATGGGAGAACTTTGCTTCCAGAGTGGAGAGTGCTGTGTCCCAAGTTTTTTGCACAGCTATTGTCAGAGCTTTTTCTAGGCACCTTCCTCAGAACTTTGAGGAGGACTGCCTCTCCATAGCCTGAACAAGCTCTACCAGGCCAGTGCTCCTCTTCACCCCAGGACTGCTACCCAAGACTGCGACCCAGATCCAAACAAAGCAAGAGAATCCTGCCTCAGTGCCAGCAAAGAGATTCCTGCGTTTGCCCTGTGGTCAGCTGCTTGGTCCGCCCACTATCTGTGGGCCTGGAGCTCAGGAGGCTGCTGTGGCAGCAGCTGCAGATGCTGCCAGCTCCCCCGCCCTCACTGACCTTTTACTTTCTCTTTGGCGTTTATGGATTGAGAAGTGTGGAAACCGTGATAGCTGCCAGTGATTCAGTCCCCTGACATCTTTTCTAGATTACATGGTCCACATATGACTGTGCTCCACTCCCAGCCTGGTGTAGTAGATCCTTCCTTTCGGCTGACTTCAGCTGGACATGTATTTCACTCTGTCATTTTGTGGGTTCTATAGCTGTAAAATTTGTTTAGAATCATTTTTCACAGGTGTTGGAGGTAATTGGGGAGGAACTCAAGTTAGTTCCCGCTTTTACTCATTTTAGAGTGTAAAATGGCTCCATCTGTGGATTGAAGTTAGTATTGGCTTCATTTGATTTCAAATTTATCAAATATTAGATGCTTACTTACTATGTACAAGGCCTTGTGATGGGTTTACGATAATAGTAGATATGATAAAGAGCCTGACAGGCATGACATTATAATTCTTCAGGGGTGGGGAGTGAGGGGAGATATTGCATAAATAACTATGGTATAAAGGAGAGTGGAAAAGTATAAAAGAATAGAATATGGAAAGTGATGAAAAATTTAAGGTGTGATAGATGACTTTCATGTGGGGAGATTGGGTCAGAACTCATAGAACTGTAATAACTTGAGGTAAGCCTTAAAGAAAGAAAGACATGTCAGAAGCCGTAGAGAAGTATATCAAAAGACAGAAAGGTTGGGGAACATCCATCCATTTTAGCCAGGAAAGAATGGTGTAAGCAAAGGCATGGAGAAGAAGCAGTTAGAGTAAGGAGAGGTGACAATGAGCACTTTGATTCAGCTTGATAGTAGAGTAGTACATAAAGGAGAAAGTAATATAGATAAGATTGGAAAGATAGTTTGGAGCCAGTTTGATGTAGTGTCTTGAATAACTAGATAAAGAGGTTATGCGTTTAGTAATGAGGGACCCTAAAGAATTTTGAGTAAATGAATGAAATAAATTTAGGAATATTATGTAGGAGCATGAAGCTTATATTGGATCAGAAATAGATTGAAGGTAAGAAGCTAATTAAATTGGATTAAAGAAGCCATTTGAAATATCTTTTTCTTCCTTACAGATGATAATCAGTATTAATTTTGCTTGACATTGTTTTTAGCATCTCATTTTGCAGTATAAAGCATTTACATTTAAAAACAATGGATAATGGACTTGCTGTAAAAATTTCGCAAAAAGTAACCTAAATATTATGCATGTAAAGCAAAGGAAAATATGCTAGCAGCTATTAGAGATAAAAGTTTGCATATGTGATATCTCTGAAGTAGCCAAGAGTTGAAGACATTAAATATCTTTATTAAATTGCCTTTTGAGCTGTCTTGGGCATCTTTTATTTTTTGTAATAAGTATATAATATACTCGCTAGCCTGTGAGGGGTCTGAGTTTGTCAGGGATAGAGATCATCAGGTTCCTATTATCTAGAATGTGACATTCTTTTATGCCACTTTTCTTGTGCTGTTCTTGGCAGGTAGTGTGTTGTAGTCTGCTCACACTAACACGTGTGACTCTCCATTGCCCTTTGACAATTAAACTTAAAGTTTATTTGTGGATTAGTGGCATTCTGTGATTTGTAGCTATCTATGTAACTAGAAGAATATTGTTAAAAAGATGTGCTTTTTTCTTTTTCTCTTTTTTTGGGGGGAAGGGTGGAAGGCAAAGCAGTTGGGGTTATTTGACTTGCCCAAGGTCACACAGCAAGTGTGTCAGGTGTCTGAGGCTGAATTTGAACTCAGGTCCTCCTGACTTGAGGGAGAGTGCTCTATTCGCTGTGCCACCTAGCTGCCCCTGATGTGCTTTTTTCCTTGGAGGAGCTTTGGGGTCATTAAAATCATTGTATAATTTCCCAAAGGCAGGATAGCGAAATTTTCCTTTTCTACTCTGGGCCAGGCTTATTACTATCCAACCACAGATTTCATCCAAGTATATGTACTAATGGACTGATTGTGTGGTTAGATAAATGGGAGAAAGGATGTCATCAGAGAAATTTATGACCAGAAAACAGGGTAGGGGCCAGTCATATGACCAGTTAAGTGACTTACATAGAGATCACACACTAGCAAGTGTCTGAGGCCACCTACCTCTTGCAAGAGGAACATTGAAGCAAGTTGATAGTAATTGAAAGACTAGAGTACTTTGATATCTCACCTCTCTTACCTGTTTCCACTCTTCCCTTCTTCCCCACTCTCTTCATATCCCTTCCCACTCTTTTAAGGAATCTGATTCTGAATCAGCCTGAACCACTTTTAATTTTCTTATTGTGTTTCCTTAGTTTTGAATCCTTTTGTTTTCTTCTCTCCCATTTTCTTGGTACTTTTGACACTTACTGTCCTGGTATCCCAAACTTGGTAGTAAAATAACATCATTGAGGATAAATAAAATGTTATTTGTTGACTGTTTTTGCAAGTGATAAGCTGCTTCCTTTGCCAGTAACAAGCTTGATGTTGCCACTAAAACAGTTCTTTATAGTTTTTTTTTTTTTTACCAGAGATGGTTCAAGAATATTAATATTCCATAGTTTCCATCTGTACTCTGTATTTCCAGAAGAGGGATAATTGAAGCTTAATAATTTTTTTTTTATACAAAGAAATGTCGCTTTAATAAGCTCTTTCCTCCTCTAAATGGAGGGTAAGCAAACAGAACAGTACTTGATTTTACAAGATCTGCATGACAACAGTACGTCATCACCAAGAGAGGTTGTAGATTTCCCCTCGCACAGTAAAAAGAAAAACAGTTGGGAAGATGGCATTTCATTGGTAATAGTCTAAAGACAGTTAGAGAAGCAGTCAGAGGGTAAGATAATGGGGTGCTGGACTAGGGGATGCCTAGCCCTAGACTCATAGCTCTGTCTTCAGGTAGGACTTTTTTTCAGCTTGAAGAATATTAGATATAAACTATAATAGTTCATACCTTAGCAATAAGTATTGTTTAGATACAGAGTACTAACCTAAACCTTTATTTTAGTGATCATTCCGGATACGTCCGTCCGTTACCAGTGCCTCGTAGTTTAAATAGTGATATTTCATATTTTGGTGTTGGGGGCAAGCAAGCTGTTTTCTTTGTTGGACAATCAGCCAGAGTAAGTAAAAAGATTCTTAAAGATCCACAATCAAATTTTTAGTATTTTAACTCTAAATTTGTTTTTTCTTTGAAAAGATATTAATAAATTCTCTTTAATTCTCAACAGATGATTAGCAAACCTTCAGATTCTCAAGATGTTCATGAACTTGTACTCTCTAAAGAGGATTTTGAAAAGAAGGAGAAAAATAAGGAAGCAATATATAGTGGATATATTAGAAACCGGAAGGTATAGTGTGTTTTGAATGAAATTTATTCTTTCTCCTGGGCCTTTTCCTTACAAATTTAATTTCTGCGTTAAGGTACCAATATTGTCACTTATCAGCATTTTAAACAATGAATTCCTTAATTATCCTGGTATATTTATTGTCCTTTAAATCATAGAATGATTAAATTGGTGATTTCTTTTGAAGATATGTTAGAAAAAAGTATTCTGTAGACCTATTGATCCAACTGTTGAACCTGATTTAGGATTTTTAAATTAATTAGTTTTTAAATTATTCACATTTTATTATGTTGAAGCAGCATTCTAGTGGCAGAGTGGCTTAAATGATAATAAGGTGTTAGATCATCAATTGATTTTTTAAAATGTTTATAGACTTGTGAGGGATTATGTTGGTATATGTTGGGGTGGATAAGGGATCCAGAGATGAGTGAGAGACAGAAGTTAGATACTCCAACAGAGCCCCAGAGTTATTACTTTGACTCAGCTCATTTTCCTGTCTTTTCTCTATTTTTCCTATTATCGTTATTTCTAAGAGATAAAATTGGGGAGAGGACATATGGTTTCATACATGCTTGTGAGAAACTTACTTTATTTGTAAGGTTAGAATAGAGTTTTTTGATGTTTGATGTTTTAAGTTCTTTTACCGATTTCTGCTATATTTATAATTTACATTTGAATTTTTGCCATTTACAAAATATTTATTACATATACATTTTCGCTAGATTCTCATGACAATGCTGTATGTTTACCAGGTTTTGTGATAAAACCACTCTTGTAAATAATACTGTGGCTAATAAGTGATGAAACCAGTATTCAGAACATCAGTCTTTTGAGTGTTGTTAATATTATTTCACCATGTCACATCCTTTTTTAAAACTGCCTTTGAGTTTAGCAATAAATTAGTTTTGATTCTGTAAAATGAAGATATACTGCATACCATTCAAGAATATGTATTAACTAATGTACGAATATTTGACTTGTTCTGATATCTTTTAAGGATTTCTTAAAGATCTTATGAAGAAGTTGTATTAGTCAAAATGTTTGTATTACATTTGTAAAAACTAGTCCCCATATGTTGGCATGCATGGTCTTTTCAGTAGTAGCTAACAACATCCTCTAAAAATAAAGATGTCAAACTTGTGGTTTGCAACATTTCCTGAACTAGATTCAAATGTAATTGGAAAGCTTTTAACAAAATAAAAATACAGTAAAATATAGATAGTTTGTGGTTTTCAAGGTCAGTATATGGTCCTCAGGGATCCTTATTTATGGATTAGTGGCCCCTTTTGGTATTTGAGTTTGATGCCACTCTCTTCTATGCTATAATTTAGCAAAGATGTTAAATTCAGAAGGAATTGTTTCCACTTACCCGTTATTAAAAATTGCAAGCTTTACAATAGAAATCCTTCTAGGAGTTCCCATCTAAATTACTTTTCCTGATTAAATTCTTAAATTTTTTTTAGTAAATTTAACAAACATCAACAAATATGAATTTTTAAATAAAAGTAAATGGAAAAAGAGGATTATAATAATGGAGAAGACTGACCTACTATAGACTACCTTAGTATAAACCTCCCTGTTACAGATCAGTTTATATAAATGAGATGGTGTCCCAGTCCCATCTTGTTCTAAGCAACTGCTCCTGAGATCCTTGAAGAATATAGTGCCCATTACCAAGGACCAGAACATACAGATCAGTACCAAAGAAACACTCATATGTTGCCAGTTCTGTATAGAGAAAGTAAAGAAACGACTCTCATACCTTCTCTAGCCTGATCTATGCATATACAAAGAACATTTTTTTCACTCTTAGACTTCAGATTTCTTAATACTCTCTTCCTGGACACACACACGCACACACATGCACACATACACAGACATGCATTGCTTAATATGTATTGCACTACAAATGGTATTGTGTCTGAATGTTTCTGGTTTGAAAATGTCAGAGGAATGTAAATATTCTTATTGATTAAATTTTAAAAGTGGTATGGTAGCATGGAAAAGTGGAAACAATGATGTGTATTAAGTTTGAAGATTTTGCTTATAATCCCAGCCCTACTACTTGCTACCTGTGTGACCCTTTTTGTAAATGAAAGCGACTAGACTAGATTTTAAGACTTCTTTCAGCTCTAAGTTTATAATCCTATGAATTTATCCAATACAGTTTCAAACCTGTATTCATTGGTGAGTTTGTTACATTTCTCATACCTCTCAATTTTTCCTTTAGATTATTTTATATGTTGTCTATGTTAAGTAATATATCTAGATCACTGTCATTTGGTAGAACTATAAATGATTTCAAAGTTCTGTAAGTGCAAAAAAGCATATAGATAGATCTGTTTTATGTGTTTATTGTAGTCTGTGTGTAATATACAAATATATTGACAAATTATATATGTGGAACCAAGAGTTTTGAAAATGTATAATGCTTTTTTAAAAAATTTATTTGAATACTTTATTTTTTTTTTAAAAGGAGAGTCCCCTTGCCAGTATGGTGTGAGTTGGACAAAGTTACTTTTGACCATGCTAAGTGTGTTCGGTCTGCCTTCTACCTTTTAACTTTATCAAAATGACCTAGAGATTAGCCCTACCCTAAGCTTAAGGTTTGGGGAACCTATAGAAGGAATTATAGCACTTCTGGTTAAGATTTACCCCTTCCCTTTTTCTATATGTCTTCTAGTATTCGTTCACTGTTTAATTATTCTCACTTTTGTTACCCCAGTAACTCAAGTTATTAGCAAGTTGTTGCTTGAGTGTGTTACCCTAACAATCTCTAGATAGGGTTTTTTGCTTACGTACTGGTAGGAATAAATGAAGTATTTATTAAGTACTTAATATGTGCACATCACTTTGATTACTAGGGATTTAAGTAGAAAAGAAAGTCCTTGCTATAAAGGAACATGAAGCAGACATACATGGGAGGTTGCAGAGGGAAAGGTCCCATGGTCCCTGGTGTTTAGCAGCAATGCACTTGGCAATACTTTTTAAAAGTCATTTCCACCAATAAAATCATACCAATTTCTGGTGTTCAACCATTTGATAATGGACTGAAGTTAGCTTTGTATCTTAGCCTAGTTTCCCAGTGTAGGTTTCTACACAGGCCCAGATTAAATTTCCATACAGTCATATATTTTGATTAACTATATCAATGTATCCTTTTGGTCATATAATTTTATTCTTAACATAATCTGACAATTATATTCACTTTTTTAGCCATCAGACTCTGCTCACATCACAAATGATGATGAAAGGTTTCTACACAGTCTTATTCTTGAGGAGAGAGAAAAAGATAGCTTTACTGCAGTGGTTATTACAGGAGTGCAACCAGAACACATACAGTACTTAAAAAATTATTTTCATCTTTGGACAAGACAATTAGCGTAAGTCAATTTTAGTATTTCATTTGGAAATATATTGTATGGGGTCAAAACTTTGGGATCATTTTTTGTAAGAACGAATGACTTTAAATCTTTTTATTTAATTTAGTCATTAAACACCTATTTGAGTGTCTTACTATGATGTGCAAGGAGTCATTGAATTTCAGAGGCTGTGTGAACAGAGCAGAAGTTCTATAAAGTCCTCTATGACATTAGACTGGGTATGGGTAATCAAACAGTGGTATACTGATATAGGTAAGTTTAGAGAGGGTTCATCACAATATGGTTGGCAATCAGGTTAAATTTTTTTTTGGTAGAAGAGGCTGTATGGCAATACATTTAGTTGAGGGGTTTCGAGCCTCAGTGTTATAGGGTATACTTATGTAAATGAAATAATGGAGCCCTAAAATACTAACATATAGGAAGGAAGAAAACAAGCATTTATTAAGTATTTACTGGGTGCCTCATACTGTGCCAGGGATACATATAACAAACAAAAAGAAAGAAAAGTCCTTCCCCTCAAGTAGCTTACATATTCTAATGGGAGAGGTGGTTAGACAACACACAAAAGGGAAGAGTAAAGTGGGGGAGGGACAGTACTAGGAATAGGGCCAGGAGGAGGATGAAGGCAGACCTATCCCTTTGCAAAATGAAACCCCAGGAGAAACTCATTGATGGGAAAATTGGGCTGGGCCTTGCAGAAGGATAATCCATAGTGAGTGGGCATCTGGAATGGTAGGCTGTACTAGGGTGAGGGGATTCTGGGTGCTAAGGGAAGTTTCAGGATAAGCCACCAGTAAGGGGAAGGGAATGGTTTTGAATTCCAGAGAAAGTCAAGAACAAGGCTGGGAAGGGGGAATGTATAAGTTTTTGTATAAAGTTATTTGATTGGAATTGGTGAGAAACTGAAAGGTAATGGCCTTATTTTAATTGTTTTATTAGGCATATCTTTTGAAATAGACATGTTCATTTCATTATGGGAATTTCAGATTTATTTTAGAAAAAAAAATTTTGTCTCAAGGTATACCATACATACATACATTTAGCAAGCCCCTTTAAAATGACACAGAGTATTGCTGGTTTAGCAGAAGTAATACTTTTTTACACTCAGTTACAGAGTTTTAGGGATGGAAAGGACCTAGGGATTTTGTATAGCTATTGTACTAGAACCATAGTTTCTTTCGATTTTGCTTTAATCCACAGTATCCCATTTGAAAGAAATATATTGAGTAAGTAGTGAATGACTTTCCTTAGTATAATTTTCTATATAAGTTGTCTTTAATGATGACTGTTGTATTTTTTTTTGTATAACCCAAGTGGTATTATTTTTATAATAGTTTCCTAAAGTATATATTTATGCATAGTAGATTTCTGTTGTGTACCTAAACAAATTTATTTATAATACTGTGGTTTTATATGCCACATTTAGCACATAAAGATCTTTTGTTGAATTTCAGCATTTTTATGGATAAATTTTATTTTTATATACTTAAACAATTTTTTCTTTCCTTTTTAAAGTTCATTGGAAGGCTACCAAATGAACATTTTTCATCTTTTAAAAAGTTTATATGTCCTCCAAACCAAACCATTCATTTAGTACATAGTTGTTTTCATATCCCTAAGAATTTTAATGAGAAGCATAATGATTTGGTGAATATTGCTGGAGTTGGAGTTAGCAAGACTGGGTTCAAATACCCTTTTTGATATTACCTATGTAACCTTTGAACAAGTTATTTAACCCCTCAGTATTTCAAGTAATCCCCAGCACTTATCCACCAATGAGAGGGGTCATAGGAATTGCCATACCTCCATTCTAATGAAATAAGCATTCATTAAGATTTTTGTATGTTGCATTTTGAAAAGTTAAGTCTTTTAGTGTGTGTGCTATAGACCATCAGTTTCTATGTCCAAACCCTGACACATGCTGATGTTGTGACCCTGCTATGTTAGGGCCTCAGGGGACTCTGAGACTCTTTAAGTTGTAGGATACTTGTGGAGCACAATACCAGAAATATTGTAAGTCCTTCATCCTCAACCTTGACCCCTATGAAAAAGTTAACATGAGTACTACTTGTGGTTTGAGCAATAGAGATTATTTTTGTCCTTTTAAGTTACAAAGAACTAGTGTCAGCTCCTTACTTAAAAGAATTACCTTCAAAATATGAATTCCAAATTAATTCCATTAAAATATACTTTAGTTCTTCAAAGGGGGTTAAGTTAAAGAGTAGGCCTCATTCTTATATTATACCATTAATGAAGAGTTAAAGAGGAAGTAGATTTATAGGTGATTCCACATTATTGCCTTTTTATTCAATAGCATTTTAAAAAATAGCTGGGGTACCAGATTTAATTAGTAGTCACTTAATTCAAAACATGGAAAATAAATAATTGTGAGGTTTTCCTGGAAAAGCAGCTAAAAAATCCAAGCACACCTATTAATTATTAATTCACTAAGATTTAATTTTTTGTATTTTAATCATGAAAATAATTGCAGGAAGAGTTTCTAAAATGTCAGGACTTAACAGTGAGACACACTTAAATACTTCAATTTTATTTGTTTTTAGAATACTGTATTTAGGTAAATAGATGTCCTAAAGTTTGAAGGGTGAGAATTCTGGTGTATACAAAACTGAGATAAAACTCAAGTAATTACTGCTTTTTTGTGAAAAACTGTTAAATGAATTAATAATTACATATAACTCAATATAAAGTTGTTGTTCTCAATTCTAGACATATTTATCATTACTATATTCATGGACCAAAAGGAAATGAAACAAATGCTGCAACAAAAGAAGTTGGACCATTCAACAACATTGATATGGAAGTAAGATGTAAACACATTCCATATATTTCATTTTATAAGGTTTCTTGTTCCAGATTATAATGACTAAATAACAAAAACCCACGGGAAATTCTTTTTCCCTGTTTTCTTTTACCCAAGTAGTTTGTTGAACTAAATTTGTAGGAGGGAATCATTCTCAGAATCTTATATGTTACAAGGAGATGCATAGAAGCACAGAATTTCAGAGTTGAAAGGGACATCAATGGTTATCTGGCCCAAGAATCTCCTCTATAACATACAGAATAAGGGGCTATTCAGCTTTTTGCTTGAAAACTTCAAGTGAGGAAGGCCCTCCTGCCCTCTAAGGGAGTTCATTCTACTTGTGTGTGGCTCTGTTTATTAGGAAATTTTTCCTTCCATCAAGCCTAGATTTTCCTCTTTGCAGCTTTCACTCTAGTTCTTTTTACTCAGACTAAGCAGAACAAGTCTAATTCTTCTAAGTGATAGCTAATATTTTATCAGCTGGAATCAATAGAACTCTAGCACTTTTGTTATCCATATATTTTAATAAATATGGCTATTTATAACTCTCTTAACTCATTGATCACAATGTTAAATGGCACAGGGCCAAGTGCAGATTCTTTGGATACTTCTACTACTGACCACCTTTGAAGTTAATTTTGAAACATTAATAACTAACTACTTTTGCTTACTAATCCACTTACCTGGATTATTTGCTAATTCAGTTCCCTTCATCTTGTCCCTAAAAATAACACAAGGTTTATAAAATGCTTTTGCAAATTCTAGATACACGTACCTTCAACATCTCTTGCAGTAAGCTAACCTTATAAAGAAAGAAAATGAGGTTTTTGACCCGACCTTTTTTTGATGATGCTATGCTATCTGGGTTTTTGTGATCTTAACTTTTCTTTTCTGGATAGTACCTAACCGTCGCTCTTGTAATGCATTTTCACATTTTGTTAGGAATATGAATCATGCTCACAGGCTGTAGTTTCCAGACTTCAACACCCCTCAATCCCCAATCCCACCCCTCCTTTCCATCCCTCAGTTTTTTCATACCTGGTCTGAGCTTCATTTAGTTGCTCTTTCACTGTTACTACTTATCTTGGTCTTCCCATTAACCCTTTAAAAAACATTTAGTAACTTTTCTTCCTGTGCTTTTTCATTCTTTCATATCTTTTTATGGCCATAAGATTTTAAGACTACCTTAGAATGTAGTGAGTTGGTTCTCCCTGGAAGTCTTCAAGAAAAGCCTGGATGACCACTTGTGAGGTATCTTGGCCAGATTGTTCTCATGACTTCTGAGATGATTCCATGATTCTGCTGTGGATGTTAACCAGTTGGACTTGGTTACCTGATGTTTTCCTTTTCTTCAGACAAAGACTGTTGGTGAAGTAGAAGCAATTCAGAGTGCTCAGCATTTTTTGCCTCCTTTGAAGGAGACAGCATTGTGTAGAGAACCCATCATTTGGAATTAAGGAACCTGGAGTTGATTCCAGGCTCTGCCGTATTAGCTGTTTGACCTCATACAAGTTATTTAAATACTCTCAGCTTCAGTTTCTTGCTTTGTAAAGTAACTTGGACTTTGCATCACCTTTTTAAACTACAAATACCATGTGAATGTGAATTACTAGTATCATGAAGATTGTCGTCGCTGCTTTTCACCACTAGTAGAACTACCTTGAATTAAATGTAGCTTTGTGTTATTTGTGTTCACTAGTAATTGCTTTCTCTACTATTGTATATAATTTGTTTTTCTAAAGTTTAATTTCTTTTTTGAGCTAGATGATTAAATATTCACTTAACATTTTTAATTGTGCTGTACCATATTGAGTGGTGGTTGGGTACCAGCAACACGTTTTCACATTTATATTTAACGCTTGATTGTTTATTTTTGTTAATTTTCATTCCAGATTTCTATGTTTGAAAAAGGAAAAATACCTAAAATTATCAACCTTAGAGAGATCAAGGATGACATGCAGACTTTATATATAAATACAGCATCAGAAAGTTTTGAATTCAAGTCCCATGTAGAAGGAGAAGGTGTAGTTGAAGGAATCATTCGCTATCATCCTTTCTTATATGATAAAGAAACTTATCCTGATGATCCATGTTTTCCATCAAGTATGTTGGTCCTATATCCTACTTCTACAGAGTTGTGGTTTCAAGTTGTGTTTGGGTTTTAAAATGATGAGTTGGAAAGGTTATTGAGTTGGAAGCCTATGCATATTGTGTGTGTGTGTGTGCGCGTGCAGATGATTGCCCAAATAATAAAGTGGGCACAGAGAACAGAACTGGGTTTTTCTAAACTCTTGTGTCTTTTAAAAATTATTTTTGACTTTTCTGTGTTACCTGTAAGGCTATGGTTTATAATTTAGCAATGTGTATACTTTATAATTTGTTCCTTCCAGCCTTTTGTGAACTGGGAAATAAAGTAACTGTGCTTGTTTGGGTGTGTCCAAATCAAGAAAAAAATTGGTTTCATTTGAAGACCTGCCCAGGAGATATAAAATATCAAGTTCATTAAGTTTCAGTGTATGGATTTTGGCATCTCATTTGGTAGATCATTTTTTTTTTTTGGTTCCTTGTTTGTTGCCAGATTCTCCAGACATTTTGGATGTTTCAGTTGTTCTCTTTGGAGAAGTGAAGTATTACTTCACTTGTATCATGCCTAGTCTCATTTAGAGCAGCTAGGTAGTTGTACTTTATTGATGAATTATTACAGCATAGTAAGATATTCTGTAATGTATCTAACTATATGTAATTCATGACTATTACTTGAATAATCTAACTTTGTTTAAACTCTTTTTTTCAAGTCAAGATTAGAACTAAAATATCCTTTAACTATAGTTGCTTTTTTCCCCACCTAGTTAGGAAATGAGATTACAGATATATATTACCACCATTTCAATAGTTATTTTCAGTGTGAAAATTCCTGAAAACATTTACAAAATTGTAGAATAACAGATGGGATAGCTAGGCCCTTTCAGGTTGGAGGGTCTAGCCATTTGTACCATTATTACTAAAGGGGAAATTATATCTATCAGTGAACAAATTTTTATCAAGTGCTTCAAATCATTGTGGATAAAAAGACAAAGGACACAATATTTGTCCTTAGGTGCTTACATTTTATGAGGAGAGGCAACCTGTACACATATAAGTATATATGAAATACATTGGAAGTGTTCAGGAGTTACTAGTAGCTTGAGAGAATCAGGAAAGGACTTGTGTTAGAAATGACATTAGAGCTGAACTTTGAAGGAAATTATTACAAGGAGGGCATTCTGGACATGGAAGTCAAAGAAAGAGAATAAGCATTTGTTAAGCTCTTCCTATGTGAGGCACTGTCTTAGGACTTTATGAATATTATTTCATTTGGCCGCCACATCATCCCCATTTGTAGCGCCAATGCGATATTCACCGCACTGGCGGCGACTAAATATGCTGGCATAGTGCTCAATCACCCAATATAACAGACTCTCCATATAGAAGACAGAAGCAAAGCATTTGTTAAGAGACCAGAAAATTGAATCCCCAAACCAGAAAGTCAGATCCATCATAGTAGCAAAGAAATTAATAAGCTATAACACAGCAGGGAGCCACATCATCCTTTATACTTCCCACAAATCAAACTCAGAAGCCTAGCTGTCTGCCTGGGTATGTCCTCTCCTCCCTCCCTCCCTAAGTGCTCTGACTCGCAGCTTCCTATGGATTCCTCTGCACCCTTCAGCAAGCTCCTCCCATCATAGGTTCCATGTGATTACATTCATCCTATTAGGGGGCAGGAAAGATCTTCAGAAGCAGGGGAGGTCTTCAAATTCCCTTAGGCTTATTAAGGGACAGGCAAGATTTTCAAATTCCCATTACCATTACATTCAGCCCCAAGATCTTTCATGTCCCTTAAGTAGCAAAAATATGTTAACAATACATTTCATTACATAGGTTAATGGGAGTTTAGAGCTAACTGGTGGGGTGTAACTGCTGTCAATAGAACTTTACAACAGTATAACAGGGATAACACAAAATAAGCACGTAAAACAGTATCTTAGGGTGGGGGATTGAGCATAAGCACCCCATCATTCCCCCTCAAATGAATGGGGCTCAAAATCTTGCGGTAAGGTGTGAAGATCTCTTCTCCATATCTACTTCCTGCTGAAACTGGATGTAGAGCTGTCCCTGCCCCAAGAGGTCCTATTCGAGAGGTCATTTCTTTAGCTGGCATCCAGGCTTTGTTGATACTAGGTCCAGGGGTGGCACATCACAATTGTGGACACTAGTGACACCCAGCTTAAGTGATCGGGCATCTTCAAGTGGAACAGACTAATCCTGTAGTAAACAAATTTAACAGCCAAAAAGAAATAAATATAGGGTCAGCTGTGCTTCTGGAGTCCATGAGCTCACTATCATAGTCTCATTCACAGTAGAATATATGACATGGTCTTCCTTCTTCTATTTTAATGGCTTGATGTAATGCCTTAAATCCAACATATTGACTACTTCCACCTGTTCCAGGACTTTCTTTAATCTAAGTCTCCCTGAAGGTATGACAAACTTGGATACAATAAAGATCTGTAGGGGCAGTTCTCACTTCTCTGTTTTGTCTAACATCAAGCCCCTGTTCTTGATACATTTTGTATAGTTTGTTAGTTGGAATACCATCAATTCTTATAAAATCTACCCCTGCTCTCAATAACAATTCTTTTCTTGTCAGTCTATTCTGACTTTGAATTCACTGGCAATTTACTCTTCTCTCCTGAGTAAATTTATTTTAAGTAAATTTATTTAAACATTCTCTTAAGTCACGTGGCTGTGAAATCTTATTCAGCACCTCTGAAAGGGGTCTTGAGGAAACCAAGGCAAACAGACCGCCCTGGGTAACATAGCCAATAAGTGTCTGACCCCAAATTTAGACTCAGATCTTCCTGACTCCAAGCTCAGCACTTTATCCACTGTGCTGCCTTTTTGCTTTGCAGAGGCATGCAGAAGGGAAGTAGAATATCAGGCATGAGGAACGTGAAGAAGGACATTTGATTAGACCATCCTATGTATGAAGGAAAACAATTTGTAATGGGGCTAGAAAGGTATATTGGAGCCAGATTGTGAAGGGCTTTAAGTGACAGGAAGAGTTTATATTTGGTTCAAGAGGTCATTGGATCTAGAGGGGACCTCAGGGACCATCTAATTCAACCTCTTCATTTTATAGATCAGGAAACTGAGGTGCAGGGAAATTATTTTGACTTCCTTAAGGATACACAGGTAGCAAATGTCAGACCTTATCTATATTATAGAGAAAAGAGAAGGGTGCCTAGGGTAGATCCTTGGGGAACACCCACAGTTGGAGAAAGGAAAGGAAAGATAATAGCCAAGCAAAGGAGACTGGGAAGGAATGTTCAAAAAGTTCAGTAATCAAGAGAACACAATGTTGTGAAAATTTGAGGTAGATTTTGGGTTATTTTTATGTGTTTTCCTGGGAACCTAACCATTATTCTTAGTGCAGTAAGAAAATTCATTTTAGTACCAAAACAGTTGACTTTGAAGTAAGCTTTTAGGGTAAATTGGGGGCTGCTGCCCTCTGTCCAATAACCCCTTTCCCCCCAAACCATATATACAAATATACATATAAACAGACATACCATAAATATCTCATTTGGATTTTTGAAACTTTTTCTTCTCCATTACCACCTAAAGGCTTTTCTTTTTTTTTTCTTTTTTTTTCTTTTTTTAAATTTTATTATAGTTTGCATCATTCATTTCCACAAGATTTTGAGTTACATATTTTCTCCCCTTCTTTCCCCCACCCACCCCAAAACAGCCATCCCAATGTGTCCCTCCTCCCCCAGTCTATTCTCTCCTATG
>CM053587.1:179652946-179663728 GCA_028646515.1 Pseudochirops corinnae | reverse complement strand
GTGAAATATCTCATTGGAAAAACCACTGGCCTGGAAAATAGATCCAGGAGAGATCATTTTAAAATTATTGGACTACCTGAAAGCCATGATCAAAAAAAGAACCTAGAAAGCATCCTTCAAGAAATTATCAAGCAAAATTGCCTTGATATTCAAGAACCAGAGGGCAAAATGGAAATTGAAAGAATTCACCAATTGCCTCTTGAAAAAGATCCCAAAAAGAAAACTCCTTGGAATATTATAGCCAAATTCCAGAGTTCCCAGGTCAAGGAGAAAATACTGCAAGCAGTCAGGAAGAAACAATTTGAGTATTGTGGAAACAATCAGGATAACACAAACCTAGCAGCTTACACATTAAGGGATCAAAGGGCTTGGAATATGATATTCCAGAGATCAAAGAGCTAGGACTAAAACCAAGAATCACCTACCCAGCAAAACTGAGTGTAATGCTTCAGGGAAAAATATGGTCATTCAGTGAAATAGAAGACTTTCAAACATTCTTGATGAAAAAACCTGAGCTGAACAGAAAATTTGACTCTCAAATACAAGAAGCAAGAGAAGCATGAGACGGTTATGGACTTACCCCAGCTGGTCTTGGGATGCAACTGCAAAGAGTTTCTGCCCATGTAACCCCTACCCCAAAGCCCATCAGTATGGGACTCTCTTCTTATTAGTGGAGATAAAGGCCATGCCCTATGAAAGGACAGGATGGTAAGGTTGGTAAGAGGGGCAGAGCTCCAGAGTTCTTTCTTCTTCAGGACTGTTCAAACTCTGAGTTATTTTAGGTGCTTCTGGCTTCCAGCTTTGAGAAGGAAGATAGAAGAGGCCAACCTCACTTCAGATTGCTAAAGGAAATTACTCTGGGGAGAAACTAGAGGAACTGACAGTCTCCGTCATGTCTCTGTCCCCAGCTGGTTACATTAGAGACTTTGGGGAATTTCCCTTTGGATAAGATCTAGACCCCTCTCTTGGTTGAGCTAAGTTATCTATCTCACAATGGGAGAGCTCCTTTACTTTCTTTTGTCTCTTATATATTCTGTTTTATTACCAATTTGGATAAATGTTTTCTTTAACTAAAAAAAAATAAAGAAAGTCACAACCTTTCTCAGCCTGAGTTTCTTCATATTTAAAAATGAGGATCATAATACCTACCAGGAGTGACTAGGTGGCCCAGTGAATAGAGCACCTGCTCTGGAGTCAGGAGGACCTAAGTTCAAATCCGGCCTCAGATACTTAACACTTACTAGCCATGTGACCTTGGGCAAGTCACTTAACCCCAATTGCCCTGCCTTCCCCCCTCTAAAAAGGAAAAAAAAATTAAAATTTTTTTAAAATGATACCTACCGTACAGGGTTGTTATAAAGATAAAATTAGATATAATATGTATAAATTGTTTTGTAAACCATAAAGCACCATAAAATGTTAGCTATTACTATATTCAAGAGGTTCAACAATAGGGAATTTGTCTTCTTTTTAAAATCTCTGGCCAGTTAAGAAAAGTAGAATTTGCCAGAATGGCTAAAAAATAATTTTCAGCCATTCTGCTGCAAAATACTTCTTCAAAACAACAAAAATTTTCAGAGATTAGGAGGGGGAAAAAAGATTTAAGAGGAGTAATATAATAATTTTAGTCCCAAAACAACTCATTTCTGATTTGAGAAAAAAGCTTGTCTTGGAATTTTATGCAGAAAATAAAATGTGAGCAATTACAAAAGATAAAATAGATCTTTTTGTTTAAATTAAATTAACAACTTTTGTACAAGCAAAATATATCCAGGATAAGAAAGGAGATAGTCAACTGGGGGAAAAAATATTTTCATGAAAATATCTCTTATAAAGGTTTGATATCCAAGATATATAGGACCAAAAATCATTCCCCAATAGGGTAGTTGAAGAATATAAACAAATAGTTCTAAAAATAAAAGCAAAGTGCTAACCATATGAAAGAATACTCCAAGTCACTAAAAATAAGACAAGAGCATAAATAGCCCTCAAGTTTCACCTCAAACTCAGTAAATTGGCAAAAATTACAAAACATAAAAATAGTCAGTATTGGAGGGTTGTAGACAGATTAACATATTTGTGTGGATGTATGTATACATACGTACACACACACACAAACACATTGTTGGTGGGGTTGTGAATTAGTGTAACCATTCTTTAATAATGAATTTGGAATTGTGAAAATAAAGTGACTAAACTGTTCATATACTTTGACCTAGCTATTTTACTACTAGGTGGTTGTTGACAAAAAGAAAGGCTTCATAGACACAAAAATATTTATAGTAGCACTTTTTGTGGTAGCAAAGAATTGGAAACAAAGTAGATATCCATTGTTTGGAAATGGCTAGACCAATTTTGGTACATTGTTTCTTATAGTACAGTAATTGCCCACTATAATCTATGAGCATGATGAATGTAGGGAAGCGTGGCAAGTCTTATATGAACCAAAGCAAAATGAAGTAAGCAGGACCAAGAAAACAATATATATTATAACCACAACAGTATAAACAAAAAATAACCACCACCAAGGAATTGAAACAATGCTGTGAAGAAAACACTTCTCTTCCCACTCTTTCTAAAGAGTAAAGTAAAATTGTACTTTCTCCATTTTGAAATAGTTTTAAAATTCAAAGTAAATGTCTGATAATCTAGATTTGACTAAAGATATATACATGTAGAGGAAGAGACTATTTTCACCACTTTTATTTATTTCTAGAACTAGTGGACCTGGATCCCGGAACAGTCTGTTTGGTGTATTTGGAGGCACTGAAAAAATCAAAGACCCTAGACCACTTAATGACAAAACATTTGTTCAACAGTGTATTCGACAACTCTATGAGGTATTCTGCCAATTGATGTTTTAAGTTCCAACTGTTAGCTTAGGAGATTTTTAATCAGCACATAGTTTATTCTATTAAAAAATAAAAACACTTCTTATAGTTTCTTACAGAAAATGGCTATGCCTGTGGTGTATCCATGAAATCTCTACAAAGTCCATCTGTTAAAGACTTCCTAAAGATATTCACTTTTATTTTTGGCTTCTTATCACCTTCTTATGAGATTCCTGATAGTAAGTTTGAAGAGGAGGTTCCAAAAATCTTGAAAGATCTCGGGTATGTATGTTTAATTTTTCATTGGACTGAAAATATAAGAGGGAGAAACAGTCAGAGCATGGCTGCAAACATCATTACATAGTCTATGGGAATGTGAAAAGAAAATTTTTACCAAAGTAAGTTATGAATGAGATACATGGCATAGTAGATGAGGAGTTGGCCTTGATCTGAGACTAGGGTTAAAATCCTGGATCTTTGTGACCATGGGCAAATTATGTCAACTCTCCCTGTCCAAGGCAACTGGAATGAAAACGTAAGTCTGTCTCAGTGGAGACAGTTCTCAAATTAGGAGTCCCCTACATTGAAGAAATCACAACTGACTGTTTTGTATTCAGCTTATCCTTATGCTTTTGGACAGTATAATATTATACTATTATAATTTTTTGTTCAAAAGGAAGTTGTAAAGCTGACCATGATGCTTCCGTAGTTTGCCAAGATTTTTCTCCCCTCTTACCTCCACCTCATAAAGTCCTTCTCTTCCTTTATGATAAACTCAAATACAATTCTCCTCATGAAGCTTTTCCTAATACCCACAAAGCTACTAGCATTCTCCCTCTAAAACTACTTTGTATATGTTGGGACAGTATTCACTCTGCTCTGCTAACCTATTCAAATTAGGTTTGAGTAAAGAATAAATAACTAATTAGCTAAATAAGGAAGCTTGTGGCTGTTTAGTCATTCAGTCCAAATTGTGGTAGTTCAAGTGTAATGAACCCACGCCCCCTCCCACCCTCATCCCCAATTATTCTTAAGGAATTTGGTACCTATTTCACCAGCTCCCAGTCCTCCCCAACTTCTGCCTTTATACTTGGGGACTTTAATCCATTTAGATGCTCCTTCAAGCTCACTGACATTCCAGTTCCTCATCCTCCTTAAATTAAGTCCCATGACCATCTCCATTCCACCTCAGCCACATATAAGAATCATCACATAGGAATCTCACCATTATTCATCAGTGTTCACCTTACCCACTTAGAAATTCTGACATTTCCCTATCTGACCATTATCTCCTGTCATTCCACTTCTCTGTTTTTTTACCCTCATCCAGACCTCTAATCTTTCTAGTCCTTAGTACTTTCTCAGACTTCTGAAATTGGACTCCTTTGATTTCATTTAACTCCTCCGGCATCAGCCCAGTAATCAACTGCTTCAACTTGACACTGTTCTCTACTCTTGAATCCCTGGTCTCTTTTTCCTGTTGCCTCTTTCTCTTTCCAAACCTCAGCCCTGGATTATTCTAACTTTCCCTCCTCAGTTCTCACATAAGAGCTGCTAAAGTGATTCTCACAACTGTGCTTACTAGGTATGTTAGAAATTCATATTATACAGTTGCTGACTTGCTACAGTGTGGAGCCAGTTGAAACTGACTGACTCCTTGTCTCATCCCCCAGAAAAGCTATTCCAAACTTTCACTTCCCTCCTTAAGGCTTCCCACATCTCTCCCTTGCCTTCCCCTTTCTCTCAGCTGAGAATCTTCTTTCCTACTTTACTAAAATTTGGGACCATCTGATATGGGGTCCCTCATCTCCTTTTCTCTTTGTCTTGACTTACCTTGACATGACATCATCTTCCACTTTTTCCTTTCAGTCTGATAATGAGGTGAACCTTTTTACCAGGTCCAGCCCTTCTTCATTTACACTTGACACTATCAGATTGTGTTCTGAAGATCTTTTCTCAGTCCTAATCCTTCTCAACCTTTATGCATATTTGATACTGTTGACTACCCTCTCCAGATGCTCCCTCCTTTCTGGATTTCCATGGCACTACTTGCTCCTGATTCTCTTCCTCTCTTTCTGATCCCTCTTTCTCTTTCTCCGTAATCTGTATCATATCTCAAACTGGTTACTCCCTAAAGTTCTTTCTTAGGCTTCCTGTTTCTTCCCTTATTCCACACATTGCCAATGACCTCATCAGCTGTCATGGCTTTATCTCTTCAGATGGCCATTAGATCCAGCCACAATGTGTAATGACAGGAGATGGGGAGGGGGAAAGGGAAGGGGAGGAGGAGTAACAATAACCAGCATTTATATAGAGCTTACTTTGGGCCAGGAACTGTGCTAAACACTTTATACATCTCTCATTTGATCCTCGCAACAATGTGGGAGCTAAGTGTTATTATTTTTCCCATTTTTTACACTTGAGGAAACTGAGGCAAATAGGGTTAAGTGACTTACACAGTGTCACCCAACTCATCAGTGTCTAAGTTTGGATTTGAACTCAGGTCTTCCTAACTTCAGGTTTAGCATTCTGTCCACTATGCTACCTCTCCCCATGGGGTCCGTGCCAGATTACTAATTGACTATTTGACATTTCAAACTGGATGTACCAAAGACATCTTAAACTCAACATGTCCAAATCAGAGCTCGTTCATTATCTTTCCTTCCAAATTTGCCCCTCTTCCAAACTTATGAATTTTGTCAAAGATGCTCCTGATCTTTTACTCACCCAGTTTTGCAACTTTGGATTCATCTCCTAAACTAACTCTCTTACTTGAAATACCCAAACGGTAAGTTGCCAAATTTTGTTTCTGTATCTCTCATATCTGACTCTTCTCTGTCAACACAGGTACCACCTTAGTTTAAGCCCTCATCTCTACTTGCCTAAACTATCACAATGGCCTCTTAAATTAATCTCCCTTCCTTAATTTTCTCACCAGTCTAGGCCATCCTACACACTGCTACCAGAATGCTTTTCCTTAAGTGAAGTTCTCACTCCAACTCTAAATATAAAATCCTCTGGATAGCTTTTTAAATCCTATACAACCTTACCCCTATACATTATACCCCCTTCAGCACTTTATGATTAAGTTAAAGGGGCAATCCCTGTGTTCCTAACATAAACCTCCTCTCTCTGTGCCTCTGCACTGCCCAACCCCCATGTCTAAAACACTCCTCATTTACCTCTACCTCATAGATTCCTCTCTTCCTTTTTGACACAGCTCAAACTCAATCATCTGTATGGAACTTTTCCTGACCACAACTGCTAGCACCTTCCCTCTAAAACTCTTGTGTTTAACTACTTTGTATATATTTATATTTATTTATTATATTTTTATACTATATATATTTCGATATAACCTTGTCTCACCCATTATGAGAAAGTAAGCTACTTTTGAGTAAAGGCTGTTAATTCTTTATGTTTATATCCCCATTATGTAGCACAGAGTAGGCATTTAACAAATACTTGTTCATCAATTGACTTTTTATGAGATGCTTATTTTATCCACTCTCATGTTTAATATATTAACTACATCATTGTTGCTTTTATAGGTATCCATTTACTTTACCAAAAAGCTCCATGTATACAGTGGGAGCACCTCATACATGGCCTCATGTTGTGGCAGGTCTGAACTGGCTTATAGACTGTGTCAAGGTATTGTTTGAATTGAATAAAGTAAGATTAAGACATTTGCTTTTAAAAATAGAGGGATGTTTTGCATCCCAAAATAAGTGAAGCAGAGATTCATAACTTTAGCTTTACAATCCCTCAGCATGAAGTATTTTTAGTTACCTCAAATGGCATCACAAAATTTTCATTTCAAATTAAAATTTTAAAACTCTTTCAATTAAAAATGAATTAAAATGGGGCAGCTAGTCCAGACTCATTCAACTAGCTGTGTGACCTTGGGCAAGTCACTTAATCCAAATTACCCTGCCTTCCCCCCTGCAAAAAAAACTTAAATAAAAATTCAGTCTGGTTTTTAGTTCTGAACTAGGTCATTCAGCAAATTAAATTGTACCTTGAGTTACTACAAAGTCATTCATCTAAACAAAATTTTTGTAAGCTCAGTCCCACAAACTTTGTACAGAAATGTAACACTGAATTAAAATATATTATTCTGGAAAAAAATTATTTGGAGAACAAGTGGCTTGGGTTCTAACTTTAGGGTTGTAATTTCAAAAAGAGCTGTAGATTACTAATTTGGCCTAATTATCAAGTGTTAGGCCATATAAAGTTAGTTACAGTTTGATCAGCCACATGTCACCCTTTCTGTGCGGGGCAGCAAGTACTACATGCTAAGTAGACAAGTAAAATGAATCAAACAAAGGAAAGACAAAAGTGTCCTGTTTGAAGAATAGAAAGAAAGCTATTTTGTCAGGATCAGAGAGGAAGGGGAGCAACATACAGTGAAACTGAAAAGACAAGTTGGGACCAGTTTCTGTAGTGCTCTGAAAGCTAACCAGAGAACTGTATTTTCTTTAGAGTCACCCTAGGAACTTTGTCAGTTGGCAGAGTCACATGTTCAGATTTCCCCTTCATGAAAATTACAGGAAGACCAAGTAGGAGGCCATTGAAATAGTCTAGACAAAAGGTGGTAAGGGCCTAAACCAAGATGGCAGCCACATAAGAAGTCAAGTATGAGCAGTGTTATAGAGGTAGAAACAGATTTGGTAGCTCATTGGATATTTGAAATCAGGGAGAAGGAGTTACAATCAATGCTAAATTTATTAATCTGGGATACTAGAAGAATGGCAGTACCTTCAACAGAAATAGGAAATTTTGGAAGAGGAGTGAATTTGGGGGATGCATAAGGCCTCTTTTTCAACCTGTTAATTTTGAGATATCTCTGGGACCTCCAGTTTGAACTGTCCAATAGTAACTGAAGCTTGGGAAGAGATGGAGCTGGATGTATAGATCTGTGAGTTATCAACAGAGATGAAAATTAAGCCCATGGGAGCTGATGAGATCACCAATAATAATAATAGCTAACAGTTATACATCTCTTACTATGTACCAGGCACTGTGCTAAGTGCTTTACAATTATTATCTTACTTGGTCCTCACAGCAACTCTAGAAGTTAGGTGCTATTATTAATCCCCATTTTATAGATGAAGAAACAGGCAAACAGAGGTTAAGTGACTTGCCTAGGGTCGCACAGCTAGTAAGTGTCTGAAGCCACATTGATCTCAGGTTTTCCTACTTTAGCCCCTGTGCTCTATCCATCACACTTTCTAGCTGCCCCAAGAGGGAGAATATAAACAGAGGAGAATAGAAGACCTAAGATGGAGTCTTGGAGAACACCTATAGTTAGTTAGGAGACATGATAAAGATGATGAATTAGAAAAGGAGATGGAAAAGACATGCGTGGGTAGCTTAATAAAAATCTTATATTAAGGAAATTTATCTTGTGGATAAAGGATTATCCTGAATCAAGAGATCAGATTATAATCCAGAAACTACTATGATTGATATTTTCCTAGAACCATTTTTCTTATCCTTTCAATTGCTTTGACTTCACTTAATGTTAATACATTCCATTTATTGCTTAAAGATGTTCAAGTTTGATAATGTAGAAGAAAGTTCTGTTATTAACATAACATGCTGTGTACAGATACCTATCCTAGCTAAACTTTTAACTTTTTAAAACAAAGTTCCAAAGTATTTCCTGCAAAATGCTAATCACTTGGGGCACTAAAAGTAAATGATGTGAAATATGGGAATATATATTCTATTTAATTTTGTTGTTAAGAAAATGAAAAATTTACAAATACTAGCCACCTCTAGGTCATTACCTGGTTGACATTTCCTAAAATGTAGGGAAGGAGATAGTAAGCTAAAATTTTTATTTGTGCTTTGATGTATGAGTAATAAACAATAATTCATCAAAAGTTGCAAATATACATTGTTTGTAAGGAATCCTTCCATTCCTGGAAGTTTCTGTTTGTTCATCATAGCATTAAGTGAATTATCCCTTATTAGTAATATTTCTTTAATTACACTGGATTCCTTGTTAAGATAGTATTTCTTGTAATTATGTGTAGCTAATTAAAATATTGCTAATGAAGCCAGGATTATGAATTTAGTCTTCATCTGATACTATACTCTGAAAAGAGCAATGTTAGGAATAACATAAATGTATTTATAGATTTAATACTTTGTTTTAGAAAAAAAAAATTTAAGAGATGAATCTGATAGTAATGTATGTGTCTGAGAGCAGCTAAGTATTTTACCATGTCCTATTTAGATCATTTTTGCCAGCAAACACAGTTCACCTTCATTTGATGATGGACAACCCTGGGGAGGAGAGAGTGAAGATGGAATAATGCATAATAAGGTACCCTAACTTCACAGAATTTTTTTTAAGAGTTGGCGTGGTGTTAACAAACTGAATGTGTCATCACATAAAGAATTAATGTAAATTCTTATAGGATTTTTGTTCTTTCTGAAGTACTGATGTATACTTAGTGCTTGGCATATAGTACATGCTACATAAATATTAGGTTTTATTATTATTGAATAAGAAAATAAACTCGGGGGTGGTAGAGCCAAGATGGCGGCATAGAAGCAGCAAGGTTTTGCAGCTCACACATAGCCACCTCAAATACCCATAAAATATGACTCTAAACAAATTTTAGGGCTCCAAAACTCACATAAAAATACAGAAAAACACATCTCCCACTGAAGGCAGCTTAGCACAAAGGGCTCAGTGCAGCACGTGGGGAGTCAAAACCAGCCCAGCCTGAAACCACGGCTTGGCCCTGGGTTGGCCAGGACGAGCCACAGCTGGAGCTTCAGGAGAGTGGATCAGTGGCAGCTGTGGCAGTTTCCAGAATTATCAAGCCATAAAAAACAAGGACTAAGTGAAAGGTCAGTGGAACGCAGCTAAATTTGGGGGAGAAAAGCTGTCCGGCCAAACTGCCTCCAGGGCAAGGAAACAGCAAAGGCAGCGGCCCTGCAGCTGCTTCCACATGGCTGCTTCAGAGCTCCCGGCCTGCAGACTGCAGGGGGGCCAAGGGATTGTTCAGAGACTTAAGTGTTCTTGCATTGAGCAGCCTAGATCTGGATCATGGTCTTGGATGGTGGTCCTGGGGTATATTTTCAGTGATCCAAGGCTGGTGGGGGCGCTGCAGCAGCCTCCCAATAACTCCGGCAGCTGCGAAAACCCCAATTATTTGCGACAGAGCTTTCCCCCACTGGAAGCAGAGTTCCACAGAGCTAAAAAGATCAAGTAATTCACTAGCAACATGAACAGGCAAAGGAAGCAAAGTAAGAACAGCAACTGAACTCTAGAATCCTTTTTTGGAGACAAAAAGGATCAAAGTATGGAATGGGAGGAAGACAAAACACTCACAACTCTCACAACAAAAGCTTCCAAGAAACATGAAGACTGCCTAAAAGCCATAGATCACCTTAAGAAGGATTTTGAAAACCAAATAAGAGAAGTGGAGGAAAAATTGGGAAGAGAAATAAGAATGATGCAAGAAAATCATGAAAAGAGAGTCAACAACCTGACTGAAGAAATTAACACCTTAAAAAATAGATTAACTCAAAATGCAAAACAGGCCCAAAAAGCCAATGAGGAGAAGAATGCCTTAAAAAGTCAAATTTACCAGATAGAAAAAGAATCTCAAAAGCTCACTGAGGAGAATAATTCCTTCAGTATTAGAGTGGAGCAAATGGAAGCAAATGACTTTATGAGAATATTAAACAGATCCAAACAAATGAAAAACTAGAAGGCAATGTGAAATATCTCCTTGAAAAAACCACTGAACTGGAAAATAGATCCAGGAGAGACCATTTAAAAATTATTGGACTACCTGAAAGCCATGGTCAAAAAAAGAAGTTAGAAAGCATCCTTCAAGAAATTCTCAAGGAATATTGCCCTGATATTTTAGAACCAGAGGGCAAAATAGAACTTGAAAGAATTCACCAATCACCTCTTCAAAAA
>CM053587.1:179624827-179652446 GCA_028646515.1 Pseudochirops corinnae | reverse complement strand
CACACACACACACACACACACACACACACACACACACACACACACACACACACACACACACACACACATACACACACACACACACAAGTGAAGATCCAAAAAGGACTAGTCTCCATTCACTTTCAGGGCCCTACCTATAAACTTCTGCCAATTAGTTCAGGAATCCAGCTGGATCAATTTAGATCTCAGCACCCTTTCTTATCTCTGCAACTTATGGCTGGAACTCTCATGGCAGAGAGGAACTAAAAACCTTTGTTTTAATTTCTTCTGAAACCAATATTCTCAGGTATCTTAGTTCCATAAATAAATGTTTTTCTTCATTTATTTTCATAAGTTATCTTTCAGTTGAGTTTTTGTCAATGCTTCTTTGAACCTCATTTCAGGAAAAATAATATAAAACTCAAATAAAACACTTAGCCTCCTCCATATCCAAAAAAGTTGCAGGAAGAGAAAAATGACTTCTAAAATTTGAGATAGAAAGATTCCATAATTGATGAGGAAAAAAAATGTAGCTACAAGCTACAAATTTCTGATGAACGGTCCCATCTATGCCAAAATATTCATAGTAACCCTTTTTTGCTACTGAAATAGAAAACAAAGGAAATGTCAGTTCAGTAGGGAAAGGCTAAACAAGTTGTGGTAAGTAAATAGTATAAAATATTACTACACCATAAGGAATGATGAGTACAAAGAATTCCAAAAAGCATAGGATAATTTATATGGACTGGTGCAGAGTGAAGTAAAGAGGACTAGGAAAACAATATACATGGAAAGTCCCTCTAGTCTGCACCTCCTGCCCCAACTCATATTCGATGACTTCAGGTGAGGCTCCTAGAATGTACTTCCTACACCAAGTTCAAGGTACTCTGTGGGTCCACATGATAAAATCAAAACTCACCAACCCCATCAAGTACACTTATGTTTAATAACTACTAGACACAACTAGTTTAAATCAAAGACATTTACTGAGAGGCACAGTATGAAAAGTGACTACAAATGTCTTTGCCTCATAAACCTGGGACACATTTTTTAGCAAATGTATAGGAAATATGAACATGTACGTAGAAGATACCAGTAATGAGACATACATGTAGGGGACACATGTGGTGAAGGCAATAAATTTCTCCCACATTGCAGGGCCCCCCAATATTTTCTATCTTGTAGTATATCTTGTAGTATCCTCTTCTTACTCCCTACCAGTCCATAGCATCTCTGCTAGGCCCCTAGTTCAGTTGAGCCGCTGGGTCTACTCATCGATGCAACTCAATTCCTGGCTACCAGAACTTAATCCCGCTTTAATTCATAGCCACCTGTCTTCTCTGCTACTGGAGTTCTCATTTTAAAAGACTGTCTCTTGTCTTGATTAGTTTGCTGAATTCCTAGGAATTGTGTCCCTCTTTTTCAGAAAACCATCATGGTCAAACCCTTGCCATCCAACAGCTAACTGCCTTCTAGTTCCATGAATTTTGACCAGAGAATTCCTTCATACCTCATAAAGGGATAACAGGGTGTAGACACATATTTCCACTTTGTTGAAGACCTTAACACCACACCATTCCTGTTCCCTTCCCTTGATCTTTGGTGATTTCATCAATTGGGCTGAGCAGGGAGGAAGGGATCAGTTGATCAGAACAGTCTCCTGCCCTCTTCATTGTTTAAAGACGTAAGGGCAAAAACAGAAGGGGGTCAACTCCTGAAAAGCACATAAAGTGCTGATTTTTTTTCCTGTGCTGATGACACAGAGTGCCAGCATATACGGAATGTTTGACTACTTCACTCGGATGCCTGAGGCAGAGTTTGAGAGGGACGTGATCAATCTATCTGGACTGGCCTTTGATTAATCCTTAAGGTAAATTGCAAGCCTGGGAGAGGAGGTGGCGGGAAATGGTGGCTGTAAGGATGATTTGGGGGGATCATAGTACACAGGAGAAGTAAATTTTGCTATCATGATTACTTTCCAGTTTTAAGCACCACTGAGCTATAATAAGGAAGAAATCATGAGTATCGATCAGTTGTAAAGGAAAAACTTAAGAAGCTTAGAGAAGTCCTGAACAGAGATAAAAAATGTAAATGTGAATCTTATCTCTAAATTTAAACCCAATTTCTGTTCAGCCTTAAGACAGCACAGTGAAGTAGGAACAGTGTAGGATTTTAGGCGCCAACCCAGAGGCATGTAGAGACACCTCTGGGGCCAGCTAGGTGGAACAGTGAATAGAGCACCAGCCCTGGAGTCAGGACCACCTGACTTCAAATCCGGCCTCAGACACTTAACACAAAAAACTAGCTATGTAACCTTGAGCAAGTCACTTAACCCCAATTGCCCTCCAAAAAGAAAAAAAAAAAGAGACACCTCTGACACTAATTGGCTGCCCATATTCAAGTCTCATAACTGTTCTGAACCTGTTTTCTCAGCTGTAAAATGGAGATAACAATGTTAGTTACCTCACAATGTTATTATGAGACTAAAATGAGATGGTGTATTTAGATGGGTGAATGAGATAGATAGATAGATATAGCTATATAACAACATATGTATATAATGACACATGTGTCAGTTATTATTCCTCATCTTACTGTCAACAAACTAGTGTTAATTAATGTGTGTTTACACTATCCTGAGACAATCTTAAAATAAGAATGTAAGAATTATTATCCAGAGGGAAAATCTGGCCCATCTAGCCCTATATCTTTTCTTGGAGAGTCTGCCATGATGGAATCTTCAGGGTATGTTCTGCCTTTCAGGTTATTAATTTAGCTAGAACCTCTAATTTCCCGTAATTTTAATTGTAAGTTTATATATCTTAAAGGTGAACATAACATTGACCTTTCCTGTTAAGGGAAAAGTTATGTAAGACAATAGCTGAAGGCCCTCTAGTTCTCTTGATACCATATAGGTTAAAATACAGAATTTGATCTATTTACATGTTATGTCTTACTCTCATAAGACTAGTTCACATTTGTTCTGGGTCAAATATTTATTTAATGATATCTTTTATACCACTTTTTGCATGGACATCATCATTCATAATACTTAGACTGTTGCAATAACCTACTGATTGATCTCCCTGTCTCAAGTTCTTCCCCACTCCATTTCATACTTCATTCAGCCATTACAATGATCTTCCTAAAGTACAGATCTCACCATGTTACTCCCCTATTCAGTGAACTCTAGTAGGTCTCTATTACTTCCAGAATCAGAGATGAAATCCTGTTTGTCTATGAACATCTTTAAGAACCTGGCATTCTCCTACCTTTCTGATCTTCTTATACCTTACTTCCCTCCATGAACTCTGTCATCCAGTCACTCTGGACTCTGCGCTATAACTTCAATATAACATTTCATCTCCTGAGTAATTTCATTGGCTATCCTCTATACCTGGAACTCTCTCTCTCCTCATGTCCACCTCCTGGTTTCTCTGGCTTCCTTCAGGCCTCAGCTAATGTCCTACATCCTACAAGAAGACTTTCTCAGCCCTACTTAGTGCCTTCCCTTTGAGGTTATCTCCAATCTATCCTTGTATATGTCTTGCTTGTACATGCTTTTTTGCATGTTGTCTCTCCTGCTAGACTGTGAATTCCTTGAAAGTAGAGATTGTCTTTTGTCTTTCTTTGTATCCTTAGCACTTAGCACAATGCCCAACACATAATAGGCACTTATAAATGCTTGTTGACTTTACTATTATGTCCATCATGCATCTCTCCATTGTCACTGAATAAATCTGTCACTTTGATTTTTCAAAAATTATAGTATTCCATTATTCATAGCCATACTACACACTCAGACACACCCAGAACATACTATTTTAATGCCCATATGCCCCCAGAATCTTAGTTGAATCCACTATGGAAAATATGGACAATGATCATGCAGGTTTAGAAGGCCTGAATAGGTTACAATTTGCACCATTGAAGACAGCTCTCCATCAGTATATATGATTGTAGATCCATTAAGGTATTGAAGCACACTTTACAGAGAGGGGTATTAAATTTGTGGAACTAATAACTCTAAGATAGACAAATTAAAATTATAAACAGATTTGAAACCAGATCATATAAATTAGTGGATAGTATATCTGCAACAGATTATTTTGGGACGCTAGGGATCTTTGCCAGCTTAATATCTTGAAGGGCAAACTCTGTCCTTCTGCCATAATGCCAGACGCCCAGGGACAGAATACTGGACTGGGCAGACTAGACACTTCCTCTGGATGATAGTATAAATACAACATTAATAAACACTGGTTTATTATTTTGACCCCTCAGTGAACGATTTCCTACTCTACATTGTCCTCTCAAATCCCTTGCCCGTTATCCTATAGATCTTGCCCTATCTCACCTTAGCCCTGATCCCTCCTGCCATCTGCTGCCTTTGGTCCTACACATTTGCTGCTGAATGAAGGTAGAAAAATCACAAAACTGTGCTGATTCACTATAAATTTATGATACATAATCTCAACTGAACTCTCAATATGTAAACCTTGCTAATTAACTCACTATGCCACTACCATAGTGGCTTTTCCAAACTTTTAATCTCTCCTCAAATGTCTTATTACCGCCCTCACTCTTTTAGATCGGAACTGAATATCGGCACTGAGAAATTTTGCCAACATCCATCTTCTCCTTTCTCCTTCATCTTATATCACTAAAATCTCTTCTGTCACTTTCTCTTCTGTCAAAGAAATGGCCCTTCTCCTTGCCAAAGTCAACCCTTCTACATATGAAAGTGATTCCAGTCTCTCCCATCTCTCCCAGCAGATTTCCCCCTCTATCATCCCCACTCTCTCACTTATCTCTCCCTCTCTACTGATTCTTTTCTTCCTGTGAACATACTCATGTCTCCCCTATCTTCAAAAATCTCTGAGTTGATCCATTCATCCATGTTTGATATCATCCCATATCTCTACTTCCATTTGTGACTAAGCTCATGGAAAAAGTTGACCACAATTGATGCCTCCATTTCCCTCCTCTTACTCCCTTTTTAAATCTCTGCAGTCAGACTTCTAACCTCATCACTCAAATGCAGCTTCTCTCCCCAAAGTTACCAATGATCTCAAATGCCAAATCTAATGACCTTTTTTCAGCCTTCATCCTTCTTAAACTTGTCTGTCTCTTGCCTTTCCTTGTATTCACAGCACTTGAAGCAGTGCTTGGTACATAATAGGCACTCAATAAGTGCTCCTTGACTGACTGATTTGTTGACAACTGGGTGAGGAATAATTAACATATATGTGGTTATATACATGTAATTATCTATGTACACATTTCAGTTGCTAAACTACTAACTTACACTATCTCATTTTAGTCTCACAATAACAGTATGAGGGAACTATTTTTGTTACCCCCATTTTACAGATGAGGAAACTAAGATTTAGAACAATTATAAGAGACTTGACTATGGACAGCCAATTAGTAGGTATCAGAGGTGTCTCCAAATGCCTCTGGGTTGGTGTCTAAAATCCCATGCTGTCCCTACTTCACTGTGTCGTCTTAAGGCAGAAGAGACATTGGCTTTAAATTTGGAGATAAGATTCACATTTACATTTTTATCTCTGTTCACGGCATCTCTAAAGTTCTTAAGTTTTTCCTTTACAACTAATTCGTACTCATGATTTCTTCCTTATTATAGCTCAGTGGTGTTTAAAACTGGAGAGTAATTATAACAAGATTTACTTCCCCTGTGTACTATGATCCCCCCAAATCATCCTTACAGCTGCCATTTCCCACCACCTCCTCTCCCAGGCTTGCAATTTACCTTAAGGATTAATCAAAGGCCAGTCCAGATAGATTGATCACGTCCTTCTCAAACTCGGCCTCAGGCATCCTAGTGAAATAGTCAGATATTTCATATTTGCTGAAACTTTGTGTAATCAGAGCAAAAAAAATCAGCACTTTTTGTTCTTTCTAGGAATTGACCCTCTCTGTCTCTGTTTCTCTCTGTCAGTCTCTGTCTGTCTCTATTTATATCCCACTCCCTCTCTCAGCCCTTATACCTTTAAACACAGTAGAACAAGGGAGTTGATCAGGACATACTTTGTATTTCCCCCCAGTCTGGTTGATGGGCTATTGTTGTGGGAATCTGGAGATCCTCCTTGCCCCTAGGCCCTTTGATAGGCGTAAGTGGCTCTGAGAATCTTCCCGGATTTGAAAGTATACTCTGCCTCCTAATAGGCTGAATGTGGTCACATGGAGCCTGTGGCAGGAAGCTTGTTTTTCAGAAATGCTCACACCTTATTATTTTGTGATTGGGCTGTGGGTCAAGAGGGTCATGACATTCTCTGATCCAGAAGGCTATGTATACCCTGATGTGAGTTTTTGCTTTGGGGCTCACTTTGGGAAGAGTTGTGTGATTTGGCCAGACAAGACTCTGGGAAGCCATTGAGCCCCCCGGCTTTGAAAACCACCAAATGTTGGTGCTTCCCTCTCTCGTAACTAACTAGGTATGGATGTAATGGTCAGACGGCTGGAAGCCCTGTCTGATAATATGTTTCTCTGTCTGCTTGTAACTTCTGTTTGTATTCTCTGAAGTTCGGGGTGTTGACTTTTTCCCCTGAACTAGATAAATGATATATGTTTGATTAAAGTAAGATTGCTGACCCGTTTTGAGTTGCTTTCCTTTAGAAAAGCCGATCTAAGAACCTGTGCTAGCAGCCATCCTGGGTATGCTAGGGGGCTTGCTGCTACAACTATGCTGCACTATATAAGATAAAGGGCAGATAGGTAATAGAGACAATGAAGTGCTAAAGTCTTCAACACAGTGTAAGTATACATCTACACTCCTATACTCCTTTATGAGGTGATCAAAATCAGTAGAGGTAACTATTCCAGAAAACAAGTTGGAACTATGCCCAAGAAGCTATTAAACTGCATACTATTTCACCCAGAAATATTGCAAATAGGGTTATATTCCAAAGAGGACGAAGATCCATATATACAAAAACATTTAGAGCAGCTCTTTTTCTTGTAGCAAAGAATCAGAAACTGAAGGAATGCCCATCAATTGGAGAATGGTTGAATAAGTTATGGTATAGGAATGTTATGTAGTACTATTATGCTGTAAAAATTATGAAAGTGATAGTTTCAGAAAAAAAAAAATCTGGGAAGATTTATATGAATACTGATGCAAAGTAAGGTGAGTAGAACCAGGAAAACAATATACACAGTAATAGCAATGTTGTTGAGAGTTGAGACAAGAAACAGCTTTAAGGATCATAACCTCTGAGATTCAAGAAGAGAGTCAGAGTTATACACTGCAAGTTTAGCTGTAGAGAAAAGTACCAGGGACCCTAGAGTAACTTGCCCAGCAGAGATTCTGCACCCAGAGAGAGCATCATGAAAAGGGGAAAGATAGCAAGGGTTTGATTTATATCAGCCATGAAGATTTTCTATGTGTACACTGCTCTACTACTTTACTCTATATTTGTGCTACTCTTTCCACTGACATTGTATAGTTGTGGAAGCGTGTGGACTAGATTTATGAGAAGAAGGTTTCGTTTCTACTGCCATTCCCTGCCATTTATTTTAAGCTAATTCTATCTGCTGACTGACTCTTAAAAGAATTAAGTGGATGGGGAATACACGAGCTATACTTTTGGGAGTATAAACCCTCAGAGTTCCTTAATTCAAGGTTCCTTAATTCCTCCAGGGAACACAACCTTTAAAAATACGAATTAGGAAGGGCAGTTCTAGAGGCAATGTCTAGAGGCAATCTTCCTTTACTATAAAGTATTTTCATTTGACTCTACAGGCCCCTCCCATACACATCCACATTTCTCTCCTACTTTTTATGGCTGAATTTCCCTAATGAATGGTCTAACTCTCCTATTTTTATTTCCTACTTTCCCCTTAACCACCTAGAGTCTAATTTCTATCACCATCCTACTATTCTCTCTAACATTTCTAATGATTTCCTTCTGGCCTCAGTGAAAAGTTGTATTTTCTTTGTTCTTCACTCTCCTCTCTTTCCAACACCTCCCTTTGTTCTTTTATTAGTTCTTCCTCCTTTCGCTGATTAATGTGAGCATCCAAGGTTCACTCTTGGGCCTCCTGTTTATTTACTTTCATAGTTCCAACTACTACCTACTATGGAGATCTGCCATCAGATCTCTGCCAGATCTTCAGGCAAGTTTTCCTCTTCTCTCTTACCAACTCTTCTCCAGTTTCCAATAGGACATTTCTGCTTGGATATTCCAGTGATGTGTGAAATTTAATATTTCAAGCAGACTTTGAGTATTTTCTCTTTTCCTTCCTCCCCAAATGAGCAGACCCACTTCCAAATGAGGGTTGCAAATATCTCTGTCCTTTAGGGTCCTAACATGTTTGTTTGCCCTTCCCTTCACTTCCTATCTCCAATCTACCAAATCCTATTGATTTTTCTTCTGAAATAGCTCTTAGAATTTTATTTTACTTACTATGTCTACAACCACCAGCATCCTTTCTTAGGTCTTTATCATCAGATACTTAGACTAAAATAATAGTCTCTTAGTTCCAGTCCTTTTCTCTCTATTCTCATTCCAGTCCATCTTTCATGTATTAGCATAAGCCATTAGGATGGACCATTTTTGTCACATCCATTCCTCAAGAATATAATTTTCCTCAGTCTTTTTGTAACCAATTTTACGAATTTGCAAACCATCTGGCTGAATTCAAGACATAAGTAATGGAAAAGAGCAATCCTTACAATTCCATATCAAGATAAAATTCACAAGACTCTCTTTGTTTTCCTGGTTACCTAACCAAGAAAATTATCTCCCTACTCACTGGAAATATCTCCCTATTATTCTTAACCAGTATCCATAATTTACATCAAAATTAATTCAGTTTTTCCTGCCAACCCTACCTAACTCAGAATCCTCCTTCTTTTATCCAATAACCATAATTTCTCAGCACTCATGAATTGTAATATATCAGAAAGACACTTGAGAGAGTCTCTCACACTATCTTCATGGTCCAGGTGGAGAGATATATGCTAAAGAATATAGTTAGGTAGACTGTTTGGCATTCAAAGACTTTCATAATTTCCACAACCCCACCCCCTACCTTTCCAATTTTCTTACACCTTATTTACTACCATGTACTCTGGTATTTGACCTCCTTGCAATTCCTCAAATAAGACAGTCCATCTCCTAGCACCTGACATTTTTCCTGTTTTGCCTGGAACTCGTTCTCTACTCTCCTCATCTCTACCTCCTGGCTTCTCTGGCTTATGTCAAGTCTCAGTTAAAGCCTCACTTTCTAAAAAAAAAAAAGTCTTCCCAGTTCTTTATCTTAATGTCTTACCTCTGAGATTATCTTCATATAATCTTCATTATATTTATATTATTATCAGACAGACAGACAGATAGATCTTGTTTGTACATAGTTGTTTGCATGTTGTCTCCCCCATTAAATTGTAGGCTCCTTGGGGCAGGGATTACTGTTTGCCCTTTTTTATGCCCAGTACTTCACACAGTGCCTGGTACATAGTAAGAATGTAATAAACATTTATTGACTGTCTGACTTGAAGCTAGTTGAATGGCTGGAGAGATCAATATCAAATTGGAGAAGGCCTCTGATGTAGTGTCCCAGGAATAAGTCTTTCAGCTTTTCTGTTCAGTGCTGTTATCAGTTACTTGGATGAAGATGTACTTGCAGATGTTTCCAAGCTAGGAAAGACAGCTAACACGTAGGATGATAGAATTAGGGCTCAAAAAGTTCTCAATGGTCTACAATCATATATCAAGACTTCTAACAGCTGTAATTGTATCTTTGTGGTTATTCTTTCTACCAATATAGATAGAAACTCTTTGCATTCAAATCAATATTAAGTGTCTAAAGCATTGTCCTCTCTCCTTGATGTCAGGAATTTAACAGGGGTGAAAAAGAAACCCCCATGATTTGTTGGACTAGAGTATGTTCCATGTAGTTAGACATATGCTCTGGTACTATTCTGATGGATTTGTGTTCTAAACCCTTGATGAAGGTCATGAGATGTCACAGTAATTTCTTATAGGCCACCAGTAATGAGAAAGGTAGGGAACTGGGTGGTGTTGAGTTGAAGATTGTTGATCACAGAGCCATGTGAAGCTACCTACTACGTAAGATATAAGAGGAACTGAAGAGAAACAGCTCAATGTCTCTTTTCAGACATACAGTCAATACTTCCTTCTCCTTGTACTTCTGGCAATAGGAGACAAGAAAATTTCTCTATCCTTCCCTCAGCATCCACCAAAAGCAATGGAATACCATCTCAACAAGCCACATAGCCTTCCGCAAAGGCCTAGAACACATATCCAAAAGAAAAGGGGGGGGGGGGGGCAAAGTACATACCTAGCTACAGGAAAAGTACCCTGATCACTATTACACAAAGAAAAAACTGAAACACTTCCTCCCCTCAAGAAAATTACTTTCTATTAAAAGAATTATACATAAACAAATTAATTAATATCAGGTAATTAGGGAGATAAAGAATTTTAACAGCTGAAAAGTCCAAGAATAGCTTTACTAAGGATATGGCACTGAGTTGGACCTTGATGAAGGCTCAGGATTCTAAGATGTGATAGTGCACAAAGAATTCCAAGCATAGGAGACAATCAAAGACGGGAGATAGAATCTAAGTTTAATACAATTTGACTACAATGTAAAGTATGCAAAAGGAAAGTAAAATGTGAAATAAGTTTAGAAAAGTATACTGGAATCAGACTGTGGAGAGCATTACAATGTCAGACGGTGTTTATATTTTATCCAAGGGGCAATGGAGAGCCACTGAAGATTCTTGACAAGGGGAGTGGCATGATTAGACTTGACTCTTAGAATTACTCATCAGGCTACATGGGTGATCAATTGTAGAGGGGAAAGACTGGAAGCAGGGAGACCAATTAGGAGACCATGACAATAGTCCTGGTGAGAAGATACAAGGGCATGAACTAACATAATGGCAAGTGAAGAAGTGGCATAGAGGTAAAATTGCCAAGGGTTAGTAACTGATTTGGATATGGCAGCAGGATGGAATTTATTATTTGTTTGAAGAGACAATATATCTATGTGAAGTAACTTGAGAACAAAATAAACATAGAAATAAGTACTGAAAGTTTAACAGAAATGTAACATCTCAGTGGTCATCTATCTGGTTCAACTGTACAACTTTCTAGTTCCCATAAAACACCTCCACGGCTTTATAGATGGTCTCTAAGAGTTGTTCCATCCCAAAAATTCTTCTTTACCACCACAGAGCCAACCTAGTAAAGAGCCTCCTTGGATCATAGCTGTGTTGGTCCTCTGGTGGCAGAATGTGCTAGAAGCCTTTATAGCTTGGTAGTTTCTGAACTCCTTAAAGAATCCAGGTTCCCACCTATGACATGGAAAAGCACTAGAATAAGATTTTCATGGAAGAAAAGGAAGTATAATAGAGATAGATGTAAAATCCTATGGACAGTTTCACTAAATCAACTTTATGAGTACAAGATAGTGGAGGCATAAATAGAAAACAGCTCTTATTTCTAAAAAAAAAAAAAATAGAGGTTTTATCGGACTGCAAGTCCCAAAAGCACATTAAGTAGGCATATGTCAATTCCCAGACCTCCCCAGTCATGCCCCTCTGGTCAGACCATTGGCAACCACCCTTAGGTTGATAGGCCAGCTTTGGCCTTATCTTGCTTTTTTCCAAGTTTCCAAAGAAGTTTCCCTTCCTCAGCTTCCCCTTTTTCCAGCTCCCAGTTATTTGTTGTCTCTACCCATTAGAATATAAGCTCCTTGAGGGTAGGGCCAGTCTTATTTTTATTTGTATCCCCTCGGCTTAGCATGGTATGCAGCATATAGTAAGGGCTTAATAAATACTTTATCTATTTATCTGACTATCCGTCGGAAGAACTGAGGAGAAAGACTTCTTATGCATTACTATGGTCCTTTCCAGTTTGCCTGATTATGCTGCTGAGACTTACGAGTTTAAAACTTTTGTTAATGAAGTTTTCTGTTGTAAATTGTTGCAAAATTCAGTGATTGTGTATACAGCACCATCACTTAAACTTTGTAAATTCATGAGGTGTTTTTTTTTCTTCCTAATAAAACTGCAAAGTAAACTAAACAGCAAAAATTATATAAGGTCTTCCTCACCAAAAAAGAATCTCTGAACTTTACAAATTAGTAATACATCACTTGGTCTAGGATGAGGGGAAGATGCAAAAACTAATCATGTTACCATTAATTACACCTCACTGAAGATGCATGATACTTTTTAAACAGCTATGAAATTGCCTAATGAGAGTCCTTAGAAAGGTCAATAGCTGTTTGCTATGCTTGCTAGAAAATCCTGATTTTATTTCTCTAGTTGAAAACAATCTACTAGCTGCCCCAGGACTTTCATTGGACTTTTCATGTTTATTGAAGCCACCAAGTCTTCCTTCTACAATTCTTCCCCTTTGAGACCATTAAATTGACCTTTCCAAAGTTGAATTTTCCCTGTTTTCTAAGTCAGTTTGTTCCTGCTTGTTAAACCAAAATTGTGCCATTTTATAGCCTGCTCTTAAAAGCACAACTCACAAAATGGGTATCAATAAAACCTGCTGTTATAAAATGATCATTTTAGTCACGTCCCAGAGCATTAAATAAGCTGATGGGGTGTTCCAGGGATTGGTTTTTCACACCGTAAACACATTAGCATTTGCATTTAAATAGAACATAATGAAATTTTATATGACTGTGTTTTCCCCCACTTCCTTAAGAGGTTATAATAGAAGAAAAAAAAATAAGGAATCATGATAGAATCATGCCCTCTTCTCTTTCAGAGTAATAAAGAGTTATAAACTAGATGGAAAAACACTGGGAAATTGCTCTATGAGCTATACTGTTCAGGAAGATTTGGTGTTGCAATAGTCTTACCTCCAGATCTACAGGTAAGGTTTGGTTACAACTCTATGCCCAGACAAGAGATGGAGCGTCTTATTCAAGGAAGAACAAGGAACCAGTGTCACTAGATTTAAGACTGAATGTGTGGACATGGCCCTCAAGGTTTTGCCTCTAGGGACAATATTACATAGTCATAAGATAACCTGCTTCAGAATTGGGAAGACAGAGATACAAAGATTAACTCTGATGTATACTATATGGCTTGGGGGAAGTCAGTCAGCAACTTGGTAGCCCAGAAAACTTTCACTGACTAAAGATGGTGGGAAAATTTCTGATTTTCATTAGTAGGAGTATCCTCACTGAAAGTTCCCAACACCAATAAAAACACAGGTCTTAGAACCAAATATCTTGAATTCTAACGCTACTGACAAGCATCAGAATACTAAGTCTTCTCCTGAAAAAAAAAAAAAGATGCTTTAGGATTAGCCCTAAAAAGGAGGAGAGAAAAGAGCAACGCAAATAAATTAAAGGAAGAGAAGGACAGGGCAAGAAATAGAAGATTGGGTGACTCAGATGATATGCTTCACATCTGTAGGGATTCACTCTACTCAATAAACTCCAATGGTTCCCTATCACCTCTGGAATAAAATATCAAATCCTTTTCTGCTTTCAAAGTCTCTCATAACCTGCTCCCTCCTATCTTTTCCATTTTCTCTACCTTACAAAACACATACAAACACACATACACACGCACACACACACACACGCGCGCACGCACACACATGCACGCGCACACACACACACACACACACACACACTTCAATCCAGTGACACTGACTTCCTTGATGTTCTTCAAGTAAGACTCCATCTCCTCACTCCGGGAATCTCCACCACCTGTCAGCCACGCATGGAATGCATCTTTGTCTCTTTCCATCTTCTAAGGGAGCTTCTTTCCAAGCCCTCTTAATTCTAGAGTCTTTCCTCTGCTGATTAGCTCCAGTTTATCCTGTCCATATCTTATCTGTACGTAACTGTTTGCATGCTGCCTCCCCTATTCAATTGTGAGCATCTTGAGGGCTGGGATTCTCTGCTGCCTTTCTTTATATCCCCAGCACTTAGCGTAGAGCCTGGCACATAATAGATAATTAAGAAATATTGATTGGCTGACGGACCCTCTGCCTGTTTCAAATAATATCCGGCATGAATTCCTACCTGTGGCCTTTCCTTTACTCCACATCATCTGTATACCCAGTATGGAATTCTAGTCCCCGGTTCACTCGATATTTCATTTTGGCCTATGACCTGTCTTCATTCTGACTATGGTTTAGGCATCTTTTCTACCCTTAACTCACCTGGCTAAAAATCTTACTCCAGTTAAAGAGCCATGATAACTGTGTCCCACTAGCCCAAAATTCCTGTGACCAGTATCTGATAACTTGAACCTTGAATCCTAGCAGTCATTGTGCTCAATCCCAGATCAATAGGGGCTCCCTGGACCCCTGCTAAAGTTAGAGGGTAGCAGATGTACCAAAATGTAGTTGATGGCTACTTCCCTAGAGTTCCCAAGAAGAGCTTTAGAGACTGTAAATTCTGAAAACAAATGACCAAAGAGTCACAAAGGTTATACAATGTTGCCTCTAACTCTGAAAATAATAGAGTTCACACAGGTTATCACAAGCACAATTAACTCTGAAAATTAAAGTTAAAAATAAAACCAAAGAATTAACAGTGGTCGTAAGCTAAAAACTTCTTTTATTCCCTTGGAGGAAAGAAAACAGACACACGTGCCAGGGCCTCTTCTGGCAGGAACCCCCTTTGGTGTGGGTAAATCTCAATACACATACCCGTGACTACCCAGTGAGCTGTAGCTCTGACAGTGAAGGTAACAGCAACAGTGAGATAAGCCGGATTCATAGAAGGGCTTCAGGATGAGAACGTGGCCCTGAAAGTACTTGTCCCAGTCCAGGGACCACTGTTACTGCTGTGAAACAATTCTGGGATTTTGCCGTGACTGAATCCATCCAGAGGGTGAGGACAAAGGATTGTCATTATGTCGAGCTCAGGGCACAGCTTGCTTGATGGACTTTAGCTCTGAAAATAGGATGTCTCCTAATAGTAAAAATAAAGGGGCGGTCTTGGCATGGAGATCCTGACAAGGCTGAGGGCAAGTTAACATTCCGTGTTTCTCTCTTTGGGGAGATTACATGCTTCTAGGTATAGGTATCCAAAAAATAATTATCCTTAAGGGAAGGTGTCTGTCCTTGCTGGTTAAAGTCCCGCTCATGGCCTACCTCATGCATTGGGCCTCCTCCAGAGTGCAGGCCACAACAATTTTCCCTTTCTAAAGAACTTATTGACTGAATCTCTCATTTATCACTTCACAATATACTCTGCCTTCTGCTCAGTCAAATTCAACAAGTGTTGACCAAGTACCTCCTATGTGTAGGTCACTGTATTAAATGTATAGAATAAAAGTTAAAAGACAGGCCCCATTCTCCAACCAAAAAGTCCCATATTGTTTCTGTCTGGTCTCACCATTTAGATGCTTAGATGGTTCTTAAGGACTTCTTTTATAAGGCAACTCCATCAAACCACAAGCATTTATTAAATGTCTGCCATGTGTCAAGCGCTGTGGATACAAAGATAAGAGAGAAATAGCCCCTGCTTTCAAGGAGTTTATACTCTAATAAGGGAGACAATATGTCCAGTAGCAGTGTGATGTAGTGGACAGAATCTGGACTGTGAGATGGAAGACATGAGTGCAATTCCTGCCTCAGACACCGACTAGTTGTATGACCCTAAGAAATTCACTTAGCCTCTCTGGGCCTCAGTATGCTCATCTGTGAAATGAAGGGTTGGAATCAATGATTTCTAGGTCTCTTCCAGCCCTAATTCTATGATCCTCTATAACAGTGATTCTCAACCTTCCTAATGCCACAACTCTTTAATACAATTCCTCATGCTGTGGTGACCCCCAACCATAAAATGATTTTCGTTGCTACTTCATAACTGTAATTTTGCTACTGTTATGAATCGTAATGTAAATATCTGATATGCAGGATGTATTTAAATTGAACATAATCCGCAGGTTGAGAACCACTGCTGTATAGTGTGAATGAAGTATATTAAAAATGAGTATAAGGTGGTTGGGGAAGTAAGGACATGAGGAAGTCAAGTAAAGCTCCACGTAGAAGGTGGTACTTGAGCTGAGTTTTAAAAGAAAACAGGGATTCCAAGAGGCAGAGAAAAGAAGGAAGAGCATTTTGCATATGAGGAGAGACAGTTGAAATGCATGGCGATGTGAAATGGGGCATCACGTGCAAACCAGAAAGTAGAGCTAGTATGCATGAAAGGGAGTAATGTACAAGAAAACTGGAAACACACGAAGGGGCTAGGTTATGCAGAGTTTTAAATGCCAAGCAGTGTTTATATTTGGGTCTGGGGTATGAGAGGACCACCATGACTGGCAGTTTGTGAAGCACATAGGAGGTGCTCACTAAATATATACTGAATGAATGACATTAACAAAGAAGCAAAAGCACAACCAGCCCAAGGCCATCCTTTACATTTCTTATGCTTAAAATTAAATCTGTTAAGCAGTGTTCGCAGGCTGAGCTCTAGTGGGCAAACCATTTTAAAGCTCTTTCCAAGCTTTGTAACATTAATCATCACTTACAAGCATGACCCACTGCAAAGGGAAGAGCTTAAACACTCTGACAAAGTGACTATAAATACCCCTCCAAATGTGAATGCCCACTATGTGGTGCTGAAAGGATTGTAGATGATGAAACAAACTCAGAATACTGGGGCTAGATGGGACAAAATCTAATTGGAATTTTTATCTGTAGCACCAAATGGTTTCTCATATCTCTTTCCTTTGAAGCAAGTGATGGAGGGGAAACATACACCTTGATTTGAAGCCCTGGTTAAAACCAGAGTGAATGACTAATGGTATTCTGGGGAAAACACCTTCCGGACTAATATACTTCTTTATCTTCTGGGGAGTCAGAGTGGACTTAATCATCAAAGCCTAGGTCAAACTTGGCTGAGACTGCCTACTTCTTCTTCTACTTTTTTTGACAAGGCAATGGGAGTTAAGTGACTTGCCCAGGGTCACACAGCTAGTAAGTGTCAAGTGTCTGAGGCCAGATTTAAACTCACATCCTCCTGACTTCAGGAAGTAACCTACCCCCAATTCAAATTATTTGGGGAAATACTACACTCTACATTAGTGCCATCATGTTTTTCTATCTCTTTAAAGCTAAAACTTCCCGGGTGGTAGAAACTGTGAGTTCTTGCTGTTTTTAAAGCACCCAAATTCATTCCCCTCCCTCAAATCTTTTTGCCACATCATTGTCTATCACCTGGCAGGAACTTTCTCCTCCAGTCCAAATCCTGGCTATCCTTCAAGGTCCTTAATTCAAGGCCCATCTCTGTCATGAAGCCATCCCCAAGTTCTGAGGGACCCTTCTTTTCTTTGACCTAACCTCCTAAAGCACTTTATGTTTTGAACCACTCGTTTTAAGACTAACCATTTACCTTGCTGTGCCTTGCGTTATGAATCAGTTCCTATGTGTACATATCTTTCTTCAATAACAATAATATTTCACTTAATAATAATAATACAACTTCCCAGAGGGTAGAGATCAGCTGATAACTCTAATATGTTTACAGAAATACTTTAATGGCAAACTTTAATGTAGTCTAAACAAAAGAAATTATAATAAAAATTATTTATGAAAAAGGATGAAGGGTCATTAAATTATAGAAACTAACTAACGATAAGGAAGATAAAATATAGTGTGACATAATAGGTTATTAATCAAGTTAAAAGGGTCAGCTTATATTTCATAATCAGTGTTTTAGTTGAAAATGGGACATCTCCCATCTCTATGTACAAATTAAATTTCCCTGGATTTAAAAAACACATATCATCTCACCATCATCACCACAGTAGCAGGCACATTTGTGTCTTGAGGTTTGCTAATGATACAAATAACAATAATTGGAATTTATATAGTGCTGTAAAGCTTGTAAAGCACTGTACAGGCATTCTCATTTTATCCTCACAACACTGTAATGAAGGTGTTATCCCCACTCTGCAAATGAGTTAACCGAGGCTCGGAGAGGTTAAAAGTAACTGTCCAGTCATAAATCTAGTGTCAAAGGTAGAATTCAAATTACAGTGTCTCCTGACTCCAAATACAACACTCTTTTCGCTACACTATGTTGTTTCTTATTCATCTCTCTATCTCTAAATACGTCATTTATCTCAGGCAAGTGATAATCTGCCTCCTCTTTCTAGATACTAACTATTCCACAACTTTACTCAACAACCCATTCCAGGGCTAAGTAGTCTTGATTGTTGAGAAAGTCTTCCTTAGATATAATACAGCTTATTAAGTTACAGCTGAAGCCATGCTCCTTGATAGTTCTCACCCTTTCTGTAGTTATAGTCCCAGTAACACACAGTAATTTGGACATTTTGTGAAATAAATATTTGTTCCATTCAATATGCAGTCAACTGAGGGAGTGGTTTGGTGTTATCTAAGCCCGTATCAATTTTGTTCATCCTTTCAGGGGCTTAGCTAACATTAAACACTTCATAAAAGCACATAGAGAAACCCTTTCATCTTTTCCTCCTCCCAGTGTCTTAGCCACTGTCCAGATTCTGTCCTCCTTACCAAAGACCCAACATCAAATTCCCAGCATTAAATTAGTGAGTACTATCTTGCCTTTGATATACTTCCTATTAAAAACACACATGTGCGTGCATACACACACACACGTGCGTGCACACACACACACATGGTGTTCCCAAGGTGGCTTGAGATCTCAGTCCTATCTCCAAGACCCTCTTGTTTCACCCTGCACAGAGCTTTATGAAGTAAATACAGGATGATTTTTAAATGTATCTTTCTATAGAAAATCAGGATAAAGCCTGACATGATATGTCTGCACAAAAAACAATCCAAGAGATGGAAATCATTAAATGTTAGACCTCAAAAGCATCATCCAGCCAAATCTCTCATTTTATAGAATCTGAGAGACACTGTCAAGAACAGTTTTTTAATGACTAACCATTACAAGAAGGCAAAATAATAGCATGATCTTTGAGGGATTGAACATTTTGATCCAATATACCTTCCAGGAAAAGACTATGTTAGCATCAGACATCCTTTTACTAGGCTAAGTATTAAAAGCAGGTCCCAAGTAAATCTAAGAAAAATTATCAGTTTGCTGACATTATCCCTCCATGGCTTAGCTTTATTCTTGATTAATAGATTATTAAGTTAGACTTCTTAAGTGAGCTCACACTTCTTGTTGAAAAAGAATGGATTTGTAAACAGAAGACTTGGATCCAAATTCCTACTCCTTTACTTGTTATCTGTGTGACTTTGGAAAGTCACCTAACCTTGAGAAAATTCAGGGACCAGACGCGATTCCAGAGGTCTGATGAGAAAGCATACGAGCGTACTATCCACCTCCTGCCTGATAGAGGCGATAGACCCGAGATGCAGGATAAAACATAGATTTTTGGACATGGCAAATTTGGGGAACTGTTTGACTTGACTATATTTGTTACAAACTTCTGGGTTTTTTTCTCTTTCTTTAGCAGAGGGTGGAGGAACAGTGAGAAGGTGGGAAAATAAATGTTGGTTCATTCTATAAAAGTAAAATAAATGTTATATTAAAAAGAAAAGTCACCTAAACTCTCCAAAGATTAGTTTACTCATTAGTAAAATGATAACAATAACAACAATAATAATAATTTCACTATTTCTCTCATAGGGAAGTTGTGAGGATAACATTTCACAAATAGTAAGGTGCTAAGGAAAGGTTAACAATGAATATTATTATGCTTCAGTGCACTTGCACAAGGTCCTGAATTTTCATGACAAACTTAAATTGACCTATGATCTTACTGGTTTGGTTCCCCATCCAAAAGTGCAGCTCATATTTCATGCCATACTATTCTATGTTACTCTTGTAGTCAATTAGAGATTCAAAAAACATTTGTTAAGTACCTACAATGTGCCAGGCACTGTGATAAGTACTGGGGATACAAGATGGGCAAAAGACAGTCCCTTTCCTCAATGATTCGCAATCTAATGGGGGAGACATCAAGCAAACAAATACGTAGAAACAAGCATATACAGGATACATGGAAAATAGTTAAGAGAAGGAAGGCACTAGAATTGAGAGATGTTGGGAAAGCTTCCTGTGGAAGATGGGATTTTAGTTGGGACTTGAAGGAACCTGAAAAAGCCAGTAGGCAGAGAGGGAGAGCATCCCTGGGGGACAGTCAGAGAAATACCCTGATCTTGCTCTTGGAAGAGCAAGTAGGCCAGTGTCAGTGAATCAAAGAGGACATGATGGGGAGTAAGGTTTAAGAAGCAGAAAAATGTAGCAGAGGATTCAGTTGCACATGTCTTGCCATAAAATCCCTTAATGTACTGGAAGCTCTACTGTATTTTATATCTACAAACTATAAGCCAGTGAGCTCGATTTCAATTACTGGCAAATTTCTAGAAGATATGATTAAAGGAATGGTTTGTGAACATCTAGAAAGGGAAGCAATGATTACAAAGAGCTATCATGGCTCCATCAACATCAGTTAGCCAGTCAATAATCATTTATTAAGTGTCTTCTATGTCCCAGACCCTATGCTAAGTGCTAGGGCTATAAAGAAAGGTAAAAGATAGCCCTTGTTCTCAGGGAGTTCATTGTCAAATGGGAGAGACAACCATGTGCAGACAAGCTATATATAGGATATGTCATAGATGATCAACAAAGAGAATTTCCTTTTTCTGCAGGGTTACTAGGCTTGCTAGCCTAAGGGAAGAGGGAAATAATTTTGACGTATTTAACCTAGATTTCAGCAAAGCATTTGACAAAGTTTTTCATGTAATGCTTGTGGACAAGACAGGTTGATCTTAAGCTAAATGTAAGAAAGTACTTCCTAACAAGTAAAGCCATGAAAACCTAAAGTAGGTCACTTCAAGAGATAGAGAGGTCTTCAAGCAGAAGTTCTCAAATAAAAGCTGCATGACTCCTTGTCAGGGATGTTGTAGAGAAAATTATGGGTCATGTGTGGGTTAGACCACACATACTTTGAGGTCACTTACAATTCTTATATTCTATAATTCCACAGAAATTTTGTGAATCAATAACTGTTTTGTAGTCTAAAATCTAGAAACATTACTCTTTAGCCTAAACTAAATAATCTGAAAGAATCAGGTCAGAGGAGAGAGCAGTGGCATTAGGTAATAAAGTGTCTAAAGGTGGCACTATCTCTGAGTGTCACTAAATAAGACAATCCTGTACAGTATGTACATTCATTCTATCTGAACCCATACAGTACTGCTAGAGCATGTCCCTAATGATAGTCACCTACAATTGAAAGACCCTCCTCCCTCATCCCCCCCAAGGTATCTTGGATCAGGCACTCTTCTTCATTGTAGTGTTTTAGAGTTGGTTGCTTTCTTGGGGCAGAGAATAGTGATAACTCATATTGATATACCATCTTAAGATTTACAATTTCCATTCCTTGTAACAATCCTCTGAGATAGGGCATGTAAACATTACTGTCCCCATTTTACAGAGGAAGGCATAGGCTCAGAGAAGGTAAGTGGCTTGCCTAGGCTAAGACAGTAAGTTAAGTGTTGGAGTGGGAACTAAGACCCATGACACCACTCCAGGTCTAGCCCTCTTTTCATTATTTTACATTGCCTCTCTGTAGAGACTTGGAAATGCAGGATTCTTGATGGACTCAACACTCTAAAATGGAGAGTCATCAATATAAATGGTGAAATTCTCCCCTTTCCTCATTAAACTATGTTTCAGAGTTGACACTAATGGTAATAGAATCCACTAGTTGCAATGTATTCTACTAAAAAATAAAGAAACACCAAGATCTTTAGTAAAAATGAATTCTCAAATGAGTTTCATTGCCATTCCCTCCTCATTGTGCCAATCTCTCTTTGGATTAGGAATTAAATATGTATATCACGTTTTGCCAGAACACTGAACTCAGAGACTACCCAGATGTTTCTTAACACTGAGATCTCTTCACCATGGGTGAAGTTGTTAAAAAAAAATGGATTTTGATTTGTGCTGCTGAGTTGCCAGCAGGGTTAACCTCCTAAGTCACCCTGACTGTGAACCAGACTTGTTAAGAATGCTGAGCTCCTTCTCTTTAAAAACAGCAATGTCTCCCTCACATAGCAGACCCTCCATTTATAGACGTTTCCAGGGAAAATACTATTGGGTAAAGCAAGAAGGACCCATTCAACAGCCAGAGGATGGGAAATAAGGATTCACAGTATGTCTCCTTAATTATCAGATAAATAGCAGCTGAGACCAAAAAAGAAAAAGTTTTGTTTTTTTTTTTCTTCCTACTTTGAACCTGATACTCCTTTTCAGAAGAAAGACACTTATTGATACAAATCAATGCTGGATGTAGCTAGGCCTAAACATCTAATCTGAATGCATATGTTCTCTTTATTCCCACACCATACCATTTTTTTAAAAAAGTTTTTGAAATATACTGCTGATGGACTAACAACTGTTTATTAAGCTTTTCTTTCCATTAAAAGTTGACTTTTAATTTTAATTTAATTTTAAATTTGTCAGTTTATGCATGATCATTTCACAATCATTTAAACGGAGAACAGAACTAAGCAGTCGTACATATTATCTAAACTCAAATAAAAAGGAACATGCTATGACGTGATTATATAAGTAGAAATCTGGTTTTCTTTTTTAAGAAATAAAATGAGTAAAAAATGAACCAAAGAACTTTTTATGGGTTTTTTTCAGGATGATCAGTATTTTAATAATGATGTAGTCAACGTTTTCAAAGAGCTTTAAGATTTACAAAGCACTTACAAATATTATCTCATTTAATGTTTTTGGGAGGGGTTTGGGGGGGGAGGCAAGGTAATTGGGGTTAGGTGACCTGCCCAAGGTCACACGGCTAGTGTTAAGTGTCTCAGGCTGGATTTGAACTCAGGTTATTCTGACTCCAGGGCCAGTGCTCTATTCATTCATTTAACCTTCACAACAACTCTATAAGATAGTTGATATTATTATTCCCATTTTTACAAATGAGCAAACTTAGTTAGAGAGGTTAGGTGACTTACCAAGAGTCACAAAGGTAGTAAATGTCTAAGGCAGCATTTGAAACATCTACTGTGCCATCTAGCTGTTATTTGAATTTGAACAATTTGTGAATTCCTCCCCAGCACCCTTATTTGTACAATTTTTTTTCCACCTAGAATATACATCTCATTCACCTCATCCACCACATAACTTAAGATTCCTTCTTTTGACAAACAATTCTCAAAAAATCTTTTCCAAACTATTAAAACAATGTGAAAGAATTCTCTAAATCACTAATGATGAGAGAAATGTAAATCAAAACAACTCTGAAATTTCACTTCACACCCAGAAAACTGGCAAAGTTAACAAAAGATAGGAATAGTTTGATGCTTAAGGGGCCATCAAATGATCCACAAACTAACACACAGCTAGCAGTTATCAATCGACATAGTCATTCTGGAAAGCAATTTGGAATAATGCTAAGAAAGGAACTAAATTGACCATACCCTTTGACTGAAAAATCCAGTTGCTAAGCATATACTCTAAGGAAGTAAAGATGGGGGGAAAGGGAAAGGTTTTGTACAACAAAACATTTATAGAAGCACTTTTTGTAGTAGCAAAGAATGAATAACGAAGTAGATTCCATCAACAGGGAATGGCTAAACCAGCTGTGGTACATGAAAGTGATGAAATACTATTGTGCTATAAAAAATGAATGCAGGGGACGGCTAGCTGGCGCAGTGAATAGAGCACTGGCCCTGGAGTCAGGAGGACCTGAGTTCAAATACGGCCTCAGACACTTCACACACTTACTAGCCATGTGACTTTGGGCAAGTCACTTAACCCCAATTGCTCTCCAAAAAGCAAAAAAAAAAAAATGAATATGCAGAATACAGGGCGATACAAAGAGAGGAATATGAACTATTGCCAAGTGAAGTAAATAAATAAGGAAAACAACATACACGACAACTACAGCATCACAAATGAAAATAACACTAAACTGAACGTTACCTAGATTACGATGACGGCTTTGCCCTGAAGAGGAGATAGTAGAATAAATTCCCATTCCTCCTTTGCAAAGATGAGGGACTATGGAATTGAATAACACTTGTACGATGTGTTGGTTAATATTCTTTGTTATTAAGAAGAATTCTCTGGTTAGGGAAGGACATTACAAGAAATGGGATGGCGTAAAACCAAAAGATATCAATAAAACAATTTTAAATATCCATTGAGCAGTCTCAGGTCTGGTGAGCAGGTGCAGCTGATGCAGTCTCTTCATGAAGGAGGCTAAGGAGCCTGCTTCCAGAAAGGTATGATTTCGTATAATGAATGGAAGGCCCTGGTTAGCGGATTAGAGAGGATATTGACTTTCTGTATTTGTGATAAATAAATAGACTGTTGTGTTGGAAATGAGGTATGTTACCCCCAGCATCCTGAGAGGGAGATGTAGCTACTAACTGTGCTCTGAGAGAGTGAGTACAGAGTAATTGTTACATGGGGAAGTATCTTTCTCCAATGCTCTTGGTTTCAACCTCTATTCCAGAGTGTTCTCCTCATTGTTAACCATCAGGAATTAGTACCCCAGTTCCATTTAAACAAGTAGCATCAATCAGCTTTTACAAAGGGGTAGTTACTATGAATATATAGCAAAAAAGAAGATGCATTTCTCCCAAAACATATTGGCACCTCCCCTCTACCACCTTCGTCCCTAAGGTGAGTGGGCTCAAACTTAGAGCAGTTTCTACATAGCATTCATCCTCGAAAGTGAACTTTCAGATTCAGCAAACTCAAATTTGGGGAAGATTCTGGTTCTCAGACCTCTCTGTTGGCTCCCCATTCTGACCTTTCAAAGCTCACAAGATCATAGCTTTCTCTAATGCTCCACCTAAAAGCAAGAAACTAAATGCAAAGAGGCAAAGGACAAAGGGTTATGTTCATAGACCACAGGTTGGCCTCTGATGAGGAAGGCTTGAGTCCTCTCCTATCCAGAGGTTTATCGTATGCCTCTCTCCTCAACTGCAACCAAGAAGGGAAAGAGCCAAACAAGAGACTCACTTTGGTTCATCAGTGTTTTTGAACGCACCCCAGTTCCATTTCCACAGCCAGTCTTCAATCCATCTTTTCACCATGTGGCTAGCAGTTACATAATGCCTATGCCTGACCCAAGTTGAAAAGCAGGGCCCTTCCATTACATATCACCATGCCTTCCTAGAAGGAGACTCCCCCAACAAAGAGAGCATCAACAAGTTGCATCAGCTGAGTATACTGTACATGCTCACCAGGTCTAACCAGACCTACAGATTATGCCTAAAGAACCCCAGCAGTTAAGAGTAGCTGCATTTTCTATTCAGGAGGGATAACTTTTCAAATACAATAATCTAAGGTAAGCAGACCAAGACTCCAATCATAAGTAATCCAAATCAGGCTGTAACCCAGGTCTGGTGTTAAAAGGACTATCATCATGAATTCCTCAGTAAAATGTAAGCTTCCTGAGGGCAGAGATTGTTTTCATTTTGTTTTCTCTGTATCTCTAGCACTGTGCCTAATGCATAGTAATTGTCTGGTGACTAGCTGACTCCTAGCAAACATGAATGAGCACTCCCATCCCCATCTTGTACCTTGAATACTTTGGACAAATCACTTCTACAAACGAGAGGGGAAGTACTGCTTTTGAGTTGTTTCAGTCATGTCAGACTCCATGACCCCATTTGGGATTTTCTTGGCAAAGATACTGGAGTTCCTTCTCCAACTCATTTTACAGATGAGGAAACTGAGGCATGTAAAGTTAAGTGACTTGCCTGGGGTCCCACAGCTAGTAAGTGTCTGAGGCCAGATTTGAACTGAGGAAGATGAGTCTTCCTGACTCTAAGCCTGACACTCTATCCTCTCTAATTTATCAAATGAATCATTCAATAACAATAAAACCTTGCATAAAGAATGAACTTTTTTTCACTTCAAGACCTCAAGTATAATATCCACATTTCAAGAGTCTTAATGTTGTCAAGAGCAGAATTTTTGAAAACTCTCATTGAAGAGCAGCATGGTCCAGTGGAATGAGCATAAGGGGAGTCAATAGGCCTGGATCCTAATCTTGATTCCATCACTAACTAACTGTGTGACCTTGGACAGGTTACTGTTACCTCTCTGATGCTCTGAAGAGTCTTCTCATTTGTAAAACATTAGAGTTGGGCCAGGTAACCTCTAAATTGTCTCCCAAATCTAATGTTCTATGAAGGAAACAGCACAGACATCAAAAATTAGAGCAGTAGCTATATCAGGGCATTGCCCCATTTGGAGATGTCTGGGGCTCAGCTGGAAGTAGTTCCTCTTGTCCTCGCTCCTCCAGCTGTCTGCATTCCCTCTCTCCTGTAACTATTTCTGAGCCCCTGTTAGCACAAAATTCCTTCACCCTTCCCTGTACAGAAACAAACCTAACACCATTCCCTGGAATAAGCTGCCCCAGGGAATGCAAAGTGCAGCCTAAGAATTGAAACTTTGAACTTTACCAGACAAGAGTGGATTAGTCATGAGCTAGCACATTGCATGAAAGACAGTCACATCATGACTAACCATCTTAAAGATGCAAGATTTTCTGGTGCACGCAGCCCTCCAGTGTCCCTCATTATGTGGCATGCTGCTCATCTTTGTCCAAAATTACTTTCCTCCCACACAAACTGGTTGTTTTCTCAGATCATAAGGCTGTAAATTATTGACATCAGCAATGCCAAATGCAAAACCTGAGGCTGCAAAAGGTTCACACAGCTTCAGGGGCTGGCCTGATGAGTTTGGTGTTGGGCTTTCTCTTTTATCTTCCTGTCAAAACCTTCATCATGCTCAGCCTGTAGTGAATTCTTATGGACCAGGTGGTTGAAGAAAGGAAATTTTGTGAAGTTTCATATCACTCTGATCAAATTATTAAATCACTGCACACTCATCCAACATTAACTTCTATTACAGGAAACAGGAGAAAAAATGGATTTTTATTTGCAAATGCATTCATGTTTGTTTGCAGCTAGACTCCATTTCATTTTCTTCCAGGTACAAATTCAGATCCTACAAATCCTGCTTCTACTTTAGACTAACCTGCAAATCCACAAAAACTTACTCATTTTGTAATTCTAAACATCCAGCCTTGCAGCCATTTACAGAATTATAGGAACCACAGAACCAGAGTCCCTAAAATTGAGCTCAAGCTTTAGTGACCATTTAAACAAGGATGACCAAACATTACAAAGCAAAAACTGAGCAGCTTTAAGTCACACATTTTAAGTAGGATTAATCAAGAGAAATTTCTGTAAACACATTTCAGTCATTGAACCATTGTCTAATCTTCTGTAGGGAGAAAATTCATTTAACATCTGCAAGTTATGCTAAGAATACTGATAAGTAATGAAATAAACATTCTTAAGCAGAAGCATATTTTAGCTTTCCTCTGTACTCACTCCAAGTTTCTTTCATGAATAATTTCTGATTCTAACAATATCCATATATTTTCTTTCTCAGCACTCTGCCTATATACTGAGATTTATTTTTCAGTCGCCTGATGAAATATATAAATAATCTGACGTTGAATGTGGGGCTAAATAAGCAGTTTTTGTAAAAGTAAGACAAGGGTAAGAGGAAAAGGGACATATGGATATATGGATTATATACACACACACATGTGTGTGTATATATATGTGTGTGTGTGTAT
>CM053587.1:179589998-179624327 GCA_028646515.1 Pseudochirops corinnae | reverse complement strand
AGCTAACTTTAGTGGGAAGTATCTGTGTGCGTTTTTGAAGTTCTAGGTTGGTCCAGAGTCCTATTCCATGGGTATTTGGGGGTGGCTATGTGAGAGCTGCGATATATTGCTGCTGCTACGCCGCCATCTTGGCTCCGCCCCTGTATTTTTAAATTTTTTAATAACATTGTTATTTAAATTTTAAGTTCCAAATTCTATCCCCCCTTTTTCCCCCTGCTCCCCTCACCCCTTCCTTAGAGAGTAAGGAATTTGACATAGGTTATACATGTGCAATTATGCAAAACATCTCCATATTAGTCATTTTGTACAGGAAGACTCAAACAAAAGAAAAGAAAGAAAGTGAAAAAATAGCCTGCTTCAGTCTGTATTCAATCAATATCAGTTCTTTCTCTGGAGGAGGATAGTATCATTAGTCCTTTGAGATTGTCTTGGATCATTGCATTGCTGAGAATAACTAAGTCATTCACAGTTCTTCATTAAACAACATATGCTGTTACTGTGTACAATATTCTCCTGGTTCTGTTCACTATGCATCATTTCATGTAAGTCTTTCCATGTTTTTCTGAAATCATCCTGCTTGTCATTTCTGTAGCACAATAATATTCCATTACCATCATATATCACGATTTGTTTAGACATTCCTGAATTGATGGACATCCCTTTCATTTCTAATTATACACAAAAATATTGCACAAATATGCTCTTTTCCCTGTTTTGGGGAGATGTCTTTGGGATATAGACCTAGTAGTGGTATTGCTGGATCAAAGGGTATGCATAATTTTATAGGCCTTTGGGCACAGTTCCAAATTGTTCTCCAGAATGATTGGATTAGTTCATAGCTCCACCAACAATGCACTAATGTCCAAGTTTTCCCACGTTCCGTCCAAACATCCAACATTTTTTTGTTGTATTAGCTACCCTGATAGGTGTGAGATTGTACCTCAGAGTTCTTTTAATTTGTATTTTTCTCTGATTAATAGTAATTTAGAGCATTTTTTCATATGATTATAGATAGCTTTGATTTCATTGTCTGAAAACTGCCTGTTCAGATCCTTTGGCTATTTATCAATCGGGGAATGACTTGTGTTTTTATAAATTGGATTCAGTTCTCTCTTTATTTGAGAAATGAGGCCTTTATCAGAAATACTTTTTACAATTTTCCCCTCCCCTCCAGTTTTCAGCTTTCCTTATGATTTTGGTTGCATTGATATTGTTTGTGCAAAAACTTTTTAATTTTACGTAATCAAAATTGCCTATTTTACATTTTGTAATGCTCTCTATATCTTCTTGGGTCCTAAATTCTTCCCTTATTCACAAATATGAGAGATACATTATTCCATGCTTTCTTAATTTGATTATGGTATCACCTTTCATGCATAAATCATGTACCTGTTTTGACCTTAACTTGGTATACAGTGTGAGATGTTTCTGACATTGTTTTCTAGTTTTCCCAGCAGTTTTTGTCAAACAATGTGTTTTTGTTCCAAAAGCTTGGATCTTTCAGTTTATCACATACTAGATTATTATGGTCATTTACTATGATACAATTTGTATCTAATCTATTCCGCTGGTCCACCACTCTATTTCTTAGCCAGTTTCAGATTGTTTTGATAACTATCACTTAATAGTACAGTCTGAGATCTGGTATGGCTAGACCACCTTCTTTTACATTTTTGTTTTATTGATTCCCTTGATGTTCTTGAGCTTTTGTTCTTCCAGATGAATTTTGTTATTTTTTCTAGCTCTATAAAATAATTTTTTGATAGCTTGATTGGTATGGCACTGAATAAATAGATTAATTTAGATAGAAGGTATTTTTATTATATTGGCTTGGCCTACTGATGAACAATTAATATTTTTCCAATTATTTAGAGCTCACTTTATTTGTTTGAAAAGTCTTTTATAGTTATGTTCTTATAGTTCCTGGGTTTATTTTGGAAGGTAGACTCCCAAGTATTTTACAATGTCTACAGTTATTTTAAATGGAATTCCTCTTTCTATCTCTTGCTGCTGGACTTTGTTGGTGGTATATGGAAATGCTAATGATTTATGTGGGCTTATTTCATATCCTGCAACTTTGCTCAAGTTGCTAATAATTTCAAGTAGTTTTTTAGTTGATTCTCTAGGATTTTCTAAGTATAACATCATGTCATTGCAAAGGGTGATAGTTTTGTTTCCTCACTGCCTAATTTAATTCCTTTAATTTCTTTTTCTTCTCTTATTGCTATAGCTAAAATTTCTAGTACAATATTAAATAATAGAGGTGACAATGGGCATCTTTGCTTCACCCCTGATTGTGTTCAAAAGGCTGTAAGTTTATCCTCAGTACAGATAATCTTTATTGATAGTTTTAGATAAATATCACTTATTTTAAGGTAAGCTCCATTTATTCCTATTCTCTCTGGTGTTTTTAATAGGAATGGGTGCTGTATTTTGTCAAAGGCTTTTTTCTGCATCTATTGAGATAATCATGTGATTTCTGTTGGTTTTGTTATTGATATGATTAATTATGCTAATAGTTTTCCCAATATTGAATCAGCCATGCATTCCTGGTATAAATTCCACCTGGCTATAGTGTATGATCCTTGTAATATTTTGCTGTATTCTAATTGGTAGTATTTTATTAAAATTTTTTGTACCAATATTCATTAGGATGTTGGTTTATAATTTTCTTTCTCTGTTTTGTTTCTTCCTGGTTTGGGTATCAGCACCATACTTGTGACATAAAAGGAATTTGATAGGACTACTTTTTTTTTGTGGCTTTTTGGAAGGGGGAAGGCAGGGCAATTGGGGTCAAGTGACTTGCCCAAGGTCACACAGCTAATAAGTGTTAAGTGTCTGAGGCCGGATTTGAACTCCTGACTCCAGGTCCGGTGCTCTATTCGCTATGCCACCTAGTCGCCCCAGGACTACTTCTTTGTCTGTTTTTCCAAATGGTTTATATAGTATTGGGATTAAATGTTTTTTAAATGTTTGGTAGAATTTGCTTGTGAGTCCTTTTGGACCTAGGTCAATTTTTTTTAGGAAGTTCATTAATGGCCTCTTCAACTTCTTTTTCTAAGATCGGGTTATATAAGCATTTTATTTCTTCTTCTGTTAATTTGGGTAATTTATATTTTCATAATTATTCATCCATTTCCTTTAGATTGTCAAATTTATTGGCAGATAATTGGACAAAATAGCTGCTAACAATTGTCTTAATTTCCTCTTCATTGGTGGTGAATTTACCTCTTTCATTTTTTTTTACTAGTAATTTGGTTTTCTTTTTTTCCTTTTAAATCAAATTAACTAATGGTTTATACATTTTATTGTTTTTTCTTAAATAAAACTGGTCTTATTTATTAGTTAAACGTTTTTCTTTTTTGGTTTTTGCTTTCAATTTTATTAGTCTCTCCTTTGAATTTAAGGATTTTCAATTTGGGGATGTTTAATTTGTTCTTTTTCTAGTTTCTTTAGTTACATGCTCAATTCATCAACTTGCCTTTTCTCTATTTTATTGATGTAAGCAATTAGAGATATAAATTTTCCTCTAAGTACTACTTTGTTTGCATCCCATAAGTTTTGGTATGTTGTCTCTTTGTTGATATTTTCTTTTATTTTCAGGGAAATGTTTTTACTTTTACTTGAGTTTTCAAGTTAGAGAAAACTTAATAATCAAAATCATGCAAGATACGTTAAAATATAAGAACAATAAGTTAAAAAAATTGTTCTAGCTTGCATTATAGAATTTAAGCTCATTTTCAATCTTTTTATCCTTAATATCTAGAGTGCCTGTTACATAGTGGGCAGCTTGTAAATGCTTGTTAAAGGTTGAAATTAAATATTAGGGTAAAGAAAGTGAAATTCACAAATGCCCAATACTTTGACTTGGGTACATTTCCAAACATTTTTCTGTGCAATTTTCATTGCAACATGTTCACCTATTATCATTCACATATTTTTTTTCCCAAGGAAAGTTCCTTTTTTTTCCTACTTGAGGTTTGACAGAAAAGTTATCCAAATGAACTATAGACTAAATTAAATAAAAGACAAAAGGATCTGAGAGTCTGTTGTTGACATTTAATGAAGTTAGAGATTATGTCTATGATTTGTTCTTTGACACACTTGTTTTTTAGGATTAGATTATTAAATTTCCAATTAATTTTTAATCTTTCTTACCATAGTACACTATTGAAATTTTTATTGCGTTATGATCTGAAAAGGATGCATGTATATTTACATTTCTGCTTTTATGCATTTGATTGTGAGGTTTTTATGCCCTAGTACATGGCCAATTTTTGTGTAGGTGTCATATACTGCTGAGAACAAGTATATTTATTTTTATTCCCATTTAGTTTATCCAGAGATTTATCATAGCTAACTTTTCCAGAATTTTATTTACCTCCTTAACTGCTTTCTTATTTGTTTTTTGGTTATATTTATCCAGCTCTGAGAGGGGGAAGTAGAGGTCCCCCACTAGTATAGTTTTGTTGTCTCCTTCTTCCTGTAACTTATTCAACTTCTTAAAAAATTTAGATGCTATGCCTTTTGGTGCATGTATGTTTAGCATTGCTATAACTTCATTGTCTATGGTATCTTTTTAGCAAGACAGAGTTTCTTTTCAATTAGATCTAGTTTTGCTTTTGCTTTGTTTGAGTCCATGATCGCTACCCTTGCTTTCTTTGCTTCAGCTGAAGCATAATGGGTTCTGCTCCAGTCCCTTTTACCCTGTGTATAGCTCTCTGCTTCAGATGTGTTTCTTGCAAACAGCGTTTTACTTCTGATCATCACCTTTCCCAATTTACTCTCCTTTTTATAGTCCCCCTTCCCCTTTCTATTATTCATGTTTCTTTTTACTTTCTTATAGGGTAAGATAGATTTCTATACCCAACTGAATGTGTATGTTATTTCCTCTGAGCCAATTTTGATGAGGGGAAGGTTTAAGTTTTGCCTGCCACCTTCCCTCATCCTTCATCTTCCTCTCCATTATAATAGCTTTTTTTGTCTCTTTTATGTAGGGATCATTTAGCCCATTCAATCTCTTCCCCCCGCCCCCTTCTTCCAGTGACATTTTCTTTCTCACCCTTTTATTTTGTTCTTTTTTGGGGGTATAATCCCATCAAAGTCACCTTATATCTCCACCCTCTATCTACATATACTCCTTCTAATTGAGCTTATAGTAGTAAAGTTGTTAAGTTAAAAATATTTTCTTTCCATTTAGAAATAATAACAGTTTAATCTTATTGAGTTTCTTATATTTTTTCTTTCTTCTTTCTTTTTTTCTTTTTAACCCTTTTATGTTTCTCTTGAATCTTGTATTTGTAGTTCAAATTTTTTATTCAGTTCTGTCTTTTTAATTAGAAATGTTTGAAAGTGATTCTTGGTTGTAATCCTAACTCTTTTTCCTTATGGTATATCACATTGAAAGCCCTCAGGTTCCTTAATGTGGAATGTGCCAAATCCTGTGGAATCCTCAAAGTAACTCCACAATATTTGAATTACTTATTTTTGGCTACTTGCAAAACTTTCTCCTTCATCTGTGAGCTCTGCAATTTGGCTATGATGTTCCTGGGAGTTTTCATTTTGGGATCTCTTTCAGGAAGTGATCTCAGTATTCTTTCAGTTTCTATTTTGCCCTCTGGTTCTCATATATCAGTGTAGTTTTCTTTGATAATGTCTTAAAAGATGAAATCCAGGCTTTTTTTTTTTTATCATGGTTTTCGAGTAGTTCAATAATTCTTAAATTATCTTTCCTGGATCTATTTTCTAGGTCAGTTGTTTTTCCAATGAGAAAGTTCATTTTCTTCTATTTTTAAATTTAAAATTTTTAAAAATCATATCTTGATGTCTCCTCAAATCATTAGTTTCCACTTGTTCAATTCTAATTTTTAAGGAATTATTTTCTTCCACGAATGCTTCTACTTTCTTTTCTATTTGACCAATTCTATTTTTGGGGAGTTATTTTTCCAGGTTAATTTTTTTTATATCTTTCCCCATGCTGTTGAGTGTTTTTTCATAATTCTCTTGCATTGCTCTCATTTCTTTTTTCAATTTTTCTTCTACTTCTCTAATTCATTTAAAAAAAAAAAAATCCTTTTTAAACTCTTCTAGGAATTCTTTTTGGGCCTGCAACCAACTTTTGTTTTTCTTTGAGGCTTCACATATAGCCATTTTGACACTATTGTCCTCTTCTAAGTTTATCCCTTGATCCTCCCTATCACATAGTATCTTTCTATAGTCAAACTCTTTTTTTTTTTGCTAATTTTTTTCCTACCTCCTTGGTGATTTGGTGTTTTTATGTGAGCTCTGGTCCTGCACTGTCCCAGGTTTTTTTGTGCTGGGGCTTTGGAATTTACTACTGATTTTCACTGGGTTTCGGGGTTTAGCTGCTTGCTTTCTCTGGAGGGTAGATTTCCCTTCTGGCTTGCAGTAAGGGGTGGGCTTCCCTGTTGACCTCCTCTGAGTGTGGGCTTTAGCTGGTAGCCTGCTCCAGGAGTGGGGTTTTCCTGCTGTGTTGTATGGTAATAGTCTTTCTGGTGACTGGCCCTGGAGGAGAGATCTTGTTGCCGGTCTGTCCCAAGGGTGGGTTCTTGCTGCTGAGTTGCTATGAAAACAGGATCTCTCTGCAAGTAGGCTCGAGGGATGGGGTCTTGCTGTTGGCCAGTCCCAAAGTGGAGCTTCACTATTGGTCAGTAATGGGGTCAATAACTTCTCACAACTTTATTCTTTATTAAGGAAACCTATTCTGATGTCTCATCACTTTTGGAGGGGATTGAGATGAATGAAAAACCTGAGTTTCTGGGTAATTAATAATCAATATATTAATTAAGCTAACTGATGATCAATAAATTGATGGTCAGCTGTTTCTCTCAGTAAACAAAGACAAAAGCATGGAAATCCTTGAATGCTTAAATACTTTTAGAAAAGGGGGTACCTCTGACAGATGAAAATCAACCCTGATTGGCGAACAATTAATGAGGTGATAGATATATTAATAAGGATGTGGACTAAAAATCTTCTGCTTCCCCTGCTGAAAATGTGGACTGATAATGACTTAGCTGCCTCAAGCAATCTGGACAAAGGAATCCCTCTGTACCTAGACCACTTTAATTGGTTTTCCCCTTCATGAGCTGGGTTCCCCTAGAGTCCAATGGAGGGGTACAAGGCTATGGGCTTAATACTTTAGGGTTAGAATTCACCTAGGTAAGATTCTATTTATACTATAAACAAAAGTAAGGTCTCCTAGTTGGGTGGGGTCTCCCTCAAGATCTTAGAGCCTGTACCCTGAAGATTAGATTAATCTATCAAACTTGTCCTTTGGAGACTGGCTGAATAACCTACAAGGACTGATCCTCGAAAGAGGAAATGGAAAGGAAAAACCTCAATCCTAATTTAATAATTGGTTATTAGCAGACAATTATCACTTCTTTCAGGATCTTGAGGTGTTGAAGGCTGTGCCATGGAGTGAGCTCTGTTAGAGCTTGCCCATCCGACAAGATTTTGGGTGTAGGCTTGATAATGAACTGTATAGCTATTGTTGGAGCACTGGGCTAGCTAAGTTGAGTTGGGGTCCTTATCACTTTGGTTGCAGGATAATGAGGATTTTTTTTAGCCTTGACAACTCTTGAAGATTATCTACTCAGAGAGGTTGCAATTTACATCCATGAAATAAATAGCCACAGAGTCTGAACTCATGAATTAGTTCAGGTATTGAAGTATCAAGACGATATCATTACATGATGTCAGCTTAAGGTAAGTAACAAAACTCTCATGACCTTGTTATGTCATCAAAAAAAACTCTATGGGTCCTATGATTTCTTTCTTTGTGATCCATATGTTAGTTAGAAGCCTCTGGAGTCCTGGAATTCCTATTTTAAAAAATAGTAATTTTTCCCCAGTTACTAAAGATAGCATTCATTTTTTTTTAAAGATTTTTGAGTTCCAAATTTTTCTCCCTCCTTTCCTCCCTCCTTCCCTTTCTTCCTCCTTAAAACAGCAAGCAATTTGATATAGGTTATACATATATAATCTTGTTAAACATTTCCACATTGCTCGTTGTTAAAGAACAATCAGAACAAAAGAAACAAGAAAAAAAAACAACAAAAACCAAAAAAGTAAAAATGGTATGCTTTGATGTGCATTTAGACTCCATAGTCCTTTTTCTGGAGATGGATAAATTTTCCAACATGAGTGTTTCAGAAATGTCTTGGATCCTTGTATCACTGAGAAGAGTTAACTCTATCATAGTGGATCACTACATAGTGTTGCCATTGCTATGCACAATGTTCTCCTCATTTTGCTCACTGCACTCAGCAGCAGTTCATGTAGGTCTTTCCAGATTTTTCTGAAATCTGTCTGCTCATCATTTCTTACAGCACAATAGTATTCCATTGCATTCATATACCACAACTTGTTCAGCCATTTCTCAACTGATGGGCATCCCCTCCATTTCCAATTCTTTGCCACCACAAAAAGAGCTGCAATAAATATCTTTGTATGTCCTTTTCATTTTTGAATGATCTCTTTGGGGTACAGACCTAATAATGGTATGGCCGGATCAAAGGGTATGCACAGTTTTATAGCCTTCTCAGCATAGTTCCAAACTGCTTTGAGTACTGGAATTCTTAATGACAATTTCAGATCTCTCAACAGTAATTTTCAGAGGACACAAATTTTGTTAACATTTCTTAAGATGTCAATTATGAACAAAGGTGTGGAAGCTGATTGGGGTACCTCTCATAGGACATCATAGTTGGTCAAACATTTATTAAGTACATATTATGAACTATGCATTGTACCAAGTGCTGGAGATACAAAGAGAAGCAAAAATTAATAGCTACCCCTAAGGAGCTCATAACGTAGTTGAGGAAGACAAGACATACAAAATATGCTGAAAAGGAGGAAGGGAGGGACGGAGGCTAACTGCTACGAAGTGGAACATGATGAGGAGTCTCTGCCATCCTCCTAAGATGGAGAATCTGGGAGGAGCTCTCCACTGACAACCCTTCACTCTGTCCAATCAGAGAAGGAGAGGGCCCCTAGGGGCAGGGTATGATGAGGAGGTATGGGTTTCAGGGTCGATGTGATTTTACAGGATGATAGTTTGATAGTTTTGATAGTTTGGATAGATTGATATATTTCCATTCTGAAAGATCCTGGTCCAACTCCCTCAGGACTGGCTACATTGCTGCTCCAAGAGTCACAATATTTCTTGGGGATACACCATGACTTTTACTGCTGCAGAGACACAAGAATAAACTGATGATATAATTAAGCAACCTTGAGTCAGTCACTCAGGAGCTACATACGATACACAGATTAATCTACCTCATATGAAACTTGTATGCACAAAAGCTAATGAACTGCTTTGCAATTATAATTTTTGTTCTGGGGTGTCTGTGTCAAGTAGGATCTGGATGCTATTTTGGTGGATATCATCCTGCACTTGGCTTGAGCTCCCACTCAGAAACATGGGGAAGAACTCTTTCCTGACTAGACTAGAAAGCTTGTCATGGTAGAATAGATGGAAGGATAGACTTGGAGCAAGGGAGACTGGGAATCAAATCTCACCTCTGATACTTATCAGCCAGGTGATCATGGGCAAGCCTCAGTTTCTTTATCTATAAAATGGGTATAATAACAGATGTAATACATACCATCAGGATAGTTTGAGTCTCAAAAAATATATTTCCAATTTTTTGCTAGCTTTAAAGCATTTACTCCTTTCTTTATAGAGGTGGGGTACTATGGGTGTGGATAGCTGCATATACTGTCAGACTCAGCTGATGTGTTGATTGGTTTTATTAAACTGCTTTTTTTCTTTTTTATATCTTTTTAAAAATATTAACATCAAGATTTGTACCAAACTCAATGTATCCTGAAAAGCAATGCTATCTAAACCTAAAAATAGTTATAGTGTCCCAGCAGTCACAGAAAGCACACATCTTTCTGAGTGACTGTATCACTGTTACCAATGAGCTATATTTGTTGTTTCTGTGAAATCTGCCAGTATAATGTTTGAATTTTTAAAACTGAAGGGGCAAAAGCAATCCTAAAGCAAAACTCTAAGTCCCAACAATATAGAAGTTTTTCTTTTGTTTATATGGAAACAAAAATTTGGAGAGAGAAGCTGAAGTTCTAATGGTGTTCAGGTCCTATGTGGGTCTGATATTTTCTTATCTTGACATCATAGTACATTAGTACTTCATATCTTAAAAATTCTATATGATTTCATCATTTTAGATATTCCTTCCACCTATTTGAGAAAGTGCAAGGGGGAGTGAATAGTTGGAGCCCAGAATCTGGAGTCAGGAAGTACTAGCTTTGAGTCTGGCCTTCAACACTTTCTAGTTATATGACCCTGGGCAAGTCACTTTGGCCTGCTGATGCTTGACTTTTTCGTCTATAAAATGGAGATAACATTAGCGTCTGCTTCACAGGGTTAGTGTGAGGATCAAGTGAAGTAATGTATGTAGAATTCTTTCCAAAAAAATTAAAGGGCTATGTAAGTATGAGTTGCTATTAATCTTCACATCATTCTCTCTCTTCTCTCAGGTGGACCTACTGCACGTGTGAGGATTAGAAATACATGCAGATTGCAAATGGTTGTGTCAAGGCACAGGGAAGTGTTTGAGGCCCGGGAATTAGTTGGGTCACGTGGAGGTGAGAGCATATTGCCCTGTCCCCGGCCAGAGGATACTGCATTGCTCAAGACTCTCTTGCGTGGGTTACCTGATGTTCCTGATTGGTGTCTCCACACCCTGGGGCCTTCATACCCTTGTAATTGCACTCCCCCTCTCACAATTCTGTTCAGCTGGGCTCTGTCACATGTGGTATGTAGATCTGGGGTATATATAAGACCTAAGCCTTGGAGGTATCTTTGAAGCCTGCCTTAAGATCTGGCTGTAAGGCTTCCCCATGGAGAGACCTTAATAAAGCTTTTCTGTTTGAGCCTCAGAGCTATGACTCTTCTGTTCTAAAAATTATGCTAGCGTCAATTAGTAGGGTGAGTAACCTGTTGCCCTGCTGGCAAGTTAGGGTACTCTGAAAGAGAACCCTGACACACAAGTTGCTAAATTAAATGAATTCATTAACAGATGGCCAAGCTCCTTGCAATGAACCTGTCTGAGCTGGAGGAAAGTGGGCCTCAGATGACAGAGACCTTGTTGCTGGACGTTTTTGTTTGGTAGGACCTACTACAGTTTGTGTGCTTAGCATGTCCTTGGAGACCTCAAGGTTGCCTCTGTGTCACAATGAGGCATCTGAGCAAGATGCTAGTAGAGGATTTTAATAAAAGAATTATGAGGGAGGACCAGTGGGCTGAATTTTCTTCATGCTGTTCTGGAGGAAACATTTTATACACATCTTAGAAATTGGCATTGTGAATTTTCTTTCCCTTGAAGGACACATATATATGTTAGGGGAAAAAAGAGTGGTTGACCTCCTGGTTCAAGTCTCTATCTTTTGTTTTTATAAATAATCCTACTTGGAATACTTAAAATATACAAGAGTATATATTGTAGATGAAGCAGGGTGATTCATACACTGTGTCACTGGAATCGTAGGGCCTTTACCTCTGACTTCATTCAGGTCTAGCATCTCAGCAGACCAACAATAATTCTATTTTGGACTTGTGGAAGGTTAGAAAGGTTGAGCAGAGATAGCCAGAGAGCTGGGATTTGGAATTTGATTTGCATTTAGTGCTTCATGCTTCAAAAGACTGACTTCATCCATGTGGATACTGACGCAGATTGCTCCCCTCCTCCTCCACACCTTGGGACACAGCGTGAGTTGTTGAGCACAAAAAAACTCCACCTCATCCCTTGGTTGCCAGTGATGAGCCTCTCTAAACTTGGTTAAATTGGCCTTCATACATAGGGCTGAAGGTGAAAACTTTTTAACTTGGTAGGCCCCCTTGTAGGACAAGCATTACTGGCTTAGCCTACAAGAACCTGGGATTATCTTGATGCCCTGATAAGGTATCCTTTGCATGTAAAAAATATTTTGGAGATATTTTGCATGAAAGTTAGATGCTATGCTGGTATTTCATATTGTCCCTTTACCTCCTACCTAGCCAACATTTTCTTCCAAAAGCAATAGTTTTTCTTTTTGCTTTTCTATCAACACATGCTTGTTCTTACCTCAGAATCTTTTTTTAAAATCCTATTTCTTTTCCCCTGAAATCCTACTTCTCTTCCAAAGCACTCTTTAGGAATTCCTCAGCTTACTTTTTTCCTGCCTCTTCTAGGAGGCTTTCCTAATTGGTATAGTGGACAATGCACTGGGGTTCAAATCCTGCTTTAGACATTAATTATCTGATCCTGGGCAGGTCTTTCAATAGCACTATGCCTCAGTTTCCTCATCTGTAAAATGAGGGGTTGGACTTGATGACCTTTAGATTTCTTTACAAGTCTGAATCTATGAATCTTATGGCTATTCCTAGTGATATTGATCTCCCCCTTCTTTGAGGTCTTGGAACAATCATTAAACATAGAGGAGTTATTTACCCCGATCAAGTCCTATCTTATATTGTCACTTACCTGGTTTGGGGATATGACTTACCCCTTGCCCTAAATTAAGAGAGTCCTTGAGTTTGCATCTTAAAACTTGTTCAGTGTCCTCACTCCCACCCCAATTATTTTTTAGTTCCTCTATGCAAGGCAGTGTTTATCACATTGTTTCTGTGAAGACAGAGGCTCAGTTTTAACACAGTATATTGCAGAGAAGACACTTAAAAGTACTTGTTGAATGGAATCAAACTTGAGATGTCTAATAAAACACATATATTCATTAAGAAGAAGTAGAGAGTGTGGGCTTTTGGAATAAAACCATTTGGATGAGCTTCATTTTCGTGACTGGATGCTATTTGATGTGTTTTTTTCCCCCCCGTCCTATCTAAGCTTTTAGCGATATAGGATGTGAAAATGGATCTGTAAAATGAATTACCATCTCCCACTTAGCCATGAACATCTGAATTTAAGAAGAAGGAGTATAATGACATTAAGCCAAAATCTAACAGCTGTCAAAATGGAAAACCACAGCTAAAGAGACATAGTCTCAAAATTCAGTGCCAGTGTGGTGACTGTACCGGGTCACATAGTCTGTTAAGGATATTACTTTTGTGAGGTTTTGCTTCATTTCTTGAAATTGGTACTGTTCTTAAAAATACATAATATAGGGTTGTAGTATTTATATCCTATTTTATCCTGACTTCAGGGACTTCTCCTCTGAAAGTGTCTGAAAAACTCCTTGCTCTGCACTTACAAATGATTGACCTCACCTGCGGGTTTCTCAAAGGGCTTTTGCCCTATCTATGTTGGGAAGTCCAGTTCACCAGTCTAGTAAGGAAAACAGTCTGTTCAGTATAAAAGAGATTGTGCAATTATTTGGAACTTTTCCTCTGCTAGATCTTTTGGTTACTAATTTTCAGAGAAAGACAGAAAGACAAACAGACACAGACACAGACACACAGAGGGAGGGAGGGATTGAGGGAAGGGGGGAGAGAGAAAGAGAGAGAAAGAGAGAGAGAGAGAGAGAGAGAGAGAGAGAGAGAGAGAGAGAGAGAGAGAGAGAGAGAGAGAAAATAAGGTGGACTCCAAGAAAGGAAATTATAAAATACTTTCTCTTTAAAGTGAGCAGCTATATCATTTGGTTACTTATAGGTTCCTAAGAGACTTTTGAAAATTACAGAGTACCAGAAGTGTGTCTTGTGTATACCTTACATTTATACAATACCTTTGACTTTTCAAAGCATATGTCACTTGATTTTTCTAGCCTCAGTTTCTAAATGTGAATGGTCTAACATAGGGATATATAATTGGAAGGCATCTAAAGCCCTTTGTAGCTCTAAATCCAAAATCCATTCCCATTTTTATATTATTTTCCTATTCTTTTCTTACAACCTTTTAAATGAGGCAGAATATTATTTTCATTTTTACAGATGGTAAAACTGAGGCACAAACCACTTACACAAACCACTGTCCAAGGTTGAAGTTAGTGACAAGGCCAGGAGCAGCACTCACTTCTCTTGACTGGCATGCAGAATGGCAGGAGTTCCGGGCCAGGGCTTAGGAGACCTGAGTTTTAGACCCCTCTCTGACATTAACAAGTTCTGTGGCCTTGGACAAACCATTTTATTTTCCTCATCTGAAAAATTAGGGAGCCAGACTAGATGTTTATGTATTAAAAGCAAACAATGAAGAGTAATGTATTCTTCATCTGTGACCATCCCCTCATTTTAGAGAGGTGAAACATTTATTGGACACTTATGTGTCAGGTTCTTATGATAGATACAAGTAAAAATAAGCAAGACACTCCCTGCCTTCAAGGAGCTTGCATTCTAAATAGGGGAAAGCAATACATAAAGGCAAGCTAGAAAGGGATGAGGGAAATATAGGAATGGATGGCATGGCTAGGGATGTTGGGAAAATGCTATTGAGGCTTTGAACCAAGCACAATACGGCCAAAGCAGTGCTCAGAGTCCAATTTTCTAATGGAAAGGGAATGAAGGTAACTGCCTGAGAAGAACCTCCCTGGACTTTGGCTTTATCTTGATGGGTTCTAGGCTTCTGTAGCACTTCCCAGACTTCCTAGTCCTAAAATTCTACTCTGGGCATCACCTTAACACCCTCCCCATCAGAAAATTAGACTCTCTCTCTTTCTGTCTTTGTCTCTCTGTCTCTCTCTGTGTCTTTCTATCTCTTTCTCTCCCTCTAGAACTTCCCTGGGCTTTGATAGGTCTGTTTTGTGCTTTTCTCACCCAGTTTTAGCCCTCCAGAGTAAGCCCCAGATATCTAGCAAATTTTACAAGGGTTTTGTCCTACAAGAGCTTGTATAGACTAGCGTCTGAATGATGTTCCTTACTAATTTAAATAACAAAATGTAAAGTAGATCATTCACTTTATCTAACACAAATAAGTAAATAAAATATTACTAAAATAGTACAGAGAGGGAAAAACCTAAGTACAAATAAGTGAGTATGACTGTATACTTAAAAAACCCTCGACTTGAAATAAGTTGGTTTTGAACTACTGTTCTCAGCTATTTTCATGTAGTTAAACTCCCAAAGCTAATTCTATATTGGTAGCATTAGCTCACTAGATAACAAGTCTCTTTAATTGTTCTTTATAATGTGAATCTATGGAATCAATGAGCAGAAATAGTAAAAAAAAAAAAAAAAAAAAGATACCACCAGAATGCCAATATCATGTAATACTGAAAAAAAAAAAAATACTTTGTTTCCTAATATTTAATCTCTTTTCAATAGAAGATAATTAAAAAAAAACCCAAAGCTAAGAGTTGTAGAAAAAGAGGGATATTTTTACTGAATTTTTAAAAGGCAGATTCTTCAAAGCCCCAGGGTAATTTGTGACACTTTCTTTTTGCCATCACTGTGCCAGCTCTCATTAAAAAGGAACCTAACAAATTCTAGATCTATGCCAGGAAAATGGCAGTATGCCCAAATGTCTTTGGGTTTGGATCCTCTAAAAGGTAAAGGATAAATAAATATTAGGGTAGGAGTATTGAAGCCCTTTGATAGAAAGTAAAACAATAAAAATCCATATTTTGTTGCGAGGCTAAGAAGTCAGATAAAAAGATAAGAGTCAGAATGGGAATAGAGCAAATTTAGGGCCTTATGTCACAAATGCTTAGTAGTAGAAATAGCTATTAGTCATACAGTGCTTTAAAATTTGCAAACATTCTGTAAATATTATTTCTTTTGATCCTACAACAATCATGATAAGAACTATTATTTCCTCTTTTTTATAGAAGAGGAAACTGAGGTAGACAGAGGTTAAATTACTTGCCCAGATTCACATAACCAGGAAGTATTTGTGGCTGGCCTTAAGCTTAGGTTTTCCTGATTCTAGTTCCAGTGTTCCATCCATGGTGCTACCTAAAGGGGCCATCCCTTGACTACCTTCTTAAAGAGGCCTATTTACTGAATGGGCGTTACCTCACTCAAAATGAGAACCTGAAAAGATAAAAGGGCCAGGGCCTCCCATTGTATCCTGGGCCATTTCCAGTTGTCCTCACAAATCAGGCCACTGGACCCAGATGGCTCTGGAGGAGAAAGTGAGGCTGGTGACCTTGTATAGCCTCCCTCACTCAAATCCAAGTCAACTGCAGGTCATGTCATCATTCCTTGATGTCATGGTCCTCTTCGAGAAAGAAGGATAAACACAACAACAACTTAAAATATCATCTCAGGTAACTAACAACATTCTCAAATTAGTTTGGTCATATTTTTGTAACTATTTTCCAGGTTAGGAGGTTAATATTTGGTGTTGTGCACTGTAGAGGAAATAGTGGAAGAAATCTTACAGTTATGGTAAAAGAGTGAGTTGTGTCCAACTCTTCGTGATGCCATTTGGATTTTCTTGGCAAAGATACTATAATGTTTTACTGTTTCCTATTCTAGCTTGTTTTATAGATTAGGGAACGTAGGCAAATAGGGTTAAGTGACATGTTCAGAGTCACATAGTTGGTGTTTGAGGCTAGATTTGAACTCAGGAAGTTGAGTCTTCTAGATTCTGATCCAGCACTCTATTTATGTTACCACCTAGAAGTTCAAGGGAAAAAAAAAAGATAGTATTTCTGGTAGGAATGGAGGAGAAGGTTAATATCTTATATTTTCCCACAATTGCTAAAGTTTGAGGCTCTAATTTGAATCTAGGAAACCTCCAAGATAAGAGGTTACCTACTCTTATCTGTGGGGCACAACCTTGTTTGACTCGTGATAATAGCATTCGATTTGGCAAAGTTTATAACCTTTACTTCCTCTGTATGGGCTTTGGTCCTATCATCAGAAATTGGAATCAGATCTTTGTCCTCACCTGGGAAGCTGGTAACTAGGCTTGAAAACAGTTGCTGTTGCTTGCATTCTAGGGGGGTAATTACTGTTCTAGGTGGCCTTTGGTATGGGCTATTAAGCCAATGCAGGCCTAAGGCAAGTGGCATTCACCTTCTCACTATTTGCCTTTCATCAGACATTCTACTTCTTAAATTCATGTGTGTCCCACCTTTTTGACTGAATATGATATACTATCTGATTTATGCTGATAGAAAAGGATGCTTGTTTAGCCTGCCAATGAGAACAGCAAACCTTCAACAAGTGCCTACTGTGTGTGAAGCTTAATGAGTGCCTACCCTATGTATATGGGTGTGCTAAGTGCCGAAGGTTAGATGAATAAAGCTCACTGTTGCTCTCAAGCAGCTTACAATCTAGTTGGGAAGGTAGCACTATGTCTGTCTTACCTCCCCAAGTAGATTGTGAGTTCCTTGAGGGTATATATGACCAATCTCCTCTCTCTCTCTCTCTCTCTCTTTCTTTTTCCATATAGCAGTGGCTAGGTCCTGGAGTCAAAAGGACCACTTACTTGCTGTGTGATCCTGGGCAAGTTACTTAACCTTGTTTGTCTTGGTTTCTTCATCTTTAAGATGAGCTGAAGAATGAAATGGCAAACCATTCCAGTATCTTTACCAAGAAAACCCCCAATAGGGGTGGGACATGAAGAATCACTCATAACTGAGGCAACTGAACAAAAACAATAATATGTATATGCATATGTATCTTTTATCACTGCTAGCTATTATACGACTATTAATAAGGCTAATAGTAATGATATACCTAATAAAACCTAAAAAATAAAATAAAAATAATAAAAAAGTATGCAGGAAAAGGACAAAGATATAGTATCACAGATCTAGAGCTGGTAGGGATCTCAAGAGTCATTTAGCCCAACTACAGATGAGTAATCGAAGCTCGGAGGGGTTTAAGTGACTTGATTAAAGTCACACAAGTGTCAGGATCTAGAAATGAATTCAAGTCCTGTGATTCCAAGTTCACTGCATTTTGCAGTCTGAGGGGGTCATTTCGTGTGTGTGTTTGTGTGTGTGGGTTGTGGTAGAGTATATCAAGGAAGGCATTGTGAAAGAAATGATAATATAGCACCTAAAACACAACTCCCTACTGTAAATGATAAGTAGAATGCTTTACTTTCTAGGACAAGAGATGTCTAGATGTTAAATATTTTACCTATGTCCCCTATTTTGCAATATCTCAGATATAATTACCAATATGCTATCATCAGTTGTGTGTATATATTTTCCATTAGGTAAAAGACCAAGGGGATTCTTTTCATTTCTTTTATTCTGACATACATTTTTACCTATTCTTCCCTCCTCCCCCCCCCCCCCCCCCAACACCCTTCCACGTCCAGCCTTTCTTTGTGCAGATAGGAACTTCAGATATAATGCAGAAGCTTCACTTTTCTGTCTCCTGAGCTCACAGGTCACATTGCTTTTTTTTTTTTTTTTAGACTAGACTCTCTACCTGGCTCAGTCACCAAGGCAACAAATCCCTGATTAATGATTCACTAGAAATTCACTGTGGAGGAGGCTTATTAGTTTTTCCTAGAGCTTGAGTAGAAAGCTTGTTCCTTCTTCCCTCCCCCTCTCTGACTTGTGATCAAGGCAAAATAAGGTAAAATTTAATTAAAATCAATAGAGAAAATATCCTGCACTTTAAAGTGGTTTTTTTTTGAGTCATAGTTTTTGTATTAGCCAAATATAAAGTAATAATAGGTGTGAGATTTTTATTTTATGACCCAGTCTCCTTATTCTTTTCTATCTGAATTAGAAGGACTTGAAAAGCTTTCATGTTCATTTTTTTTCCATTCATCTCTCTGCATCCTAGCTCTTTAAATGATTGTTATGTTATCTTTAAGAATATACTAAGTTCTGCTTAGTAAGGGAGAAGAGAAAGGGGTCAGGTGAGAATCTGACAGAAAATGTGGAAGAAATTCTGCTGTTTTAGATGTGGGATTTTGAGTGAAGAAATCAGGGTGGAGAGAGTGGGAAGGGAAAGCCAACATTCCAGTAGTGCTTATCGATGCTTTGGGAATATGCCTGGTCTTCACGATTCCTCCCAGTAAGCTTCTAATAGAGAAAAGAACTGAATAGTTCATATAACAAGGAAAGGATTATTTCACTTTCGTGAAGTCTCCCTTTACCTCTTTCAGTCAAATAAAAATAAGTATTTACTGAGAACTTGCTATATGCCAGGCATTGTCTAGGCAATGGGGATACAGATATGAAGAATAAAACAGTTCCTGTTCTTGAGACCTGCCCTTGATAGAAGTTAAGGGCACAATGGCCATCATGTGTGGAGAGGTAGAGGTCATGTCTGGTGCTCCTTTCCTCTTGGGAAATCAGATTCACTAGGATGTTCTCTGTACTTAATACATGTTGAATATTGCAGTTCCTGTATCTTTTAAGGCTGCGTCTATGGATTGCTATCAGAGTTGCGTACAGTCTCTGATCAGTTCTAAGGCTTACTTACTTTTCCATGGAGTTAACTGTGACTCAAACAGATGTGAAACTTGAGTCGGTTCAAAGCATGAATAACTGTCAGATCCCCTTTCTGCATAGAAGACAATTTTTTTCTATGTAAAAGACAAATAATGGGGAGACAGATTTTTGTTTGATGTAAGAACAAGATTTCTAATAAGTAAAGTTGTCTAATTGAGGAATGGGTCATCTCATTATGCAGCAGATTTCCTTTCCCCTAAAAATATTGAAATGGTAGCTGTATAAACCACCTGTCAAAGAATTCTTACACTAGGCGGGAGGCTGAATGAACCCTCTTGGCTTTTTCAGTTATATAATTTATGACTGAAGTTGTGGAAACCTCTGCCCTGGAACCCCTGAGAACAGTAAAGACATTCCAGCTCTGTCACTTACTAGCTATATGATTTGGAGCTAGATTCTTAAGCATTTTGGACCTCAGGTGCCTCATCTATAAAATGAGGGGATTGATTTAGATCAGTGGTGTCGAACTTATTAGAAACAGGAACCACTAAATCATACATAAGGATCTCTGTGGGCTACATGTTGACTTAGTTTTAAGGTATAATATTAACTATGGTTTATTATATTTTGATTTCTTTTGTTAAATATTTCTCAATTACATTTTAATCTGATTCAGGCAGCACTAAGAAGTGTTGTGGGCCACCTGGTTGACACCTCTGGTCCAAATGGCATTTTTTATCAGTTTTTATTGATATCATTTTTTTAGATCACCAAACTACACTTCAGCATCCTCTCTCACTCCTACCCTCCCTCCCTCCCAGAGAGTCAGCCCATATAGCAAATGATATTTTTAAAGAAAAAAAAATTTAAAAAGAGAGAAAAAGACTAGCAAGACTTGGCAACACATTGAAAAAGCCTGAAAATACACACAATTTACCTTAAATGTATACCTCTCACTTCTAAAAAGATGTGGGTTTGGTGGGAGATCTTGTCTAGATGACTTTTGAGATACTTTATCGCTCTAAATTTTTGATTCTGTGATCCTACTGGACTGTAAACTCTGAGGTAGAGACCATGCCCATTCTATGTTTACACTATAATAGTACCTAGCACCCAACAGGTGTTTAATAAATGCTTGTTAGTTGAATAATTTGGGTGTAGGCATGTCCAGTGGTAGAGAATTGGACTATGCAATTTATTGAAGTTCCTTCCAGTTCCATAATTCTATGATGAATTTATTTGTAAGAGAGAAAAAAAATCCAGGAGCTACAGCTGTAATTGATGATGAAATGCCTCAGAGTTGATGGATTTCACCATCTTTGGGAACTTTTATGCTGAAACTAAATGACTGCATGTTGAGTATGTTATAGTGAGGATTCCTATCATGTGTAGGTTAGACTTGATGGTCATTGAGGTCTCTTTCAACTCTCAAATTCTGTGTTTCTGAAACCAATTCCTAGAAGCAAAATGCATTTTATTTCTATTACATTTTTTTGAAGAGGAGGGAAGGTAGTAGAGGGAAAAGCTGGATGTCATTTGGGCATATGTTTCAGATGATTTTTTCAAAGGAAGAAAAAGTAGAACTAAGTTACATAACTAAATTGGAGATGCTAGAAAGCACATACCATATAAGAAGAATCCTTAGGAATAGATGGAAATAATAATATCATAACAGATTTTTATCACTTCTTCCCTGGCCACTAGTGACTTTTAATGTCACATTAAAAACAGGATGATATGGAAAAGATCATAACTCAAGGTATTATTTATAAAGAAATGGAAGAAAAATTTACTTGAAGAATTGAGGCCATTTAAACACAGTTTAAAGAAAATTCTAAAAAATTCCTCTGTGGAGAAAAGTATTTTAAGAAAGGTGAGGTCATGATGGTGAATTATGCAAGTAGTGGGGAAAAAAAAGCAGTTTAGTGATTTTGAGAGCTCTATTAGAGCATGGAAGACAATAAAAGCCTAGATGTCTTGTTTATACAGATTAGGAAAAAGCTTTTGATGGAATAAAGTGCATTTTTTCATTTAAATCTTTATAAGTCTGGAATACTATTGCAGTTGGTCAAATATATGGAAAACACAAGGCCGCCTTTCAAGATAACCACTGTCCTGACTCTAAACTATGTGTTAGGGGAGGCATAATAAAATAAAACAGGGAGAGGCAAAAGAACATACAGAGAGTGAGCAAAATTTTTACTCTTCTGCCAGACCATGGTCTGTTGTTTTCTGACCTAGAGGCGTGTAGAGAATGGATGCACTCCAGGGAGAGAATAATTCATGTAGTTAACTCTTGTGAGGCTTATGCAGATGACCTTGTTTAATAGTGAGAATTGATGAAAAGACACTTACCAGGATTATTCCACATGGAAGGAGCTATATCTAAATTAAAGAAATTAAAATATATACCATAATAGTTTTCAGGAGGAAAAACAAATGTGGACTGTGATGTCATCACCATCTTCATTGTCCTCACAAAAGGTAGATTAAATACTTGTCTGTGTACTGTGCTCTGTCTGTTAGGCTCTGCACAAAGAGTCACATAGATAAGATCCTTGCCTTCAAAGACCTTATAATTGAATAGACACTGCACAGACTATTGCTGCTTCTGCTGCTGCTGCGGCTATTGCTGCTACAAGTACTACCAGTACTCTACTACAGGGGTAGCTAGGTTCAAAGTTGATAGAGCCCTGGGCTTGGATTCAGGAAGACTTATCTTCAAGTCTGGCCTTGGATACTTACTCTGTGACCCTGTGCAAGTCACCTTAACCCATTTGCCTCAGTTTCCTCATCTATGAAATGAGCTGGAGAAGGACATGGCAAACCATTCCAATATGTTTGTCATGAAAACCCCAAATGGGATCACGAAGAGTCAGACAAGAATAAAATGACTGAACTACTGTCAAACAACACATAAACATAGCTGAGAATGAGTGAATACTTACTGTCTTATTTGAGTCTCTCTAGCCTTCATGCAGCTTACAAAAATCCTCCACTTGCTCTCTTATTGTTTATCAACTCAAGTTCAAGTACCTTTGCCTGCTAGCCAAAGACTTCCTTCATACGGTGCTATCCTTTCCAGTTTTATTGAATTATTCTTCTCTCCACATACTTCACGGTCAAGCCAATCAGCGTACTTGCCATCTGCCATATGCTCCCCTTACTTTTCCACTTTGTTGCCTTTGTTCAAACTGTTCCTTGGCTATGCAAAGACCTACTTCCCTCCCTCTGGTGATTTTTCTGTATGACTTCAAGGAAAGACTAGGTAATCACTTCTTGAGGATGCTGTAGTATAGGGGGAAATCTTATATAGGAAGAAGTTGGATTCTGAATTACCATCTCTGAGGTTCTCTGATTTTTTAAAGTACAATTCAAACAAAAACTCTTCCTTGATCCTCTCAATCAGTAATTAACTTTCTTTCTTCAGGCATCATTTAATATTTTGCTTGTCCCTCTCTTACGTATATTGTTACAATTATGGACAATTATTTAGGTACATCATTATATATATCTTCTTATTTAAATAAGTGGTTCATCCTCCAGTCCCAATAGAGTGTCAACTCCACAAAGGCAAAGAACATAACTTATCTAATCTTTGTATTTTGCTCATGCTTAGCATAGTCCTCTTTACCTAGCAGCTTTTAAAAAGTTTGTTGAACAGAATTTACATTATATATTGAACAAAAACAAAGTACATTAGTACGGCAATTCTGTGGAAGTCATTGGAATTTCCCCTTAATCTGATCTTATTTGCATAGATCCCATTTAAATTGGATAATTGCCATGTCTTGACTCCAGTTTTTACCATGTGTACACAAGAACAATTAGGAATGAATCATTCCAGCTTTAAGAGCACAGTTTTGGAGCCAGAATTCTGAACTGAGGGGGAAAAAGGGGTATACATGTATGTGGCAGATTTGGAAAATATCCAAGCAGAAGAAAGGATTTTTCAGTCAATTTCCATTGTTAGTGGTAGTGCACATTCACAGAGCAACCTCTGACAACTCTTAAAAGTGATTATTTTCCTAACAGTATAGTTGTAATGGGTAGCCTACTCAACCTTGCACTCCTATATTGCTTGGGCTCAATTTGAATACCAAATTGGGCCATCAATCTTTGAACACCAATCCAGTATTGACTCTATTATTCAATAAGAGGCACAAATCAAACAGCTAATTATTTAATTGTGATGGGTTAGCAAAACAAGTAATAGGCATAATTTTGCAGTAGGATCATTCTCAAGTGCTAATCACAAATTAGTACAATATTCCTTTGTATTATGCACTGATAGGGAAGGGAACAAGTCACCGGAAAACATATCCTTTGAGAAAAGAGATTTTTGACTTAAGTGTTGTCTGTCTTGTATCACAGTTGGGAAAACCTCTTGTGCCTGAATTTTCACCATTCTATGGGGAAGTTAGGCATCACAGTGCAGGGCCTGAAGTCAGGAAAGCTTATCTTCCTGAGTTCAAATCTGGTATCAGACACTAGTTGTGTGACTCTGACAGGTCTCTTAATCCTGGATGTCTCAGTTTCTTCATCTGTAAAATGAACTGGAAATGGAAATGGCAAGCCACTCCAATATCTTTGCCAAGACAACCCCACGTGGGGTCATGAAGTGTTGGACGTCACTGAACAACAAGAACAACTGACTTTGAATTACTACAGCTGTCAGCCCCACCTCCTACACTCTTGATTTGATCCCAGAACTCTCTCTTGTTACTGATGTTCTACTCTATTTCTGTGACTGTAATTTGCTGAAGCTCTCCGCTTTGTTAGTTACTCTTCTGACTCTACTATCTGCTAATTCTCCAAGGCACCACTGTACTCAGCTTTTTAGCTTCCATTTGATGAAGATATACATTACTACTGTTCTTAGTTACTGCTACTTTACAGTAATGTTGTTGCTGTTTTAGTGTGAGGTTAACCTGGGCCACATACTTGAAGGCTAGTCAACACATTCTCAGCTCTGCCTTCAATCTGCTTCAGAGGTTTCCTTCTTTCTCTCTCTTCCCTGTCTATTTCAATGGAAGATCCCTAGTCTATACTTGTATAATGACTGAGGGTAGGCAAATTTCTTTCATTTCCTCCCCACTTGAATGTGAAGATAATGTGACTCCCACTGTGTTTTTGGGACTAGTGATAAATATACCTATGTCATTTCATTTCTCCTTTCAATTCTTGCCATTTTCCCTGGGAATTAGTTTCTTACAATACAAATTACTTTGCACAATACAAAAGCTTTTTATAAGCTTTAAGAAGGCCTTAGAAACATCAGACAGGAGAAGTACAAGCTTCCGGAACTAACCAGGAAATCCCTTGATCCTCTTAATGGGAAAATGGTTTTCTATTAAATCCTACAATTATTTATTAAGCACCTGATATATGTTAAGTGCTCTTAATTGCCTTGGAATAAAGTTAAGGTAAGTAAAAAGCAATAAATTGTGACATTTTGAGTTACCATTTTAAGATTTTTAATGGTTTAAAAGCATAGCCAGACTTTATAGTGCTGGGCTGAAGGCATTTAGAGGGATGTTAAGGAATGAGCTGAGAAAGAGTATAAGAATTGAAATATTGAGAGCATAAAGAGCCCACATAGTCACATTGACCTCAAATGAAAGACTTGTAGATGGATGTTAAGCACTAAAGAGGGAAAAAAAGATCAACAGAGTAGAAGATAATAAAAAAAAAATGAGAGAAATATACAGGCATCTGGGAGGTGAATATTGTGTGAAAAAAAGAAATAATTGAATGACTCTCAAAAGGATTTTTTTTAATCGAGTTCTAAAATCTTTAGTTCAGAACATTGTTGAAATGAGGAGAGTGGATCAAGATCTTATACTGGTGAATCCTTTTTGAGAGCATACATCTCCCTGTTTTACACCTTGACTGATACTTCTCATAAGAAATTGCCAGGTGATACAATGGATAGAGTGCTGGGCCTGGAGTCAGTAATTTTAGTGAGTTCAAATTTGGCCTCAGACACCTACTGACTGTGTGACCCTGGACAAGTCACTTAATAACCCTGTTTGTCTCAGTTTCCTCATTTGTAAAATGAGTTGGAGAAGGAAATGGCAAACCACTCCAGTATTTTTGTGAAGAAAACTCCAAGTGGGTTCACAAAGAGTTTGGCATGACTCAACAGCAAGAGGATAACTTTTATTTTATATTTTTGTATTAAAAATAGTTTATTTATTTTAGTCGAGATTTATTTTCACAAGATTTAAAAGTTCCAAATTTTCTCCTCATCTCTCCTCTCCCTCTCATCCCAAGATGACTTGCATTCTGATTAACCCTTCCTTTAGTCTGCCCTCCCCATCTATTCCTCTCCTCCTCACTTTCTTGTAGGACAAGATAGATTTCTATATCCCTTTGCCTGTACAACTTATTTCCCAGTTGTATGTAAAACAGATTTTTAGCATTTCTTTTTTGAAATTTTGAGTTCTACATTCTCTCCCTTCTTCCCTTCCCACCCACCCTTGTTGAGAAGGCAAGCAATTCAATATAGGCTATACATGTGTATCTATGCAAAACACTTCCAAACACTCATGTTGTGAAAAAGTAACTATATTTTCCTTCTCCTATACCGTCCCCTCCATTTATTCTGTTGTCTCCTTTGACCCTGTTCCTTTTCAAAAGTGTTTGCTTTTGAGTACCCCCTTCCCAAGACTGTCCTCCCTTTCATCATCCCCCTCTCTTATCCCCTTCTCCTACTTTCCTGCAGGGTAAAATACCCAATTGAATGTGTATGTTATTCCCTCCTCAAGCCAAATCTGATGAGAGTGAGGTTCACTCATGCCCTCTCACCTCCCCCATCTTTCCCTACATTGTAAAAGCTTTTTCTTGCCTCTTTTATGTGAGATAATTTACCTCCATTCTACCTCTCCCTTTCTCCTTCTCCCAATATATTTCTCTCTCATCCTTTAATTTTATTTTTTAGATATCATCATATATATACACGCATACATACACATATACACATATATGTATATATGTGTACATGCATATATATGTGTATACACACGTGCACACACGCATATTATATATATACACACATGCACACACACACACATGCATATTCCCTCCAACTACCCTAATACTGATAAAGGTTCCATAAGTTACAAATATCATCTTTCCATGTAGGAATGTAAACAGTTCAACTTTAATAAGTCCCTTATGATTTCTCTTTATTGTCTACCTTTTCACGCTTCTCTTGATTCTTGTATTTGAAAGTCAGATTTTCTGTTCAACTCTGGTCTTTTCATCAATAATGCTTGAAAGTCCTCTATTTCACTGAATGCCCACATTTTCCCCTGAAGTATTATACTCAGTTTTGCTGGGTAGATGATTCTTGGTTTTAATCCTAGCTCCTTTGACCTCAGATTTAAAGGTTTTCAATATCATATTCCAAGTCCTCAAATCCCTTAATGTAGAAGCTGCTAGATCTGATGTTATTCTAATTGTGTTTCCACAATTCTCAAATTGTTTCCTTCTGGCTGCTTGCAATATTTTCTCTTTGATCAGGGCACTCTGGAATTTTGCTACAATATTCCTAGGAGTTTCCCTTTAAGGATCTCTTTCAAGAGGTGATTGGTGGATTCTTCCAATTTCTATTTTACCCTCTGATTCCAGTATTTCAGGGCAATTTTCCTTGATAATTTCTTGAAAGATGATGTCTAGGCTCTTTTTTTGATTGTGACTTTCAGGTAGTCCAATAAGTTTTAAATTATCTTTCCTGGATCTTTTTTCCAGGTCAATGGTTCTTCCAATGAGATATTTCACATTGTCTTCTATTTTTAAAAATTTTGTTGGTTCTGTTTTATAATTTCTTGATTTCTTATAAAGTTATTAGCTTCCATTTGCTCCATTCTATTTTTTAAGGAATTATTTTCTTCAATGAACTTTTAGACCTCCTTTTCCATTTGGCCAATTCTGCTTTTTAAGGCATTCTTCTCCTCAGTGGCTTTTTGGACCTCTTTTACCTTTTGGGTTAGTCAATTTTTTAAGGTTTTATTTTCTCAGTATTGTTTTTTTGATCTCCTTTAGCAAGCTATTGACTCGTTTTTCATCATTTTCTTGCATCATTCTCATTTCTCTTCCCAATTTTTCCTATATTTCTCTTACTTGATTTTCAAAATCCTTTTTGAGCTCTTCCATGGCCTGCAACCAATTCATATTTTTCTTGGAGGCTTTAGATGTGGGAGACTTTGTTGTCTTCTTCTGGTTTTATGTTTTGATCTTCTTTGTCACCGAAGTAAGATCCTATAGTCTGAGTTTTTTTTAATGTTGTCTTCTCATTTTCCCAGCCAGGTACTTGACTGTCTAATTCTTTGTCAGGTTAGGACTCAGCTTCCAGTGGGGGAAGGGTGGTGTACTGTCCCAAACTTCAGGGGTTTTGTGCAGCTGTTTTCAGAGATACTTCTAGGGCCCTATACATTTTCAGTTCTTCCAAGTTGGTATGATCAAAGAAGAGGTGTTTACTCCTTTGCTGGCTTGTGTTCTGGTCTGTGAGTGACCCCAAGCACTCTTTTCTGTCTTGAAACTGTAAGGAGGATGCCCTCTCCACTGCCCCACAAGCCCCACCACAACAGTACTCCTCCTCACCCCAGGACCACTCCCCTGGACTGCAACCCAGATCCAAGCAGGGCAAAGCAAAAGAGTCCTGCCTCAGTGCCAGCCAAGAGATCTCTGCAGTTGCCTTATGATAAGCCACTTTATCCCCCCACCATCTGTTGGTTGGGAGCTCTGGAAGCAACTGCCCCCACATCTGCTGCCTTGGGGCTGGGGCAAGACCACACTCCTCTTTCACCCAGGTGCAACAGAGTTTTCCCAGTGATCTTATGCTGTCTTATGCTGTCTTTGGTGTTTGTGGAATAAAAAGTCTGGAAACTGCTTCAGCTGTCAGTGATTCAGTCCCCTGAGGCTTGCTCTGGCCCTGTCCATGCAAGTGCAGCCCATGCTGGACTGTGCTCTGCTCCCAGTCCAGTGTGATAGACCCTTCCTAGGCTGTTTCTTTACCGGAAAATGTTGGAAAGGTTGCAATTTGTAGATTGAAATTCTTTCTAGTATTCATCTGTTGCTATTCATTTTCAGTCATGTCTGACTCTATGTAACCTCATTTGTTGTGTTCTTGGCAGAGATACCAGAGTGGTTTGCCCTTTTTTTTTTCTCCAGCTCATTTTACAGATGAGGAAACTGAGGCCAATGTAATTAAGTGACTACCATGGTCACACAGATAGTAGACTTTCCAGGTGGTCTTGGGCTGGAGACTTCTTTCACTCCATTTTGTGGGTTCTGCAGCTCTAGAATTTGTTGAGTCATTTTTTACAGGTATTTGAAGGGTTTGGGGGAGAGATCAAGCAAGTTCCTGCTCTTATTCCACCATCTTGACTCTGCCCCCAAAAAGATATATTTTAATGAGCTCGAAAACCTTTAGTTTTGAATATTGTTGAATTGGGGAGAGCAGATCAAGACCCCACACTAGTGAATACTTTTGGAGAACATACATCTTTCTATTTTATACTTTGATTGATGTTTCTTATCAGAGATAACTGATGTTTCTTATCAGAGACAGTTTATGATTCAGTTATTAAACAAAGTTATACCTTCCAAGGAATAGTGAGTGATTACACAGATACATGTATAGGAGGCACCTTGTTGAAAAAAGTCCTGCAGAGTAGAGTTTTATTCTACCAAATCAAATGCCTTTTCTAAAAAAAAATCAATAAATAACAAGCACATTGTGATCTTATATTATCTGACTGTTGGAGTAAATTGTGTAATGGTAAAAATATAGTTCACTATTGAATATAGCTTGCAAAAACTTGTTTTCTACCAATATGCTTCTCAAGGATGCCTTTAGTTCATGTAGAGATGACCCATATATATATATATATATATATATATATATGTTGTGTTGGGAGAGTAGGCATGTGGGTCCCTAATTATTGGTATTTTTTAGTCACCTATTGGAGGTGGAGTACATTTTTATCCTTACCTTTATAACTTTGAAATATTATTTTCTTTTTCATATATGTTTTCCTTTCTTTTTCATCCTATGCCTCTCTTTTTGCCCAGATTTTTGATCTGACTACTCTGTTTTTGATCTTAAGAATATTTCCAAAAGTACTTATCTGGAACAGTCTTGTTCTGCTTCTTTAAAATCTGCTGTCACTTTAGAAAGCCATCCCCATGGCTTAAGCTTTCTCAGGATTGAAGAGGTTGAAGGCATGGTGTGAAGGACTAAATCAAATCCAGAAATACATGCCTCCAGTACTAACCTATCATATTCCACAACATTTTTCTTTTCTTTTAATAGTCTATATTTGTATTAGTATATTTTATTTTTACATTACCTAAATTTTTCTCATTTTATATCTCCCTTCTCCTTCCCCTCTCAGAGTGTCATCTCATTTAACAAGTCATATTTATTAAAGAAAATGATCAGGAAAGGAAAAAAAAACTCAGCAAAATCAATCAATATATTGAAATGGTCTGAAAACATATGCAATGTTCCATACTTATAGATTTTTTACCTCTCTAGCAGCATTTTTCAATCTAGGTTGCCTATCTCTCTTTTCATTTTTAACTGGATAGGGATAAATATCATTTACAAAACATTTTCTGAACCTTGTCAGGGTATTTCTGAAACTTAAATGCATCCTCTTTAATCTCAGAGAGAAGAAGGTAAAGGCATAACATACCATTTAACATCAAGGAACAACACTATATATTATTTTTAGACTTGAATGAAGTCTTTGACCTTTTCCTAAGAAAGTTCCACAGGATGACCTTGGTCTTTTATTTGTTTAACCCAAAAGTGATTTTTTATTCAGTTTTTGTAAAGCTGAGTGAGAATTCAAACTTAACTGTTAATTCTATAATTCTTTCTACCTCCTTCTAGGCTAAAAAGTCTCATAGAATGTTAATCAGAGCTGCAAGTAACAGTAAAGATCACCTAGTAATTACTCACTTCCTATATACTTTTGGCTTTGTTTCCAGGAGGAATTAGTCAGTTAACCCAGGGACGTCTCCTCAGACTAATCAGAAGCGTGGGGAGAAGGTATTTGATGCTCCCTTGCTGTAGCTTTAAGAAGAGTATAAAACCATGTTCAAGCTTTGTTGGTTGATATGATTGAAGTGATGTCTGCAAATCCCAAATTGGAAGATTTAAACAAATGCCCTTTAACAGGCTTAGCTCAGTTCGACAGGATGATAACTCTATTTCTCACTTAGAACATACTCAGCTGAAGGCCAGTGACTTTCACTGAACGTCCTGGTGAATCTCGTTATTTCTTTGCTAATGATCCCAATAGCTTGGGCTCTGTCTTGGGTTTTGCCAGGCCAGGAGGGCATAGTTTTCCAGCTTGTCTTTCCTGACACGTGGGCCATTTTCTGTAGGGTGACAGGTTGGGGGTAGGTGGAAATATGAATTCACTTCATGTTATATAGAGTGTGTGACAGTGCACAGGTACTGATACAAGAGAGGATTTTGACAGACAAGGGTTGGGGGAGAATTCAGGAATGTTCTAGCCCTGCTTGCAGATTATGTGTGAGTGTATGTTTGTGTATATGTATGTATGTGTGTATATGTATGTATGTGTGTGTGTGAGAGAGAGAGAGAGACAGAGTGAACAAGAGAGAATGAGTCAGAGAGATAGAGCAAGAGGAAGATAGAAAGAGACAGAGAAAGGAAGAGACTGAGCTAGAAAGACAGAGAAAAAGAGAGGAATAAGAAGCAGAGAGACAGACACAGAGACAGAGTGAGAGAGAAAAACAGAGAGCTAGAGAGACAGAGATAGAAATAGAATGTGTGCGTGTGAGAGGAGAGAGGAAAGAAAGAGAGAAGAGGCAGAGGAAGGAGAGAGGTGAGGACCAAGTTTTACCATCACAAAATATTAAATTATTTATTGATCAAGGAATATCTGCAACATATTTGTCCTTGTAATGTCCTTGCTGCTACTGGTTTCCTCTTAGTAACCAGAAAAGTATATTCAACCCTGAAAGTGCTGCTACAATTCCTGTTCATTCATGTTGGGAAGATTCTCAGGTGTTTTCTGATCCATATCTTCCATCCCTCCACTTTTTTTTTTTAAACAACTGCCTGTCTCACTGCCAAACTGAATTGAAAATTAAAACTTCAGCACTCAAACTAGGCTATGACCTCAATGACCTGTCTGCAGATACTAAAACTACACTGGGATGTTTGTGATAGGCACAATTCTTTCCTCATAAAGACACTTTCTTATTGAGATTGACTGGTGGTAAAATGTCTATTATCCCAAGGCACCAATCAGTGCCAAATGCCTCTAAATTCTCCTAGGTGAAATTAGATTGGCAGCTACAGAGAAAAGGAAAAAAAAAAGATCTTTTGTTTTCCCAATTTCCAGTCTCTTTCCTGTCCTCTTTCTCTAGGCTGTTTCTTTACCAGACAGCATTGGAAAGGTTGAAATTTCTTTCTAGTATTTATCTGTTGTTATTGAGTCGTTTTCAGTCATATCTGACTCTTTGTAACCCATTTGATGTGTTCTTGGCAGAGATATTGGAGTGGTTTGTGATTTCCTTCTGCAGCTCATTTTACAGATGAGGAAACTGAGGCCAACGTGATTAAGTGACTTTCCCATGGTCACACAAATAGTAAGTTGTCTGAGGCTGGATTTGAACTCAGGAAGATGAGTCTTCTTGACTTCAGTCTCTGTGCTCTATCCATTGTGCCACCTATCTGCCAATAATCATCTACCATTGGCTTTATATTGGTGGTCTGCAGTAAGTTTACCTAACTAGACCTTCAAATGTAAACTGTATTTCCCATACGCTGAGTTCTCCTCTGCATTGTTATGCTTTTAAATTGTGTGCCATTCTTTGAGGGATACACATCAAAATTCAGCCAGGCATAATAATAATTATAATAGCTAATATTTACATCGCATTTACTATGTGCCAGGTACTTTGCTAAGCACATTAAAATATCTCCTTTGATCCTCACCACAGCCCTGGGAGGTAGGTATTCTCATTTTACATGTGACTGAGGACAGAGCTAAACTCAGGTCTTCCTGACTCCAAAACTGTGAAGGCAGAAGAGCACAGATGGGAAGATACTTCCATATATTTAGAAGCATGTCAAGAAAAAGAGATATGAAAGGCATTCTAACTATCCAAGTACTCTAAAATACTCAAATGGATCTATGATCTGAATAATTTGGAGTTTTCCTCTTGTGATATATATCACAAGCCATCCACACCTGCCTATCTGATGTGACTTTTGTGAATGTCTTCACTGAAGTTCAACATAGGGAATCCATCTAACATGAGTGAAAAGTGAGGAGAAAGATCAAAATATCAGAATTCTAAGTAGTGAACTTGCTGCTTATATGTTTTTTGCAAAAAAAAAAATGTTACTTTAAATGCAAGGTAGGCTCAAAACTTGCTGTCATGTATGTTTAATAAAGAATTGAATGTAGTTAGTTGTAATAATAATAGCATTCATGTAACCCTTTAAGGTTTGCAAAATACTTTATAAATATTTCATTTGATTACCACAGTAATCCTAGCAGTAGATGCTCCATTTTACAAGTGAGGAAACTGAGATTCAGTGATTTGCCCAGGGTCAGCACATTTAGCAAAGTGTCTGAGTCCAGATTTGAACTTGGTTCTTCCTGATTCCAGGTCTAACAATGTATCTATTGCACCACCTAGCTAAGCAGGAGGGAGATGATGCCACTATCTCATTTGGGTTTAGTTTATCTCTGTGTCTCTCCCCTACTTCTTTTCCCCCCTCTTCCCAAACCAACCTGCTTGAGAGAACAGAACAGACATGGGGACAGAAACACTGGGGTAGTAATGAGGGAGATATTAGAAATACTGATTTTACAGATGAGGAAACAAGGTAGAGAGGTTAAATGACTCATCCAAAGTCACATTGCTAAGGAATTCCAGAGATAAGAATTAAACTCCAATCCTCTGACAGCAGATGTAACATGTTGTCCACTAAACCATATTTTTGTGTTTACTTTGGTAAATTTTTGTGATTTGGTTGATTAGTATGTGAAAGAACCTGCCCAGTTCCAGAGTTTTAAAGGAAAGGATGAAATTTCCTGATATTATTGATGAATCACATTTTTTTTATGTTGGAATATGTTCAGTTTTGTGAGATTGGTGATTTGGGTAGCAAGCCAATTCTTCTAATTTTTTGGTATATTGTTTTTTAGTTTCTTCTTTTGTCCTTAAAGGCCCCTATTCTGCCTATGAGGCATTGCCATAGAGACCTCAGACTCTGCAAATGGAAAGAAAACTTTGCCCCAGAATTCACCAGTTTAGTGATTTCTTTTTTAATAGAAGAAGCAGGCTCATGTTCCATCTTGTGTGCCAGATAGGAGGAAGGAAATTAGGCAAGATCCTGCTGTGCATTTTTTCCCTGGGAACATATGGCTTCCTGTTTTGGACAATGTAGGTCAGAAGTTGAAGGATGACCTTATGCTCAGATGAAAACTGATGAGGTGTTTTGTGAGACTACAGAGAAGCTAGAGACAACTTTGCTTTCCCCCTCTTCAACTATTAAAATGGGCTTAGCTCAAGGCACATGTCTCCATTCACAATTTTTTCCTAGTTCTTTTTTCTTCTGAGAGAGGATGGAAAGAAGCTAATTTTATTCCTCATCACAGGCAGATCGGGTAACCATTTCCTTAGAAATACTTGGTTCTTTAATTACTTAACATTATAGTTATTACTCATTGTATCAGCAATGCAGTATTCACAATGCCTACAGTAACTATAAATATGCTGATATAGTTATTAATCACAAAATGGAACAGGCTCTCTCCATAAGAAATATAGACAGCGCATTCATTTAAATACCAGAAAACTGAGTCCCAAAACCAGAAAGTCAAAGCCAACACAGTAATTATGAAGTTGGCACATGTGGTCAAAGTAGTAAACACCCACATTCTCAAGCCTTCAAAACGGGACGGGCTACCTCAGGCAAAGATCCTCCTCTCCTCACGCACGCAACTGCTCAGCATCCAGGCACCTCGCTCCCAG
>CM053587.1:179561271-179589498 GCA_028646515.1 Pseudochirops corinnae | reverse complement strand
TGCCCCAGGCAGTCCTCACCAGGAGTCCTTAGCAGAGATTCTGGCCTGCTCAGAGCAAAAGGAGTTCGCAACCCCAACTGCTTCCAGTCAGCACCCCACGGAGACTAGCTTGGTTCCGGCGTTCTCTTGCTCCACCCCTTCCTGCTACGTCAGCAAGCTCAAGGGGCGTGGAAGATCTTCAAATCCCAGTATCGTTACAGTCATGAATCTGATCTCACTTCTATAAAACAAAATCAGGTAGCTGCCAAATCATTGTCCATTTATGATAAATAATGGCAATAGGTAGAAAATTGAAAAGAAATTTTTGTTTCTTTGGAGGGATGGAAGATATAGTCTTAACATAACTAAGTCTAAAGCCTCAAAGCAAACCTGGTTAGCATCAATGAGTACTATTACTCTAAAACCACCTATTATAAGTGAATTAATATAACAAGAACACCCTGGGACCATCATGTACCACATAAGTCAAATACATGAGTCAGATCAGTGACCTTTGATTTCTGAATTGCTTTCTCCTACTTGCTTTCCACCGATTCTTTCTTTGACAACAAAACTCTATAACTTGTAGACTAATTTTTGGTTAATTCGAACTCCAGATTCTTCCCTACTAGTAGCTTGTAGATACAATTGATTTATACTCTATTCTTTGTTTCTAGTATTTCCAGGATGTATTTACAACATGTATATAATTGAAAGGTTAATTTTTCATTCCCATGCACCATTTTTCTATTGCTAGAGTCCAGTATTCTTCTGTGAAAGTGTTGGTAAACTTGGGGACAGAGTATGAAATAGAAGACTTGTAGATTTTCAAACCCATTTTCATTTATTCACACTTACTAATGACCATAATCAGGGTAGACATTTCCACTTAAAAAGTAGCCTTTAGGATATAAGTGTAAATAAAAATCATGATTCATTAATTTGTGTCTATAATATTTATAATGCTACAACATTATCCTATGCTATAATACATTATCATATGTATATTATGGTAGTGTTCTCTTCTCCATTTTAGTCCATGAGAGGTTAAATAACTTCTGTGACCTATCCAGATGGTTGATGGAGATCTTAACTCCTAACTTTTCAGCAGTACAGTATGGATATCCCAAACCAGTGGTATCAAATTAAAAAAGAATAGGATCTTAGGGGTGGCATATTGACTTAGAAAACCACAAATTAACATTACCTATGCTATAGGTTAGATTACAATCTATATAATTATTGATTGTGATTTATCATATCTTTGTTTACTTTGTAAAACATTTTCCACTTGATTCCTTTATTTGGGAGTGTTGCCAGTGGCATCCCTTGGTTGCATCTTTGACACCTCTTCCCTAAATTGTCTACTTTTTAACTGCAAAAAAAAGGTAAAACCCAGAAAGTAGGACAGTAATAATGTTAATGCCAAAACATTACTAATATCACAACTAGTTTCCCTAACTCTAAGTCTGTTGTCTTTTAGCTTTATTAAAAGACATAAGAAAAACCTTCAGATACAAGCTGTTGGAGAGTTGGCTTTATTTCTTGTAGTTATATAAGCTTCAGACAATCTCTCTTTCAATAAGGTAACCACTAAATTCACCAGAAGCTCAGTAATAATTCCAATGTTGTGGACATCAATTCATAGAAAATGATATTTAATGAAATGAAAAACAATATTGACCCAGACTGTTCTGATTGACATGAATGTAGAAGAATTCATTCAATGTGGAATATGTATTTCTTTACCACTACAATAAATCTTAGGGAGATTTATTCTTTATCAATGCATTTATTGTTTCTTTCACAATACTGAATTGTTGGAGAATATTTGTAGCACGTTTTCATGACGAGAATTCATTTTTACTTTCCCTCCCAAATTCATCATTAAAAAAATCCTAGAAACTGAGACTACTGTTCTAAGGCTACATGGAGCTACATCTTGTTGAGGGTCAGATTTTTGACCTTTATCCTCCAATTATTGAATGTGTACTTTGCTCCACAAATGCACCAATATATATCAGAATTACAACACTGCAACTAGATGTAGAATATTATTTTACTCTGCAATTGAGAGGCATTCTGTGTATTGAGTGAGAATGAAGGGCAACAGCTTAAGAATAAGGATTAAACATCAGCATTCCAGAGCTTTAAAGTCAAGGGTAATTAACAAGATTTGCTGTGAAGTATTTGAATATTTATATAACTGTTATAAAGCACAGTGCATTTGGAAACCATGAAACCTTAATCTAATTAAAATATCCTGGGCCATAGTTAGTGATCTGTAAAGAGATTCCACTAAATCTCTTTAATTTTTTTTGTATTGAGTTTTCAATATTACTTTTGATTTATTTTGGAAAGGTAGCCCAATTATTCATTAAGCCCAAACCTGCAGTTTTCCTCCATTTAAAGAAAGCAAAATCAAATGATGACCTACCCAATTTAATTTTGTGTCTATTTTAAAGATAGTTGGAGGTAGCACTAAATAAATTAATTTTCCTTTAAATTTACTTCTGATGAATAGAAAGAGTTCCATAGATTTCCTTGATTATCTTGTTTTTATGTTTGGGTTTCTACCTACTTTTAAATTATATTCATTTCCTACACTTCACAACCAATCAATCAATAAACTTATTAAGCACCTATTATGTGTCAGGCACTGTGCGAAACATCAGGGATACAAAGAAGAGAGAAAAGACAGTCCTTGGTCTCAAGGAGCTATGTAAACTAAACATAACTAAAGGTTAAAAACCTACTTGCCCTTCAGAGCAATGAATAAATTCATTAATTCACTTCCCTTTTTGCATTTCCTTTGTCAGTAATAATAATTGTTATTTTTTTAAAGATGTCTTATCTTGGGTTATTGCTGGCTTTCAATAAGTGAAAATACATTTGAACTTCACAAGTGTATTTGAATTTCAGACATTTTGCATTTTAACAATGTCCTTTGCAAATAAGTTTTTATCAAATGAATGAGTTTTATTGTCTCAATCAACATTTTTCACTGTTGCATTCAAAACTATAGTCTAACAGCAAGATGGTGAAATGAAAGATGGGAAATAAGCCAAATCCCCTATATCATTTCACAACAAAAGCAAATGTGCCAAAGAACTCAACAGAAGAACAAAGACTGAAAAAAAGTGAATAAGCAAAAAATAGGTCTCAGAAAGAATGCAAGGAGATCTCTCCAAAGGAAAGAACAAAATTTAAAATCTCAATAAGACATAGAAAGGTCTAGAATCTATAAGAATGGAAAACCATCATTAAAAGAAGAACATAAGATGGAACATAAGATGATTCCATGGGAGATAATGAAATCACCAATAAAATTGTATAGAGGGAGAAGAGAAGAAGGCTCAGAACAAAGCTTTGGGGGACAGTTACAGTTAGTATATATAACTTGGATGAAGATCCAGGAGTTTATTGGGTAAGAGAGAGACTAATCAGACCTACAGTTTAGGAACTGATAGCATGGAAAATTACTGGAGAATCTTACTAAGTCAGGGTGTTCTTTGAGATGCTGAATGGTCCAAGTGGAATTTTTTAAAAAGTAGGAATAAAAGAAGAAACAACAGAGCAAATTTTTAAAAATGGTACAATGGGAAGAAGAATCAGAATTTCCTCAATCCAGAAGAAAAAAATTTGGTTTTGGACATGTTGAATTTAAGATGCCTACAGAGCATCCATTTTGAAATACCCAATAGCCAGTAGAAGATGCAAGACTGGAACATAGGAAAGAGACTACGTTAAATATACAGAATTGGGAATAATTTGCATAGAGATGATAATTAAATGTATGGGATCTAAAGAATTCACTGAATAAGAGAATATATAGAGAGAAGAGGAGTTAAGTCAGAGTAACTAGGTGGTACAATGGACAGAAAACTGGGTCTAGAGTCAGGAAAGACCTGTGTTCAAATCCGAACTTAGACACTAACTGTATCACCCTGGGCAAGTCACTTAACCTTTGTCTGCCTCAGTTTTCTCAACTATAAAATAGGGCTATCAACAGTACCTACCTCACAGAATTGTTGTAAAAATCAAATGAGATAACATTTGTAAAATGCTTAGTACAATATTTGGCACATAATAGGCACTCTTGTTCTATTCTCTTACCCTTCCCATCCTGTCATCCACAGTTAGGACAACAATCTAGCAAAGGAGACTGAGGAGTTATCAGAAGATGGGGGGAGAATGAAGAGAGTGGATAGAGCATCATTATGAAAGTTCAATAAGGAGAGACTACCAGGGAAAGGGAAGAGGCCAACAATGTCAAAAGCAGCAAAGTGGTCAGGAAGGATGAGGACTGATACAAGGCTCTTACATTTAGCAACTGAAAGAAAGATCACCAGTAATTTTGGAGAGAACAGTTGTAGTTGAATAATAAGGCTCTAGAGCAAATTACAAAGAACTGAGAAGTGATAGGAGAGGAAGTGCAGACAATAGGGATGGTTAGCTTTGCCCTAGTGTTAATAAACATTTATTAAGTGCCTACTATGTTCCAGGAGCTTTGCTAAGCGCTAAAGATATAAAGACAGGTAAGAGACAATGACTCTCCTCAAGGAGCTCACAGTCTAAAGGGGAATACGATATGCAAATAACTATGTACAAATAAGCTATAGACAGGATAATTGGAAATAATAAACTGAAGGAAGGCACTAGAATCAAGAGGGACTGGGAAAGTCTTCCTATGGAAATAGGATTTTACCTGGGACTTGAAGGGAAGCCAGGGAAGCCAGGAGGTGATGAGAAGACAGAGTATTCCAGGCAGAGGGGAAAAGCAATGATAACTGGGAGAGGAAATGCTTTGTTTAAGGAATGGCAAGGTCAGTGTCATTGGGTTGAAGAGTATGTAGGGTGAAGTGGAATGGACAGGCGTGGGGTACAAGGTGTAGGGTCTAGGAAGACTGGAAAGTTGAGTTGGAAGGGGAGTTAGGTTTGAACACCAGAGGATTTTCTATCTGATCCTGGAGGTAATAGGAACCACTTAAGTTTATTGAGTAGGTAGAGTGACATGGTCAGACTTGAACTTTAGTAAGATTATTTTGACAACTCAGTGGAGTATAGACTGGAGTGGAGGAGAAACTTATGGAAGGAAATGGAGAAATAAGAGAAGATAACAACTAAAAGTAATGTGAAGGGATAGTGAGAGTTTTTCATGATGGCATGTATGTAGGCAGCAGGGAACAAGCCACTGTATTAAGAGGGTCTGAAGGTAAGAGAGAAGGGGAATGCTGCTAGAGAAGACAGGAGTAGAAAGTAGCAAGGGCACATGTAAAGGTGATGGTCTTCTTTTTAGAGACTGCAAAAAAGGAGGAGGAGAATGGGAAATGGTATCAAGAACTTCTGAAAAATAGAGAAGGGGAGAATGTGTAACTTGTGGCAAGTAGCCTCTCTTTTTCTTAAGAAAGTAGGAAGAAAGGGCCTCAATTGTGATGGTGAGAGCAGGGAGTGGTATGGGAATCCTCAATAGAGAAGGTTTGGAATATTTCTGTGGGGAATGGGATACACTCAAGTCCAGAGGAGTTTAAGGATTATCTTGCTGTGGTGGTGGGCCTGTATGAGGTGAGATAAAGGAACTTTTTAACGGATCTAAGTTAGCCAGGTTGAATGATATCCTCCAACTCTTTCTAGCATGTTAGCAGGAGAAGAGAAGGCAGATCCTCTTTTGGTAATAGATCCTTCTATGATATGGATTATAGTCCTTTTACATTCCTGGAGTCTTTTCTGAACTCATTCTTGCTTGTCAATGTTCCTCTCAAAATGGGACACTAAGAACAGAACATGATATTCTATATGTGATTTGATTGTCACAAAGTGCCACAGTAATACCAGTCCCTTGTTCTGGATCCTGTACCTGTATTAATATAATTAAAATTGCAATAGTATTTTTTTTCACAGCTACAACATTCTTTTGACCCACATTGAATTTACAGTCCACTAAAACCCTCAGATTTTTTTTTTATTGTTGACTAATTATATCTACATTTTTTTTATGCTTGTCAGTCAGTAAGCATTAAGTGCCTACAATATGCCAGGAATTCTACTAATTGCTTATCTGGTTGACTATGTGAACTTGAATGGAAGATTTTACATTTATTCCTACTACTTTTTAAATTGGATTTGACCTGCCCCTCTATTCTATAAATACAAAATTTATGTGTATAAAATCTTTATTTATCCCAATTAAGTCAGTCACCAAATCTTTCCCAGATGCATGTTACCTTCAAATTTGATAAGCAAGCCATCTATGTCTTTATCTTTGTCAACAACATTAATGTAGAATAGAAGAGGACCAAAATTACAGTTCCCATCTCTGCGGTTTCCTTCAAAGCTAACCTTGATGCATCATTTCAAGATCCTTTGAGTAATGTAATTCAAATAGTTCTGAATTCACCTAACTATATTGTTATCCAGCCCACACTCCTCTGTGAAGTCCATAAGAATTTCATTAGGAGCTTTGTTAAATGCCTTACTGAAATCCAGATAGATGATGTATGTAGCATTCCCCTCAACTATCATCCTATTAAAGAAGTCAAAACAGGAAATGAGGTTAATCTGGCACGGCTTGTTCTTAGTGAACTCACAATGGTTCTTAGTGATTATTGCTTCCTTTCCTAAGTGTTTAAAAACTCTCTCTGCAATGAACAGTTCTAGAATTTCTCTAGGGATTAAATGTTAAACCTAACTTGGATATGTAGCTTATGGAATTTAACTTTCCCTTTTGAAAATCTAGGACAATATTTGTTCATTTTCAGTCTTTGAGCATTTATTTTTTTCCACCTATGATTTCCCTTAGGTCACTGAGTGGTTCAGAAATCACATTTTAGGGGCAGCCAGGTGGCACAGTAAATAGAGCACCAGCCCTGGAGTCAGAAGGACCTGAGTTCAAATCTGACCTCAGACACTTAACACAAAACTAGCTGTGTGACTTTGGACAAGTTGCTTAACCCCAATTGCCCTACCTTCCCTTCTCCAAAAAACAAACAAACAAAAAAAGAAACACATTTTAGAGTTATTTTAAGTAACATGGATCTGTATATTTGTTCTAGCTTAAGAGTTGAGATAGACCATCTGAGTTGCATCTGGCCTAGAGACTCTGACTGGCCAGAACTGGCAACAGCTCTCAGTAGGAGAAAAATGACATGAAGAAATTCAACATAAGGATAGAACCAAATTTTGAGTCCTGTTTTCCATGAGACAAGATCATGTTGTGGATGGGAGCCAGAGATTGAATGTGGGAAGGCAAAATTTGGGAGGAATTCAGAAATCAGAGGAGGGAAAAGACTCAAAGCTAAAGGAATATAAGAAAGATATGAATAGAAGGACTCAAGGAGGAGTAGGAGGACTGGATAAGAAGGTAATCAACAAGACAAGTTAAGTCAAGAAGCATTTATTATGCTCTTACTATTTACCAAGTATTTTACTAAGCCCTGAATACTGATAATACAAATAAAATCAAAAGAAAAGATAGTCCTTGCCCTCTGGCTGAACTAAAAAGTGGGAGAGGAGAGAGAAGGTGCCTACACTGGAGCACAGTGGAGAATGCTTAGAGTCGGGAATGGATCCCAGAGAGAAATGAAGGAGTCAGCACGGCTGCACTGGGTACTGGTAAATAGTAGCTCCTAGGAGGAATTACTAGCAAGAACAACCAGGACTAAAGTTTTACCTTCCAGCAAGTATGGAGAGAAGATCATGCCTACTTGAGTCTTACTGTCTTTTTTGATGGGGTAACTAGATGAGTAGATCATGAGAATTCTGTAGATGAAATTTACCTAGGTTTATCTCGTTCTAGTCCTGTGCAAAAGACACAGACGGGCTAGATGATAATACAATTAGGTAGAATTCATCCTGGATGCAAAGAGTCCAGATATCGATGGTTTGATGTTAGCTTGGAAGACGACCTTTAGGGAAGTGCCCCAGGAGTTTGTGTTTTAATTTTTAACTGGATGAAAGGCATAGGTATTTTTCATTTCAGATTTTCATATGGCAGGAAGTTGGGAGAGGGAACTCAGGTCCTGAATAACAGAATCAAGATTCAAAATGATTTTGACAGACTAGAACGTTGTGCTGAATCTTATAATGTGAAACTTAGGACAAATGTAAAGTCTTATACTTAGATTAAAAAAAAAATCAACCTCCCACATACAAAGTGGGGAAGGTTTGGCTAAATGGCAGTTTGTCTGAAAAAAGTTTGCGGGTTTTATTGGATTGTAAGCTCAATAGAAACCAATATGATAGTAATTGCAAAGCAGTTACAGAGTCTGGCATGTAGTACAAGCTATAAAAACGCTTATTTCCATGACCTCTTTTCAATAGGAACCAACAATATAAATAAGGTAATGAGATAGTATTTGTAGCTCAGTGCCTGAGGGCACACAGTAGGTGCTTAATAAATGCTTACAAAATATTACTTTAGAAAAAGCTAAGGTTATATTAGTCTGCCTTAAGAGAGACTCGATGAATAGGCCTAAAGACGTCAGTGCTCTCCTGCATTTGCATTGTTCAGATCTTGTCTGTAGTACTGTTTTTGTTTCTGGGTGCCACACTTTAGGAAGGACACATAAACTGGAGACCATTAAGAGGTGGGAAACCAGTCTGCAGTTTATGACACGTGAAGAAGAGTTGAAGGAACCAGGGATATTTAGTCTAGACAAGAGAAAGTATCCAGGGGAGGAGGGAATGTGACAGTTCAAATTAGAGTTTAGAGATCTTACTGGTATTTCCCGTCATTAACAGCAAATACTTTCTAACTGAGTGATTAGCTATATCAGGAAATAAAGAGGTGCCATGTACAAAGCTTATGTATCTAAAGTAAAATTTATTAGGATGGAATTTTGAGGTTCAATCAGCTCACGCTTGGTTTTAAAAAGGCAGGAACATGGTTGCTAAAGAGGTTCCAAGGTGCTTGCAGTTCAGGGCATGATTTTTCTGGGTTCATAGAGGGGTCTCTGGCTTTGGGCATCTGTGGATCCCTGCTATGTGTGTTCACAATTGGGATACAGCGGCTCAAAGTTCACAGCAGTCCAAAGTCTTGGTCTTCCCTTATTCACAGAAAAATCTCTTGCTTTTTCACCTGGACTATGAAATTCCTGTTAGGTTTCTTTCCTTCCAAGATGTGTACTATGTGAGGATTCTGAGGCCAAACTAAAAGTTTAACTTTGCAGCAATCCTTGGGTCAGATCTGTGAAAAGCCATTCTTAGCTTCTCAGAGACCCCAGGGTGGTAGGATTTTTTTCAAATGGGTTCTTTATCAGTTTGCAGCTTTTGTCAAACAACAGGAATAGGCAGAGGTCAGGGCAATATTAGGAATTTAATGTTTATGATGAATAAGAAGCCTCTGAGAACAACAAGAAATACCCAGAATATAAAGAAACATATACACATACATATGCTTTCTTCTTCTAATACAGTATTGAGTTTGTCCTGATTAAAATAATTGAAATAATAAACTGTCTATGTGTACAAAGGAGGCAGGCAGGTAGCTCAGTGGATAGAGCTCTTGGCTTAGAGTTAGAAAGATCCGAGTTCAAATCTGATCTCAGACACTCACTAGCTGTGTGACCCTAGGCAAGTCATTTAATCTCCGTTTGTCTTAATCCACTAAAGTGACAAACTACTACAGTATTTTTGTCAAGAAAACCCCACACAGAGTCGTGAAAAGTTAGACATGACTGAAAGGAGTTTAGAAGAAACTTGTTGGTACAATCCTTGCCTTGGAATCTATCTACTTTTAATAATTGTTAGCAAAACAATTTTAAACAAGGGGAGTAATAATTTTTGCTACGGACTTAGACAAGTTAAATGTAAAATAAAGATTTTTAACAAAGCAAACCAAGAAAACACTTGAGTTTTTGATTTTTTATTCTTACATGGGATGTAAAGTAATGGGAGGGAAGGGATGGTTTGTTCTTGAATTACTCAACAAATATGGGAGAAAGGAAAAAAAATCACTTCTTAAAGTTAAAATGCATTTTATGTACATGTAGTAGGAGGTCGTATTGGAGTATTTCCCATGGAACTGAGTATGTGCCCTTGGCTCCATGGGGAGAGACCACATATGTTCTGGTCCCTTGTTAAAGGAAATGGATGCTGGAGGTTTCTGGATAGTCTTTTGGTTCCCATGCTGGGGGTGGAGGGTGGGTGGGGAGTGTGGCTGGGCCAGAGAGGATTGATAACTAGGGCAAAAAGAGCTGCCTACTCTTCGAGGAATGAGGAGAGATGATTTGTAGCCCTTTATTTGGATGCCATCTCTTTTTTGAACTTTTGATGAGTTTAGGCGTAGGATTTCTTCTTCTTTTCCTATTCCCAGCAACAGTTTTGGTAGCTATGAGGACCTCGTAATGAGAACATACAGTTCCCTAGGTGAGTCTAAAAATGGATTCTAAGTCTCTGGATGCCCATTCTGATCTGTATTTCTTTTCCTGGGTGGAAGTGACAAAGCAACAAGTTTGAGAGATGGGCACTTTTTAGTCTCAGTAACCACCTCATGACTTTGAGAGCTCAGAGGTTTAGCATTCTGTGCTGGTTGCTCAGAAGAAGGGGCTTCCTGCAAACTTCATGCTTCTTGGAAGAGAATACTGCCATTGCCAGGAAGACGAGTCACACCCTCAAGATTGGGACCTTGAATTTGGCAGTGTAGACAGATGTGAATGTAAAATCTATTTATCAGTCCCGAAAATGTTTCTGGGGATCTCTCCCCCATTTTGGGCAGGCATAGTAAGAGTAAATGGTCTCCGTTTCACATTTTAAGTATTTGTTAATCTGAGCTTAGGAACCTTTTACATTTTAAGCATTTCTTTTGTGGTGGAAGAAATAAATAGCTCTCCTGTACTGGATATATGTTATTTTGTACATTGAGTAGCTTTTCTAGAAGGAACCCCTTAAATCTGTCTTATTTGAGATGTTTTCCCTAGGACTCTGGGGGTAAAGACATAATGATCCAGTGCATATGAGAAAGACCACTGATGGTGGCCCCTGATGCCCTTTTGGGCCCTCTTTTTTCCTCACCAAATTATGTCATTTCTATCTTTACAATATCTCTGGTATACATCTTCTTCTCTTTACCTACAGAATCAACACCCTAGTTTACTCTATGAGATGTCTATACTAGTAAATACCTAATTATTTAAATGTGGTCTCACACAGGGACTATATTTTTGCCTTTCTTTGAGTATCTAGCACTTAGCATGATGCCTGCACATAATAAGCGTTTCAGAAAAACTTTTTTTTTTTGCTTTTTGGAGGGGGGAAGGCAGGGCAATTGGGGTTAAATGCCTCGCTTAAGGTCATGTGGCTAGTAAGTGTTAAGTGTCTGAGGTCATATTTGAGCTCAGGTCTTCCTGACTCCAGGGCCAGTGCTGCCTAACAGGAGCCCTCCTAGAAAAACTTACTGACTGACTGATTCTCTTTCTTTGGGGTCAGGCTCTTCCAGGATTGAATACAAATCTACGTAAGTCCAGAGCCAGGACTTTGTGGGAAAGCGTGTCTCCTAGCCCACAGGTAACATAATATAAAGATCTTTCTGTTTCTGTCTTTCTCTCTCCATACACACACAAATATATCTATGTGTGTTTATGTATGTGTTTTTAAACACATATGTTCAATGCCTTTATTGATTTGCAAAAGTTAAAATAATGCAAATACGTAGCACAATAGAAAATCTCCCTCTGGGTTCTTTTTGAGGAGATTGATTTTATGTCTTCAAGATAAGCACTGAGACCCTTTGTGGATGTTCTCTATGCCACAGGTAATATAATGCATACAAACACATGCACACGCACATGTGTGTGCATGTATGAATTTATATACACATGAATTTAGTGGCATTATTGATTTACAAAAGTTAGGATAATGTAAGTATACAGCACAATAAAAAATTTCTCTGAATTCTTTTTGAGGAGAGCAATCTCACATTTTAAAAATGAAAGTAGTCATTCTTACTAAGAGATTATTTTAGAGAGCAGAAAAGACCATTAAAACCATTTCTCTGGCAGAGTATTTTAAAGATCTTGAGGGTATTGTCAGCTACTCCTTCAAGATGAATACCTTAAATATCTGACAATTTAATTTGAAAAAGAGAAAAGAAGCCACAGCCCTGTGACTTTCAGGACTGCTTTTAAAAAAGTCTTGGTAGATCTTGAATGCAAGTTGAGGAGATTATTTTGAGAGCAGATATGATAACCTTACAACTAGAAAATAAATGGATTAACAGTTTCCTTATTTATCACCTGGGGCATATCTTTGTGCCTCTGAATAAAAATCTTAACTTCTTTTCAAGGTTGGGAATTTAGAACCATGTGTAACAATTTTCACAAGGATTATTTTAATGCTTCATATATCAGAGTGTCTTTTATCTATGAAATAAAGCAGCAGGCAATTAAAAAAAAATACATGAACAAACTAGGAAAAGGCCAAACAACACTTTGATGTTTTCAGGTATCTGAAAGAATGCCAGGTTCAAGGGGAATTAAAATTGTGTTGCTTTGCTCCTGAGGGTTAGAATAGAAGCAGTGATTAGAAGAAGCAAATTTTGGCTTGATATTAGGAAAACTTTGAACAACTATATTGATCCAAAAAAAAATTCTGCCACTGGAGGTAGTGGGTTCCTCTTCACTAGAGGAAGAGCCTCAATGACCACTTGTCAACCATATTGCAGAGGCAATTTTGTTTTTGTATGTGTTAGACTAGGTCGCCCTCAAGGCCCCTTCCACCTCAGAGATTCTGTTATTCTATGATCAGTGACAGGTTTTGCCAAGTGGACAAAGCTGGGAACAGCAAGGCCAGGTTCTCACAAGGTTTTTGATCATCTCAGAGTTCTCACTTCAAGACTCCTTATTTAACCACCCTCTTGCTTGATGAGAGGTTGCAGGAATTCTGGAAGTTGTGACCCTGTGGTCTCAAGGTAAAGCCCTGACCGTGGGAACCTCTCTTTTTGCTCTGATCCTTGACCCACCAGACTCCTGGATGCTAAAGAACAGTCCTGTCATATGACTATTTTTAGGAAATCCAGCTTCCCAGGTTCACAGAGTTTTCTTTTTCAAGCAGAATCCATAAAGGGTAAACAGCAAATTCTTTTTATTGAGATAATTGGTCCCTCTATAGTGTTAGATGCTTTTTTTCTTGGATATATAACTTTACATTCATAGAGTGGAGTCTGCTCTTTTCAGTCAAGATACAGGCCATTCCTGAACATCTAATTGCCTTCCAGTTAGTCAATGTGAACTTTAGCAATGTCAGATTTCTAAAAAAACAGTAATGCTATTTCTTGACAGAACAGTCTATGGAAGCTGGCATATGCTTTCACATAAGTTTGAATGGACAGTTCCTTTGAGAATACTAAATATCAACGAAATTTGAATTGATTAGCTTGATAATCATAAGAAATTTATTTGCTTTACTATACTTTTATGAACAAAAGTCTTAAATCCACATCATAATACTTGCATCTGTATATGCTTTTAGTTTTTAAAGCACTTTTTCTAATCTTGTGCCATTTGTCTTATTTAGGAATTCAGTACTCCCCCTGAGCCTTAAATGCATAAGTAATGATAACTTGTCAGTTATTATTGACACTATATGTGAGAAATAATGAATAAATCAGTGCTATAAATCTAGGAATAGTGACAGGACCTGTGTATTCATTGATGAAAGAAGCTTACGGATTAGGAAACGCATCTACAATGTAGGTCTGCAACTTCTCTGTAACTGATCATTTTAAAGAATTGCCTAGAAAACCAAGAGGTCAAAAAACTTGCTGAAGGTCACACAGTCATTATGTTTCAGACATGGAGCTTGAACCCAGTGTTCCTGTCTTCAGGGCCAGTACTTTATCTACCCATTGTAACTTTTCACCATAAACTAAGGAGCTACTAATGCCTTTCCTTTAACAAATACTCCTGTAGTTTATCCTGTTCACAGAATCATAGCATTTTGAATTAGAAGAGACCTCAGCAACTATGTGGTCTAATCCAAACCTCAAAGGAATTCATTCCTATTGAATTTCTTTTTCTTAGAGCCAGTCAGTCAACAAACATTTATTAAGCTCTTGTGATATGTCAGCCCAATGAATATTTTAACCTGTCAAGATCTTTTCAGATCCAAACTCTCATCATTCAGTGTGCTAGCTATCCCTTTTAGAGTTGTGTCATCTGTAAATATGATGAGCGTACCTTTATTCAAGTCAATGATAAAAATGTTAAATAAAGTAGGACCAAATACAGATCCCTGGGGCACTCCACTTCCATCCAAATTGACACAGAATCATTGATGGCTACTCTTTGAAATGGGCCATGGTTCAGTCAATTGATTTATACTGTCAATTCTAATCCCCCTTTCTTTGTCTTTTCCACAAAGATAGCATGAGATGCTTTGCTCAAATCTAGGTAAACATCTGCACTTTCTCCTTTATTCAATCACTTAAAACCTCTGTCAAAAAAATGAAATGAGCCCAGATGAGCACAACCTGCTTTTGATGAAGCAGTGTTATCTCTTGGTGTTGACACTGTTCCCTTTCTAGATGTTTCCCAATCAAAGTGGTTAATGATTCATCGTAGAATTTTCATCAGAAGTTGGAGTCAAGTTCACCAGCCTTGAGATGGCAGCCTCAATTTTCTTTCTTTGACTGAAAACTGGGACATTTGTCTCTCTTCACTCTTGTAATACTTCTGTTTTCCATGATCTTTCAAATGTTAGTGACAGTGGCACAGCAATCATGGACTCTAGATCTTTTAGTAGATCGGGTTTTTGTTCAGATGACTTCAGCACGAGATATAGTTCAGGTTAGCAGACTTGAACTTATCAAGTGTAACTAGGCAGATACCACACTTGATAGAATGTTGGAATCAGGAAGATCTGAACTCAAATCTTGCTTCGGACACTTACTAATTATAATACCCTGGACAAGTCACATAACCTCTCTCAGCCTCAGTTTTTTTTAATCTATAAAGCAGGGATAAGAATACCACTTTCCTCACAGGGTCATTGTGAGGATAAAATGAGAAAACATATATAAAGTGTTTTGCAAACTAAATATTCTATATACATTTTAGCTATTATTAATATTCCCTCACTTATCAATTCTGTTCGTAATTTTTGACCTGTCATTTTCAGTGCAAAAGTCTTCCTCCTTTGTGGACAAAATAAGCAGAAAAAATCGGTTAGTTCTGCCTTCCTTTTGTCCATCATCTTTGTCCCATCCACCTTGAGCAAAGGTTCTAACCCTTCATGGTTAAAAATAAAACAATACAAAAGAAATCACCCTATTTTTTTTCTGTCTGTAGTCTCTCTCCCCAGTCTCAGCTCATTATGAATATTAGTGCTCTGGAGACCATTTTTGCAGGACTGTGCCCTGCTCTTACATTCATTCACTGTTACTTGGATTTGCCTGTTATCTGCACATTTTATTTTTAAAAACTGGTGACTGTCTTATTCATACACATTGATCTTTTTTAGAAAAATTCCATTTTTCCTCTCCATTGAAATTGTTGTGTGTTCAGGATTTTAATCTTGAACATTTTTCATAAATTTTGAGCTTTTTTCATTGCTAGAATTTAGTCCATGGGAATCTGTCTTTTAAAAATTATGTTAAATTAATATAACCTAATTATATTAAACTTTAATATTAATGTAATTTTATCTTCTCTAGAATTTTAGTTAATGAGATCCTGCCTTATCCTTCCTATGAACACTTGGAAAATTTATTTTGAAAATCTAGGGCATATGTCAGACTGTGCCTGAATTTCTTCCCTCTATCACAAACACAAGGAAGCAGTTGTCTCTTTTCTCCAAGGTTCCTCTCATCTCTACAGCAGAAATTAGTTCCTCCCTGTTTGTGAGAATCAGATCCAGAATAGAAATTTTCCTCTGGCTTTTAAAAGATGAAACTGTTATTAAAGCAAGTCAAGAAATTATTATCTGCTCTTCTTTTGGAGACAGACAGAGAGACAGAGAGATGTAGAGAGAGATAGATATACAGAGATACAGAGGCAGAGAGAGACAGAGAAAGAGAGAGAGACATACAGAGATGGAGAGAGAGATAGAGATAGAAAAAGACAGAGAGATAGACAGACAGACACACACAGTGTTCTAACATATGTCTTCATAACTGAAGTCTTCCCTCACTATCATGTCTCTATTCAGGCTTGTGATTTGTCCCCCAGATTCTTTATTTCTTCTTTCTGTCCAGGTGGTCCATCATATATTTCATTGACATAATGACAGAGAAATTTCTGTTTTTCCCTCCTTTTATTATTCCCCAGATGCTCTCCACCATGTTGCCATTTCTGGTTCCTGAATTTCTATGTGTGAGCATACTTTCTTAATATACAATGCTATTTCATTCTCTTTTACCTATTGTTTCTTTGGAAGAAGCTGTGCTTATCTGGAGTCATATTATAAACATGAGTTTCATTCCACGAAATCTAGATGACCTATGAGGTCAAATTTTCTTCTTTGCACTAAGACCTCTAGGTCTTTTTGCTTATTGCTTATTTTTTGTTTTGTAACTACTTATCACCTCTTAATAATTTGACAACTCCACTTGCTTGCCTTCCCTTAATCTCAATACCTCCACAGTCACACCCTTTCCCCCCCTCCTTCTTACAACAACCTCCCATTTACCAATTTGCTTCATCCACCAATCCACTCTATCAATTTGGCTTACTCCTCTAATTCTTCCACTTACTTTTTCTTACTTATCTAGGTTTGTCTTGACCTCTTTGTTCTTTTCCTTCTTGATTTTTCTTCTTCAGTTCCTCACCCTTTATTTCTTCTTGAACCCTCTCGATCTTTTTTTTTCCTTTCAACTTTCTTCCATAAAATCTGGAAGTAGAAGCTGGACCAAGAACTAGGCCTAAAATGAATGAATACTTCTTGACCTCTCTACAGTCTTTGATACTGTTGATCACCCTCTTTTCTGACACTGCCATCTCTCTGGTATAGGGCTTCCCCATCTCTCACCTGGCTTATTGCAATAGCCTCACTCGTTGACTTACCTGCTACAAGTCTCTCTCTGCTCTAATCAATCTTCTACTTGACTGTCAAGTTGATCTTCCTGAAGTGCAGATCTGACCATGTTAACTCCTACTCAATAATTTGTAGTGTAAAATATAAAATCCTCTGTTTGACATTCAAAGCCTTTTATAACTTGCTCCCTTCTTGGGGCAGCTAGGTGGTGCAGTGAATAGAATAATAGCCCTGGAGTCAGGAGGAACTGAGTTCAAATCTGGCCTCAGACACTTAATACACACACACAAAAACTAGCCGTGTGACCTTGGGCAAATCACTTAGTCCCAATTGCCCTACCTTCCCCCCTCCAAAAAGCAAAAAAAACCCCAAAGCAAAACAAAACTTGGCCCCCTCCTATTTTTCCAATCTTCTTATACCATACCCATCCTTATAAACTCCGAGATCCAGTAACACTGGCTTCCTTGCTTTTCCTTGCACATTATACTCTGTCTCCCAGCTCTGAGCATTTTCTTTTCTTTTTTCTTTTTTGCTTTTTGGAGGGCAATTGGGGTTAAGTGACTTGCCCAAGGAGTTTTTGTGTTATGTGTCTGAGGCCGGATTTGAACTCAAGTCCTTCTGATTCCAAGGCTGGTGCTCTACTTACTGCGCCACCTAGCCACTCCCCGAGCATTCTCGTTGGCTGTCTCCAGTGCCTGGAATTCTCTTCCTCCTTTTCTCTGCCTCCTTAGCTCCTTGACTCCTTTCAAATCTCAGTTAAAAATCCCACCTTCTTCAAGAAGGCTTCCCCAGTCCTCCTTAATCTTAGTACCTTCCCTTAGTTCTTTCTTCTGAGATCACCCCAAATTTATCCTGGCTGTAGCTTGTCATAAATAGCTGTTTATATGCTGTCTCCCCCATTAGACTGTGAGCTCCTTGAGAGCAGGGACTATTTTTTGCCTTTCCTTGTGTCCCTAGTGTTTAGTATAGTGGCAGTTACACAGTAGGCACTTAATACTTGTTGACTAACTGTTGACTGAATAAATGAATTGTAAAAATTATTAAACATTGTCTGCCACATGCTATGTTAAATGCTGGTGTTTGTTCTTTTCCCCCATATTTCTCCTTCAAAATTCAGTCTCTAGCCTTTTTTACTAGTCCAGTCCCCTCCAAGGCACCGTCACTATTTCCTTCTTATCGTTTGTCATGAGCCTTCTTTCTTCCCCTTCTCTTTCTCTCACAAACTGCTTCCATAAAAGCCAGAAGTAGAATGTTCCCTAGCAGGTATGGGAAGCAGTAATTTAAGACCTAAGGCTCAAAGCCTCTAGTTATCTTTTCATGCCAACCAGCCCCCCAAACCTGGCTATTAAAAAGAAAAATCTCTGTCTGGGAAGGAGACTCAGGCTAACCTTTTTGCTTTATTCTAACATTGGGGAATCTTGATATTAAGGTAACAATTCAAAATGAGTTTGTTGTAGAGGACAGATTCTGAATTAATTAAATCCAACTTTTCATTTCCCATCCTCAGTCCTATGAGGAGGGACTGAATTATTTCAAGAATATGATCTGATTCTGTTTCTAATTTTGTTTTTCTTCACATTCAGAATAAATTGATCCTAAGATAGAAAGAAACTGACTTCAGTAATACTAAACTGATCATTTTGATCCCCAGATTCTCACTTCATATTCACGTTGATCTACACAGTTGAACTAGTTTATAAGACCAGTAAGAAAGAGACCTCCTAAACTAAAATAGGAGAAATGTCTCATTGGGACACAAGGAAATGGAATATTTTTCTCATGTTTCTCTACTGTTTTTGTCTTAATCTTGACCTTTCTCAGTATTAGAGTCCTTGTTCTTCTCCTCTCTCTACTTTTGGGGTATGTGTGTGTGTGTGTGTGTGTGTGTGTGTGTGTGTGTATGTGTGTGTGTGTGTGTGTGTGTATGTGCCCACATATGTGCACCCTTAGGAACCAATAACTTCCTCTCCCAGGACCCTTTCAGAGTTTATAATCTGTATGGGGAAAGAAGACACAGACATGTCAAAAGACAACTAACATTACAGGATGGAAGACTCTAAATTCTAAAGAAATGTGGAGAATAAGAACAAAGGGAATTCAAAGGTCTAGGAGCAAGAAAAGGAACTGTTATTAGCTGTCATAAAGATGATCACCTTTCCTCCAGGAACACCTTACTTGTAACGTGTGATCCAGTGACTGTGGCCTCCTGCAAGTTCTATAAACAAGACACGCCATTTTGCAACTCAGGGCATTTTCACTGGCTGCTCCCCATGTCTGGAATACCCTCCTCCCTCTTCTCCACTTCCTAGCTTCCATGGCTTTCTTCATTGTGGATAACATGCTGTCTTTTGTAAGATGCCTTTCCCATAATATTAATGCCTTGCCTCTGTGATTATCTCCCACTTCATCCTGTGTTTATCTTGTTTGTATGCCCTTGTTTACATGCTAGCTCCCCCATTTAAACATAAGCTTTTTGAGAGCAAGGACTGGTTTTTTTTTTGCCTTTATTTCTATCTCCAGTGTTTTTCAGAGTACCTGGTTGATAGTACACACTTAATAACATATTTTATTTCATTTGATCCCCACAATAAGGTATGAGGGACTGAGCTCAATTGTGAAGGACCATATACATGGCTTTGAGGCTAAATTTGCAGAGCCTGCCATAAATGCTCCGATCACATTTATTGTGTACTCTGTATCTCAGGTCCCAAGAAACAGAGGAGCTCATAAGACCCCCAGGGAAACAGAAGCCCACCCCCTAAGTTTCTGATAGACCCTTCTATCATAGGTACGGAAGCGAGGGTGACATACAATGACAACAGAGAGGAGAAAACTCCAAGTGATTTTGATCAAGCCACTACAACCTTCCCAGAGCCTTGCCTGCCATCTACTTGTCTGTTCTTTCATACGTGGCCATTCATCAAAGTCTTACAAGTTGACCAGGGTATACGAGCATTAATGGTAATGTGGGGCTAGTTTAGTTAGATCTGGGTGGGCTCTCATATACATCTAGTGCACAGCTTCCTCTAAGCTCCTCTCCACTGTGATTATTGCCAACACACAGATCTCCCCTCTTGTGCAAACCATCTCTCCTCTGCTCCAGCTCTATGAGTGTTGCTGATGAGATTTCAGATTCAGCTGGGTATGAGTGCTTAATACTTCCATAAATGGAGATGAGATTTTATTCTCAGTGGATTTATATTTGTGTTTCAGTGCTTCAGGGATCCATAATTTCATCAGCATATGTCTCCCTCCACTGGTAGAGATCATGATCTCCATATGCTTTAGGGGCATGATGACAAAAACAGTAACTACAGCAAACACTGACTGAGTGCCCACTCTGTGCCAGGCACCAGGTTCTGGAGATGCAAAGAAAGGTAGAGACTATTCTTTCCCCCAAGAAGCTCATAGTCTATTGGAGACAACATGCAAACAGTATGTCCTAAGAAGCCATAGCTAGAGATAGGGTAAATTGGGGGTGATTTAAAGGGAAGGCAGCAACATGGAAGGAGATGAGGAAAGGTTTATTACAGGTGAAATTTGCGTTGAAACTTGAAGGAAACTGGAGAAGCCCAGAGAAAGATGAGAGGAAGAGAATTTTAGGCATGAACTAGGTTAATGAAAAGGATAAATAATTTTCATGAGCTGCTAATGCCAATCCTCCTACAAAATCCCAATCATCACCCTACCTCATGTTGATGAATACACTTAGCCAGGATGGGTCTTAATGGTGGCCATGCCATCTATGACTAGGTCCATACTTGTTGGACCTGCCAGAGATTACACTTCATTGATGGGGTTATCTCTAAAATAGAATATTGTTCTAAATTTCCCATGCTATAATAGTAGTTTAGAGGTCAATGAGTCTCTTTTAAAAACAAAACTACAAAGATCTATAGTTCATTTTAGTTGACCATGACAAGATTTCTCATATAGGCATACCCCTAGTCATTCTATTTAATTTATTATCAGTACTCATATTCACTAATTTTTTCTTGGATTCCTTATATATACAATGTCCAAGGGAGCATGACATGACATTTTCCCCCTAAATTGAGAGAGAGCTTCTGTGCTCTTGGCTATTCTTGTCCCCTCTATTCTTGTCTGATGTTCAATTATGGAGTCAAGACACTCTAATATATGAAGAACTAAATTATATAGAGTCAAGACACTCTAATATATGAAGAACTAAACAAAAACATTCATTGCATCTATGACACACTTTAAAGTCTGGAAACATGATCAAGATAATTAAAATTAAGATGAGAAATTCAAGCTATGAATTAAAATGAAGGCACTGTTGCTCTTTGTTTGGCCGTCCAACCCCTTATGATCTCGTTACCACCTATGTAGCAAAATGATAGATAGGCTCTTGAAAGACTTCTATTCCTCAATATTCCACTTGATAATCAACCATGATGAAGAGCCACTCACACAACTAATGTGAGCCTATTTATATGCACCGATCCCCAAACTTGCATTACCCCTTATTTCTAGATCCCCTGAGGTGTTGGTTGGTATAAAGAATATTCCTCAACAGATTATCACTTGGAATATAAAGTTTTGTGCATAGGTTCCCTTTTTTATTTCCCAATATGGATTATGATTGACCATGAATAAAATCATTTCAAGAGGTGTTTCATAGAATTCAAGATTCAGAAGGGCTCTCAGCAGTTATCTAGTTAATGCATAGTCCAAAGGAATCCTTGCTGTAACATATCTGACAAATGGTCACCCAGCCTTTGCATAAAGACCTTCAGAGAGGGGGAGTCCAATACTTCTTGAAAGAGCACATTCCACTCTTGAATAGCTTCCTAATTTGCTTTCAAATGTAGAGATGAATATAGTGAAAGAGAGAATAATTTCTCTCCATTTTAACAAGAAAATACTATGGATTAAGTCAAAAGCACCAATATAGGCATTGTTGTATGCAGATGAATGGGTAAAAGGAAGAGACTAGAAGCAGTAGGACTTTGACACCAGGATCTCCCGTGTGGTATCCATCCATCAGAAGAGTGAGGATAACCCAGGGCTCCGTTGCTGCTTGCCCTACTCACCACCTAGGAAAGAATGTGTCATGGATGGAGGTGGGAAGAGATAAATTGATTTTGGCTGTACATTTGTCTTCTATTTCTACCATTGGATGGGAGGAATAGAGAATAAGCATTTTCATAGTGCTTATTAAGCACCAGCCACTTTGTTAAACACTTAAAATGTTAAGAAAACTTTTGGGCTGAACTACATGATCTCAGAGGCCTTTTCCAAAACTAAGGATCAATAATTATATAGAAACCCAAATGAAACAATTATGCTTCTTAGAAACAGGACTTGCCTACAGCAAGCTAGAGCGTCAACAACAAAATACCTCCCTTTTTGTGTATCACAGGTAGCACTGGTTGATGATCTTTTCTGAAGAATCTACTACTGTCCAGCTGCCAAATACATGATTGATTCATGGACCTGACACTAATCTGACTTCACCTCTCTGTTTATACTGTATAAAGAGAGCTTTCTCTGAAGTTAGTGTGAACTAAGCATGGAAGAGAGACACCAAGTTCTCAGGTGAATTTTAAACACTCAAACATATTCATGTTACTATTATACACTCCCATATAACACAAACCTGTTATTTTTTTTTGATTATATAATGATGCTGAACTTACTGGACTTTTAGGAATGTCATTTTCTCCTCTGATTTGTTGGAGTACTCAATATTTCTAATATGTTTCTGTTATCTGGGAGTGTTGTCCTTTACTCTTTCCTCATTATCTTAGCTCTTAGCATTACTGATGCATTTATTTTGTTGTAATGTATGCAATAAAGAATGTGAACATGCTTGGGAGTGTCCTTGCATTCCTGATTTCCTCCCTTTTGGCCAGGTGGGGCTGGCCCTCTGTCTGAAGCTCAGCAATTTCTGTCTTGTCTTTGCATTCTAATGTAGAAATAAATTTGAGACATAAAAAAACCTGCTCTCCGAGGTCTAGCCTATACAAGGCAATTTAATCAAAGTCATGAATTAGCATTTTCTAGTTGCTAGGGAATGGCACCTCTGAACATCTAACAAGTAGAAGCACCAAGAGCTGCTGTCTGAGACAGAGACACATTAGAGAGAGGTTAATTTAATTCTGACCAGCTTCTCATAAAAAGGTGAAGCTGCTTATATCATCTAGAGCCAGCAATGCATACAACAATTCCTTTGGATGGTTTTTCTTTTCTCAATTAAGATGTTTTAAAAAATCATTTCTCATGATCTAATGATATAACTTGTTCTATTGAAATTCTACCATCTATAATAAAAGCCAGAAAGGCAAAAATGGACAGCTTATCCTGGTCCATTCTAGCAATCAGCTCATTTTTATTCCTAAATACATCAATTAATTGGCTTACAACTTGTGAAATGAGCAAAAATGATTAGACTTGCTCATCAAATGTATGACTAAGCAGATTACGTTGTATGGTACATAGTGAGCTATTGAAATATAGCCAATAAAAGGTATATGGCATTTCATGTTAACATAGGTGCAGTTTTCTCCTATTAGTGGTGGGCATCAGACAATGGAATCTGATTCTTTTGGACAGTAGCAGTAGCTTCTGACTTAAGCTCCAGCTTTGTTATTTTTCTGAAAAGGAAAAACAATTATTTGAAAAAAATGAAACTATATTCAACTAAAAGAAATGTTTACTACTTTTTATGAGGCACTGGGCGGGTGAAAGGAATATAATATTTAGATGAAGAATGGTACCTGGCCTCATGTTGCTTATAGCCTGATAGGGGAGTGATATACAAGTATAGATGATTATCTTACATAATGAAGCACGAGAAGAGTCCTATTATAATGATGTGAAATAAAACTCCACGTGGAATCTAAAGAGAAGAGTTTTTATTGATGGGAGACCAAAAAGAGCTTTGTGGAGGAAGGAACTGCTGTATTGAATTTTAAAGGATGAGTTTACTGGATGTAGAGGTGGAGGGAAGACAAGGATAAAGAGGAGGAGCAGGATGAGGGGAAGGGTATTTGGATTGGGCAATTTCAAGGTCATGCACGACCTTTGCGAAAACAGTTTCAGTAGGGTTTTGAGGAGTTTAAATCTGAATAGCCTTCCCTGGCTGCTACTGCTTCATATGTGTTGTCTTCTTCTACTAGAATGTAAGTTCCTTAGGGTAGTGGCTGTTTTGCTTTTGATATTTGCATTCTAGCACTTAACTCTATTCTTGGCACATATGAAGACTTTAATAAATTATGTTCATTCTTTTTACTCATTTCATTCACTTCATCATACCTTCAATATATATGTTTGAGGAGAGAGTGGATTGTGGAATGGAAGAGGTGGTAGCATTGAATATAAGAAGCAAACAAACATTTCTTAAGTACATACTATATGCCAGACACTGTGTTAAGTACTTTACAAATATTATCTCATTTGTTCCTCACAATGAATCTGGGACATAGGTGCTATTATTATTATTCTCATTTTACAGTTGAGGAAACTGAGGCAAATAGTGGTTAAATGTCATTTCCTGGGTCACATAGTAAGTGTCTGAGTCTAGATTTGAATTTAGATCTTCCTTATTCTAGGTCCAGCATTCAATCTACTGTACCACCTAGATGTTTCTAGGCAATATTTTCAAGAAATTTTGCAGGAAGGAAAGATAAGAGTTAAGGAAAACCATTTGTTTTGGACTGGGGACATATGAATATGTTTTCAGGCAAATAGGAAGAAGACATTGGAGGAAAAGAGATTAAATCAATATGACAGATAAGGGAAGTATTAGCTATGAGGAAAAGGGATGCCTCTTCTGTGATTAAAAGGAAGGAGAAGAAAGTAGATGATAATACTAGAAAATTTTAAGGAAGGTAAGAGAAATGAGAGAGATTAGGTTGGATAATTTCCTACTTCACTGGAAAGACTGAGGTTAAGGAAGAACCATCATAAGAAACTTGGTGCCTGGAGAAAGCTTCACAGGACAGGTTATCTCTTTGTGTCAGAAGGAACTTGAAAAATACATATTTTGTCTTGAAAAAAGGACCTATTGAGCTGAATCTTCTTTTAAGTATAGAGTTATTGTAAATGATGATGAAATCAGTTGATATCTTTATGATGCCTTTTAAAGAAAAAAAAAAGAAGAGGCAATGAACAGAGGAGAAGCAGAAAATACCTTAGACATGAGAGAGATGTATGATAAGTGAATGACTTTGGCCTTCTGGCTCCAGGGGGTGTGCTGGAGCCAGCTCTATAGGGTTCCTGATAGCAGGAATTTTCAGTGTGAACATTTACACCTAAGAATTGGGAAATTCTACAAATCAAGGCCTGACATTGTTTTCTTGATTGTCTAGACTTAAGAAAATAATGAAAAAAATGGTAATAATGAAGATTGAAGTTTAAAATGTATCCTGCCCACATTTTTTTTTCAAGAGAAAGTTGTTACACATTTACTAGCATATCTGCCCAGCTCTTTCCCCATTTTCTTCTCAATAGCTTATCTACATCCTGTCTCAGCAACCAACTAAATTGAAAGAGTAAACTCTGAGCAGGAGTGAGAAGTGTCTGAGGAAGAACTGATGCCAGAGTTGGCAGACTGACAAATGATATAATTTACATGTCTTATGACACAGATGGTGAGGGCCTCCAGATGCTCCTGTTTGCAGATGACATTACATGGATCTGCCAAGTCCCAGAACACTGCAGAGCTTCCTAAACAAGATCCATAAACAGCAAAAAGAGCTTAGGCTCACTAGCTACTCAAGAAAAATCAAGTGAATGAACGTCTATTATTCAGACTATGATGTACAATGGGATAGATGGCCTATTGAGTTGGTCCATCAGGACAGTCTCATGGCAGATACTTCAGACTGACAATGATCTAGGTCCAGAATTGAAAAAGAGCAGAATGACTTGAATTTTATACAATACTTGTGCTTTTAATGATGCCTTGAAACAAAATTCCATTTTTTTTAACATCAACTTTCTCCAATTTTGCTATATGTCTGCAAACCAATGGATTTCATAATCTTTAAGAAATAAAAAAATGCAGGTCACAGAGATGTACAATGTGGGTGTAAATCATCTACAGCATATTATTACCACTGATGACTTGCGTGTGCATGTGCATGCATACATATCCTCATATATGCACACAAATACACATATCCCACTTAAATAGGACCATCAAAGAGACAGATGACTGAAAAAGGGTAGGCTAGTCTCATAGCCAGAACCAGTAATGATAAGTGAACAACCAATATACTGCATTGATACCTACATAATGTCGAGAGAGAGAGAGAGAGAGAGAGAGAGAGAGAGAGAGAGAGGAAAGCCTTTAGCATGTTGGATGTCCCCCTGTGGAAGTATTATGGGAAGACTTGGAGGATAAGTGTTGGAGGATAAGGTTGAATAAGATGAGAATAAGTGGATGGATTGAGTATCCACACTGATGAGATCACATGGAAGGAAATAATTGTCATGTGAAGAAATGTTTTGAAATTATGTACATTTGTTAAATATGAGCAAATAAATACCTTAATGTATCAAAATCTGCACATCTCCATGACATGCTAGTATAGTGTTCTATAATTAATAGTTGCTTATTTTTAATAATAGTTTGCAGAACTTAAATTTGAAAAAGAAACACATAAAATCCATTAAATTTGGCATTTCTATTGACCAAAACAGATTACTTAAATTCCAAATATAATATTTTTAACATGCATAATATAGGTACAATAGTAATAAAAATCTAGTTTTTTCTTTAGTCTCACCTGATATGACCAGCATGTTATGGGAATCTGTTTGAAATGACAGCGCTCCATTGCCAGTTGTAGTCAAATGCCCACGTGTGTGTGCATGTGTATAGATTTTTTTCTTCAAAAACAGTCTTATCTGTCATATCCATCAGATTTTCAAAGTAATATTTGCTGAATGGTGAGAGAGATCCTCATGCTATAAAATTATAATTCAGTTGAAGAATTGTTTTGATCTACAGAAGATGTACAAATAGTTATGTTTTATTTGTTTATAATTTTAAAAAAATCACTTACGTTTTGATTATGCAATGAATTATTCTTTATTCTAACAGAACAGATGACTTTGAGGGGAATGAAATGATTAAAAAAAAAGAATTGGCAAGAGGAATAATATTTTCTCTTAGAATTATCATGTTACCATTTAAGTGCTTTTATATACATTATTTCATTTGAGTCTCACAACAACCTTGGGAGATAGGGACTATAAGTATTATCCTAATTTTATAGGAGAGGAAATAGAGTCCTAGGGAGATTAAAAGTCATTAAATGTCAAAGGTGGGTTTTGAACACAGATCTGCTTTAATTTAAGTCCAGGACTTTTGTGCACAGTGTTGATATTTTCCATCTTAAATTTATGTATTAGTTGAAAGGCATAGTGGTGTGGCAGATAGAGAGTTGGCTGCAAAATCCAGAAGACCTGGGATGAAGTTTTTGACTTATATCACCTATATGATCTTGGGAAGTCATCTAATTTCTTAGTGTACCATGCAACTCTCTAAGACTGTAAGAAATACAGAAGTTGGTGATCTGCAGTGGTAAACAAATGTTCTTTATGGGGCAGCCCCCTACACCAATAAAATTATAGGTCTGTAAAAAACCCAAATGAACTTGCTAAAATTTTTTTTGAGGGGGGAAGGCAGGGCAATGGGGCTAAGTGACTTGCCCAAGGTCATACAGCTAGTAAATGTTAAATATTTTTCTTATTGTTTGTATGATACTTAAGACTCTCCACACTAGTATTGTCTGCCCTAGATTTTAAGGCTCTTGCAAGCGAAGTCTTAGTTTACATTCTTGTCAGTAAATACTTGTGCATTGAGGATTAAGTTTGATGGTGAAAGGTAGTGGACATAATATCTATTGTCTTGGAGTTTATAATCTTGTTGGGCGTATAAAACTACATGGAATTTTAAGTCCAGTTAAAACACTGTCTCTTTGGATTGAAAAGAAAAGAAAAGAAAAAAGAAATACCAAGAAAAAAGTGAATATAGTTGGAGAAACAAAGAGACTGTTTTTTCTTTTTTTCTTTTCTTTTCTTTTCTTTTATTTTATTTTATTTTATTTTTCAGATTCTGCACATTTATTAGATCAGGTTGACTCAAGTGATGCCAAAATACAAGGTGATATATTCAGCTGTGACACTTCCAAAATGTAAGGAAATAAAGTCTATGTAGTTGGGTTCCAAAATCCCTGGTTATCAGTTTTCTCATCTCTAAAATGGGGGAAATAATACTATAAATGCCTCAAAGTTTATTATAGAGAA
>CM053587.1:179506951-179560771 GCA_028646515.1 Pseudochirops corinnae | reverse complement strand
TATTCTCTTCAATGAGCTTTTGAAATTCTTTTTCCATCTGGAAAATTTGGCTTTTTAAGGCATTCTTCTCCTCATTGGCTTTTTGGGCCTCTTTTGCCATTTGAGTTAGTCTGTTTTTAAAGGTGTTATTTTCTTCAGTCAGGTTTGGGTTGTTGGCTCTCTTTTCATGATTTTTTTGCATCATTCTCATTTCTCTTCCCAATTTTTCCTCTACTTCTCTTACCTGATTTTCAAAATCCTTCTTGAACTCCTTCCTGGCCTATAACCAGTTTATATTTTTCTTGGAAGTTTTTGGTGCAGGAGTTCTGACTGTGTTGTCTTCCTCCTGTTCCATGCTTTGATCGTTTTTGTTCCCAAAAAAGGAATTTAAAGTTGGATGGCTGTGCTTGGTTTGCTTCCTTTGCTTGCTTATGTTGCCAGTCTATTACTTGACTTTTGAGCTCTTTGCCACAGTAGAACTCTGCTCCCAGAGGACATAGCTTTGTCCCAAATTGCTGGAGTTTTTACACTGCTCTCACTCTGGGAGCAGAGGCTGGACCACACTCTGTCCCACCCAGGTTTAGCAGAGTTCCACTGACCTTTTACTTTGTCTTTGGCATTTATAGGTTGATAATTCTGGAAACCACCACAGATGCTGTTGATCCACTCTCCTGAATGCTCTGTGGCTGGTCTGGGGTTAAAACCTTGGACTCACATGGGGTTGGGGTCAGCTCCCAGCACACTGAGATGAACCCTTCGTGTCTGTCTGCCGGGCTGTCTTCAGCAGGAGATTTGTTTCTCTTTGTCACTTTGTGGGTTCTGTAGCTCTAAATTTTGTTTAGAGTTATATTTTATAGATGTTTGAGGTGGTTATGGGGGGAGGCAGGGAGTTTTCCTGCTTCTATGCCATCATCTTGACTCCACAAGAGGTGCATTTTTAATATACTTAATATTAATTAGCAATATCAATTAATGTAACTAATCAACATGTGGCAAATTGCCAGCAATTGTAATAAAATGCTATGGGAGTTGCCTATTTGAGCATCTGTACTAAGCACAAAATTGAAATATTAGTAAATCCCTAAATATCATCTCATTAAGGTTTTCATTCAATAGATTAAGAGCTGAAGGGGACATTAGAGACATCAAACCCAACCTTCTTATTTTAGTGGATCAAGAAGTTGAGACACAGAGAGACGTACAACCTTGTTGTACAAGGTCCCACAGCTAGTGCCTAAGGTGGGATTTGGACCCAAGTCTTTCTGACTTTACCTCCAGCACCCTATATACTTACTAGACAATACAGCTACTCTAGCATATTTAACATAAGTGACATATGAACAAGACTTCTTAATATTTTGGGGAATTGATAAAGCAGGTTATTTTTATGCCTGGAGCAAGTTTCAAGAACTTCGACTCTCGCTTCCCATAATACCTCAAACCTAGTTTCAGTTTGTTTTTCTAACTTGCCACCTCAAACTTTCCCTCCTTCCATCTATTTTCCCCCCAGTCTTACCTTTCCAGGCCTGTCTCCTGCTATCCAAGTCCTTCTTTCTTCCAAAAGAGAGATTTTTTGGTTCCCCTTTTGGGTAGTAGCATAAAGGAGAAATTGGCCTGTTATGATTTTTGCCCTTAAAAGATGAAGAAAATGTTAATATGTAAATTACATTTAAATGTGCATTGTATATACATTCTCGCCCTCCCACCAGAGTTCTGGTTGTTAAACATTTCCCCTTATACCACTTGACTGAGAGCTAGTATGCTAGAAATCTGAAGCCAAACTGTCTCTATGTTCACTGTAAAACTGGGAGAAGCACTACATTTAATTGTCCAGATTGCACCAGAAAGAACAATAATCAGTATATTTAAGTAGGAGAGTAAGCTGCTTCCTGATCTCAACTTGTATCTTTGATTCCCATGCCTTTGCACAAACTGCTTCAGATATGTGATCAGAATTTGTTTCCTTAAAAATGAATAAATTCTGGAGAAATTGGGAAAAAATGTGTTTCCTTCTCACCTCTACCTCTTAAAACCCCTAATTACCTTCAAGGTTTCCTTCAAGCATCACATCCTACACCAACCTTTTCCTGGTTCACCTAGCTGTTACTGCTTTCTTGCTCTTCAAATTCTCTTATATTTACTAATCTGTGTACATGTTGCATTGCCCCAGTAGAATGTTTGGTGAGGAAACTCCTATGCAGATGAATGCATATGAACAATAATTGTTGCAGATGGTATATTAATATGCGTTATCTACATACGCATAGAATGAAATGATAAATGACTCCTGTTAATTTTTCCCTCAGAGCAGCTTCATACATATAGACAATGAACAGAAGTCAATATTATAAAATATACATCATAAACTACTTAGCTTGGTTTTATGTGAATTAAATGCAGTTGAACAATAATTCTGCAACTTGTAGTCTTTGGGAGTAGCCAATAGCAGAGAGAAAGTTAAGTGTCTTACTCAGGGTCACATAGCCAGTATGTGTCTGAGGAAGGAATCCAAGCTGTCCTTACTCCAAGGCTGGCTATTTATCCACTATGGTTCACTGCTTACTCCTCTCCTCCATAAAGATAAAGAGTATTTCAGCACTTCAAGAAGCTGTGATTTTGTTGGAGTTGATATTTCTTCCAAAAGAAAAAAAAAGAATAACATTCCTGAATGTCTTAGAGTACATTTAATTTAATGAGTTGTTGGGATCAAAAGAAAAGAAAAATCATTTTCTGGATGTGAAACTTCTTGTAATTAGAAATTTTGAACTTAGTTGAATATGTCCTCAGTTGGCTAACAGCCATAGTCTGCAGTCAGCCTTGGACTCAAAGCCTTTCCAGTTTTGGAAGTTCTTCCAAAGATTTCCGTCTATCAGAATTGCCAGTAGAAGTAGTAGTAGTAGTAGTAGTAGTAGTAGTAGTAGTAGTAGTAGTAGTAGTAGTAGTAGTAGTAGTAGTAGCAGCAGCAGCAGCAGCAGCAGCAGCAGCAGCAGCAGCAGCAGCAGCAGTAGCAGTAGTGATAGTAGTAGTAGCAGCTGCTATCTACTATTTGCCAGACACTGTGCTGTCTTTTTATAAATATCATCTCATTAGATCCTTACAGAAAACCTGGGAGATAGGTTAAGTAACTTATCCAAGCTCATCCAGCTAGTAAGTGTCTAAGGCTGAAAATTTAAACTCAGGTCTTTTTGACTCCACACCCATTGCTCTATTCATTGCACTACCAACTGCCTCTAACTAATTAACAATTAATTGAAAAATTGATGTTAAAACTCTCTTTACTGCCTTCAAGAATCCCAGGTCTCCTCTATACCACAATGAAGCACCAGAGAAGATCTTTTATGGAAGTTTACATATACATACAAACATGATACTATATATATAATGTAGCATATGAATATACATAATACTATGTATAAATATATATTTATATGTAATTATAACCATATAAACAACTTTTTCTTCATAGAGATATAGATATGTGTGTTTATGTGTGTGTGTGTGTGTGTGTGTGTGTGTGTGTGCAAGTGTGCATATATACTAAACAACAACCGTACAGAACAGAGATTGCTAAGTTTTTGTATCTGGTGAAGCCTATTGAGCCCTTCTCAGAAAAGTGATTTCAAATGTATAAAATAAAATAAAACATATTGGGTTTGAAAGGAAACTAATTCCACTGAAATACAGCTATGAAAATATGTATATATATATATATATATATGTACATATATATTTAATAAACAAATTAATTAATTCTCTTGTTTATATCATTCATTTCCATGAAATTTTGAGTTACAAATTTTCTCCCCATCTTCATGGATCTCAAGTTAAGAACATCTTTCTTATCCTTGGAAATCTTCAGGAAGAAGACTATCTTTAATGGTTAGACATTGACCTATCTGAAGGCATGGGGTCGAATCCTATGATCTCCTGGGATCCCTTCCAACTCTGTTGGGAAAAAGCAGAAAACCTTGGCAAACTAGCTTTTAAAAAGGGCCAGGAGAGGTAGATGTTTAGGATAAATTATGAAAAATGGAATACTTGGAAAAGCAACCGTGCAGATTGAATTTTGCATTTTTAGGTTCAAGAAGTTGCCTCATTTTGTAATGTCACAAAGCTCTCTACAGGCTTTCTGGTTAACAAAAGTCAAACCTATCCTAGTTTCGTCACAGAAATTACTTGTTTCTATAATAAAGAGGCAGGGAAAAGAGTTGTGGTGATAAAAGAAGAAATTATTAGTACTATTCATCCCTTCTCCACTCCCAAATTCTTTTGCAGAATAAACAAAAAGGAAGGGAAAAATAACTTGCCATTTCTGTAACAACAGCATTGTTGTGCTCAAACCACACAATTTTCCGTGAGGAGAGATTTGCAGCAAGCTGGAGGAGTTCTCTGATTTTTATCCTCACTAAAGATCTGACCTTGCAAACAGCTTCTGGGAAGCAGGAAAATATTATTAGAGAATATCCTCTGGTGAAATGAATATCAAATCCTTCTGTTATAATGTTCCCCACATAGAAGCTATTATACTCTTTCATTCTTTGTTCTATTTGTTACTATCACATTCCTCTTTGTATGTTAAAAACAGATCTGCTGGAGTCTGTTTGCATTTCAGAAATGTAAAAAGTCAAGATCTATTCTCTATTAATAAACAATGGCTCTTGTTTTGTATTAATTTTTCTGTCAGGTATGATTTTTCTCTGTTATAACAATTCTGGGGAGATATTGGCCAATACTATTTCCATTTCACAGTATTATATATACACATATGTATATATAATGTTAAATATAGCATATATGCATATATAACATTTGCATATTATATGACGTTATTTTTTTTTCTTAGCAATGAATTACTTGGGGAATATGCCTAGGAATGGCATCCTTGAATCAAAGGGTGTCAGCATTGTAGCAACTGTATTTGAATAATTCCAAAAAGCTTTTCAGAATAGTTGTACTATTCTGCTCTACGAACTGTGGGTTGGTGTGCTTACCTTTGTAAAATTCCTCTAACATTTACTATTTCTACCTCCTATCATTTAAGGTTGTTATGATCTGAATTTTTCTTCTTACTACTTAATTGGAGCATTCTTTCATGTAGTTGTTAATAATTTGCAAATATTTTTAAAAGTTTGTCTTCTCACTGCATCTCATATCCCTCACTGGAACACACTCTCCTTAAGGGAAAGAATTGTTTGTCTTGTTCATACCTTGTGCAATTTTCAGGATGAGAAGAGCAGAATTGCAACTGATATATATCAGCAAATTTGACTTTTATTCTTGACAAAATTCTTAAACCTGTTTATTAACAGGGAAAATGAAGCAAACACCGAGATGGTCAAATGACAAAGAATCACTCAGTGTGGTTTCCTTAAGAACAGGTTATAACATGATAATCTCATTGCCTTTTGTTCACAGAATTACTAAAAAGGTAGATTTACTATGCTATATATATATATATAGTTTACATAGATTTTAACAAAGCATTAAAAAAAGTACCTTGGAATGTTTTTTAATGGAAAAGATACAGAGATATATAAGGACTAGACAATTAGTGGTATAATTAGTCATTTCGGAACTGATTGAATTAAACTTCATAGTTTAATGGTTTGATGCAAAATTATAAGAAGTTCTGATAAAGCCAAGGAGTAGCAGCTTTTCAGAAGAATGCTACTGTGAATAGCTTTTAAAGTTCTGATTACACAGTATAGTGAACACTCTATTTATTCCATAACAAATCAGAGCAAAACATTCACAGAAAATCAAGATACAGCATTCATGATATTAGAACTTATCACAAAGAATCAAAATACAGCATTCATAATGACTTATCACTAAAATGGCCACATAGTTTTCACTAAAGTGGTCACAATAGTTTTCAACAAAATATAACCATTTAGTCAATCACAAAATCCTTAATTCAATCACAAAGTACAAAAGTCAAAGTTCTCCACCCCTAGGTCACAGTAAACCATAGTCTTCTCAGTCAGTACATAGTATCCAAGTAAAATCTTCTTTCACCTTGACTTGAGGCTGGTTCTCAGCTTCCATGATTCCTCTTCAATGGTCCCAGCTCCAACTGTCACCTGGGTTCAAAGGCAGGCAGCCCCTAGTTCCTTGTCCAGCTCCTTGTCCCATTCTTCATCCAGTTCCTGTTCCATATTGAAGTTCACAGTGTCCAGGCCACTTCAAGTCCTTCACAGTTCCTGTTTCTGGGAAGACAAAGGTTGACAGAGCCACAATAATATTCACACATTGCCAGCACCATCATCAATTCACTATCTGCCTGTGAAGTGAACTCAGACTCACCAACAAGGTCTGAGAACTCAACACAAATCATCAACATAGAAATCAACACAGACCCACAAACAAGGTCCAAGAGGTCAGCACAAATCATCAGTAAAGTCCTAGGACCTCCAAAACCTTCTTCCAGGACTTTGGTAAACATATAACCAGAAAATCCTCTTTCAGGGCTTCCAGTAAGGTGCCAGGGCTTCTGTACAAAGTATCACAAACAAACATCAACACAGATGGAGCAAACAAACAGAGTGCTGGGATACCACAAGTTTTCTCTTTCTTGACTCTGCCACCACTCTTCTCAATTCTTCCTGTCTCTAGCCCTGGGGCTCTCCTTATATAGTCATTAGCTCCTCTCCAGGAGTTCATAAGTTCTAGGGTTCATAAGTTGTGGGGTTCACATGTTCTGTTTTTTAACAGACTTTATACAAGGCTCAAAAGTTTGAACTGAGGAAAGGTGTTAATTCAATGGCTGAAACAAGGTGTAAATTACTTCTGTGCTTGCCATTACAGTTCTAAGTGGAAAGACCCTTGGAATCTCTGTTTGGCTGTCTTTTTTTTTTTTAAGCCGTTTTTGTCAATGACCTCAATAAAGGCATAGATGGCATGTTTATCAAATTTGTAGATGAAAGAAAGTCGTAAGGGATAATTAACACACTAGACAGAATCAGGAATAAAAAAAAACATCTCAGGTTAAAACATTGGATGAAATCAAATAAGATGCAATTTAATAATGATGAATATAAAATATTAAACTCAAGTAAAAAAAAAACTAATTTTGTAAAGATTGAAAGAGTTCTAGGGTTTTTATTGCACTGCAAACTCAGTATGAGCCAACAATGTGATACAATAGCCAAAAAAAGGTAATGCAATCTTATGCTGCATTAAGAGAAACATATTGTTTAGGAGTGAGGAAGTGACTGTTGTATTCTCTGTGGTCAAAACATACTTGAGGTACTACATTCAGTTCTCGTGCCACATTTTAGGAATAATGTTATTAAATTGGACAGTATCATTAGGAGGACAACCAGATTGATAAAGGGCCTCCAGTTCATCCATCAACCAATTACTTAATAAAGATTTATTAGGCATCTACTATTGCTAAGTTTTGTGCTAAGTAGTGGGGATACAAAAAAAAAAGGGGCAAAAGATAATCCTTGGCCTCAAGGAGTTTACAATCTAATTGGGGAGATCAGAAATTAACAAAGGGAATATTCATGGAATAAGAAAATTGATTGAAGGAACTAGGAGTTATTTAGCCTGAAGAAAAGAAGACTCAGAGAGCATATGATAGCTGTCATCAGGTATTTAAGTGCTGTCATGTGTAAGGGGAGTTAGATTTGTTCTATTTGGCCCCGAGGGCAAAACTAGGAAGACTGAATAGAAGTCACAAAGAGACAAATTTAGTCTGGATGGAAGGAACAGCTTCCTAGCAATCAGAAACAATCCCAAAATAGAACAGGTTGCCTTGGGAGGCAGTAAGTTTCCCTTCATTCAACAATTTCAAGTAAAGACTTGATTACCACTTGCTAAGTTCCTTGAAGATGGAATTTATTTTTCAGATATGGATTTGACCAGATGACCACTGAGGCCTCTTCTTACTTAGAAATCCCATGATTCTGATTCTAGTAATTCTCAGGGGGTATAGTTCACGGGATCGTAGATAAAGAGTTGGAAGGGACATTAGAGATTAACTTGTTCAATATCTCCTTTTACAGTTGAAGAAATTGAAAGTGCTTCGATGTTAAGTGATTTGTCCATTGTCACTGAGGTATTAGGGGGTAGATCCAGATTCAGCCCAGACTATCTGACTCTAAAACCAGAGCTCTAGTTATATGAGACTGAATTGATGTGATCATTCTTAGCATATGGAGAAATCTCTTCATGCCTTATCCTCTTAACCTAAAACACATTTTTATTAACAACCACAAAGCATATCTTGGAGACAACGAGAGGAACATGTTATTGGAACTTGACCAAAGCTACTGTTTGCCATGACCACATATTTTCATGATCGGCAACTTTTGGAATAAACCAACCTTTTCTGGAACAAAGAATATATCAGGAAAAAAATGGAAAAATATTGACTCTTAGTAACTGAAATAATAACCAATCTGATAACCTCAGGGACTTTTTGTTGAAAATAAAAAGATTCAACATAAAAATGACTAATTCATTGGAGATATATAGATTCAGGCTATATGTTAAGATCAGTTGGAAATGACTATTTCCAATAGGGGTGTGTGTAAACCCTTTAAATCACAACAGAGAGACAGTAAACATGATCCCCAAATAAATATGGGAGGGAACGACGTAGGAGCTGACAAGTGCAATGTATCCCTGAGGGAGCAAAAATTACATTCTCTATATAGATCATGTTTGACCACACTTTCACTTTTACGTTATCTTGTAATTGTTCTCTTTTGGTGACTCCTACCCATACCCTCATTTCTCTGATCCCATAGCTACTAGGGTCCTTACTACCTATGTTATAATTATAATTTTGTAGATAAGGTAACTGAGGCTGAATGAGATTAAGCAATTTGCTCAAGGTCAAACAGCTGGTAAGTGTCTGAGGTAGGATTGGAACTCATTTTCCTGACTCCAAGTATAACAACACTCTATCCCCTTTGCTATCTGGAATTCTCATGAAAATTCTCATTCTATTGGTGTTCTCGCTTCCTCATTCCTCTCCTTCAAAAAAAAAAATAGACAAGAAAAGCAAAACAACCCCATAAAAATCCCAATAAGCTGTCTAAAGAAATCACATATATCACTTCTTTTTCCCAAAGCAGTGAAAGAAGCAAAACATATAATTATGATATATAGAGTCCTTACTGAATTTTTTTGTCAAAATACCCACCTTATAAGGTTCAGTTTCTTCTGACATATATTTGGAGGCAATTAGAACTCTTATGGGGCAGGTAGGTGGCATAGTGAGTAGATACAGCTCTGAGTCTGCATTTAGTAAGACTTATTTTTGTGACTTCAAATCTGGCCTCAGATGTTTACTAGCTGTGTGACTCCAGGCAAGTCACTGAGACCTGTTTGCCTCAGTTTCCTCATATATAAAATGAGCTGGAAATGGCAAATCATTCCAGTATCTTTTCCAAACAACTCCAAATGGAGTCATGACATGTCTGAGAGAAGAGACTGAAATGACACAATAAACAAAAGAATTCTTACACTAAGATGCTTGATCCTCTTATATGCAATGTTGTTGTAAAGTCCTGTGGCAGGCATGTAATGAGAGAAGAAATCTCATCCTAGTTTTCTGGAGTTTAACATAACACAGTCTCCCACAGGGAACTGGCAAAGTAGAAACTAATACATTTGTTTTTGGCAGTGAGAAAGAAAAGTTCTTTCAGCTAAAACCAGCCAATTGTCCATACGGTAAGATGAAGATTAAAGGACAGACTATACAGTTTACTAAGCACTTGTATTCCTCAGAGAATGAATACTCTGTTTTGCAAGTCTCTAGATATGACAGAGAATATTCTCCCCTTATAGTTACTGTGGATAAAATCTGAACTGTGCAGATTTTTTTATTGGTAGAATATAGCAATTTACAGTGAATTAATGATAGGAATGGAACTGTTGTGGTTTCAGGGTGTGTTGTGGGTTCATCTCAAAGAATTCAGAGTCAGACCACCTCTAATCCAAGTACAGGCATTTATTGAGATTGACACCTCTCATGAAGCAGGCTAGGTTCCAAGAGGAATCAGTAACTTCAGAGAAAGCAAGATGGATTGTTATAGGATAAAGATGCAATTACATAACAGAAATTATGAATATTAAAAGGTGAGAGGGCTTTGTCAAAGGATTAGGTAATAAGGGAGAGGTCCTTTCTATGGTTCTGTGATCAAACATCTTGGTTGTGCTGCCCTCTGATTGGCTAGCTATTGTGGTCCTGTCTGGTCAAAATGGATAGTGAATTATTGTGGTCCTGTCTTGGGCTAAATGGATGATGTGATTATGACTGAGTACAAGAACACACCTGTTCAAATATGTGAATTGGATTTGGGGGCAGTAGCTAGCTAGGGGCAGTGATTGTATTGAGTCTGGGAGCCTGTAGTGTGGTTAAAGCCAGATTGTGTGGTTAAATCAGGATATGCCTGATGTTCGGTGGGGCCCATAAGGAAGTTAGAATATTGGGGTTGGGGGTAACTTTATTAGGATTCCACAAAAACATTTAAAAATGTATCAAAAATACTTATAAGAAGCTTTGTTTTGAAGCACTAGTTCTTTATAGAAAAAGATTCACATAGGGACAAGTACTGGTCATGTGACTTCACTGGGATAGGGAATTGCCCAGGTGAGGAAACTGCCTGTGCCAACACAAATTGGCCCCTTTCCTGCAATTTAGAGAGTTGCATGGAGCACCAAAAGGTTTGGTGACTTGTCTAGGGTCACATAGTCCCTCATTTGATGTGACCATCCCTGCTAGCTGCTGTCCTTTATTTCTACTCTTTCTGTTTAAGCTCCTTGAGAATGATCTGTATTCTTGGTGACTTCACTTCCCCTCCTCTCATTCATTTTTTAATTTTTTTATTTTTATGAATTAATTTATTTTTAGTTTTAAACATTCACTTCCACAAGATTTTGAGTTCCAAATTTTCTCCCCATCTTTCCCTTCCCCCCTCTCAAGACAGCATGCATTTTGATTACTCATTCCCCCAATCTGCCCTCCCTTTTATCACCTCCCCCACCCCTACTTCTCTTACCCCCTTCCTTTCTATTTTCCTCCAGGGTAAGCTAGATTTCTATACCTTATTGTCAGTATATCTTATTTCCCAGTTGCATATAAAAATTTATTTTGATATTTGTTTTTAAAACTTTGAGTTCCAAATTCTCTCCCTTCCTCTCTCCCCACCTACCTTCAATGAGAAGGCAGGCAATTTGTTATATGTTATACATGTGTAATCATACAAAATACTTCCATAATGGTCATGTTGTGAAAGACTAACTACATTTCTCTCCCTCCTATCCCCCCCATTTATTCTATTCTCTCCTTTGACTCTGTCCCTCATCAAAAATGTATGCTTTTGATTACCCCCTCCCCCAGTCTGCCCTGCCTTCTACCATAGCCCATTCCCTTATCCCCTTCCCCTAACTTTTCTGTAGGGTAAGATAGCTTTGAATGTATATGTTATTCCCTCCTTAAGCCAAATACAATGAGAGTAAGGTTCACTCGTTCCCTCTCACCTCCTGCCTCTTCTCCACTGTATAGTTTTTCCTTGCCTTTTTTTAAGTGAGAAAATTGATTCCATTTTCCCTTTCCCTTTCTCATTCTCCTAGTACATTCCTTTCTCACCCCTTAATTTTTTTTTGATATCATTCCTTCATATTCAACTCGCCCTGTGCCCTGTGTGAGTATGTGTATTTATGTATATGCATGTATGTATGTATATATGTATACATGCATATATATGTGTGTGTGTATTTCCTCCAAGTACCCTAATACTGACAAAGATCTCATGAGTTACAAACACCATCTTTCCATGTAGGAATGCAAACTGTTCAACTTTAATAAATCTCTTATAATTTCTCTTTCCTGTTTACCTTTTCATGTTTCTCTTGAGTCTTGTATTTGAAAGTCGAATTTTCTATTCAGTTCTGGTCTTCTCATCAAGAGTGTTTGAAAGTCCTCTATTTAATTGAATATCCATTTTTTCCCCTGAAGGATTACACTCAGTTTTGCTGGGTAGGTGCTTCTTGGTTTTAATTCTAGCTCCTTTGACCTCCAGCATATCATATTCCAAGCCCTCCAATCCCTTAATGTAGAAGCTGCTAAATCTTGTGTTATTCTGATTGTGTTTCCATAATACTTGAGTTGTTTCTTTCTAGCTGCTTGCAATATTTTCTCCTTGACCTGGGAACTCTGGAATTTGGCAACAATATTCCTAGGAGTTTTTGTTTTGAGAATCTCTTTCAGGGGGTGATCATTGGATTCTTTTAATTTCTATTTTCCCCTCTGGTTCTAGAATCAGAGCAGTTTTCCTTGCTAATTTCTTGAAAGATGATGTCTAGGGTCTTTTTTTGATTGTGGCTTTCAGGTAGTCCAATAATTTTAACATTATTTCTCCTATTTTTCAGGTTAGTTGTTTTTCCTATGAGATATTTCACATTGTCTTCTATTTTTTCATTCTTTTGGTTTTGTTTCATAATTTTTTGATTTTGCTTAAGTCATTAACTTCCATTTGCTCCATTCTAATTTTTAAGGAATTATTTTCTTCAGTGAGCTTTTTTATCTTCTTTTCCATTTGGCCAATTCTACTTTTAAAGGCATTTTTCTCCTCATTGACTTTTTGGACCTCATTTACTATTTGGTTTAGTTTATTTTTTAAGGTGTTATTTTCTTCAGTTTTTTTTCCTTCAACAAGCTGTTGACTTGTTTTTCATGATTTTATTGCATCACTTTAATTTCTCTTTCCAATTTTTCCTCTACTTGTGTTACTTGATTTTCAAAATCTTTTCTGAGCTCTTCCATGGCTTGTGACCAGTTCATATTTTTCTTGGAGGCTTTAGATGTAGGAACTTTGACTTTGTTGTCTTCTGTTTGTAAGTTTTGATCTCCTTTGTCACCAAAGTAAAATTGTATAGTCTGAGCTTTTTTCCATTGTTTGCTCATTTTTCTAACCAATTATTTGAATTTTAACTCTTTTTTAAGGTAGGTATCTGATTCCAATGTGGAGAATGTACTGTTTCAAACTTCAAAGATTTCATGCAGCTGTTTTCAGAGATATTTCTAGGGAATGGTAAATTTTCAGTTCTTCCAAGGTGGTATGATCAAAGGAGAGATGTTTACTCTTCTCCTGGCCTGTGCTATGGTCTGTAAGTGACCACAAGAACTCTTTTCTCCACTGAAACTGTGAGGAGGATTTCCTCTCCACTGCTGCCACAAGCTCCACCATGCCAACTCTCCTCCTTGCCCCTGGACCACCACCCAAGCCTGTGACCTAGGTCAAAGCACCAGCCTAGCAAGATAATCCTGCCTCAGCACCAGCAAAATGATCCCTAAAATCTCCCTGTGATCAGTTGCTCTATTCCTTCACTGTCTGTAGGCCCAGAGCTTTGGAAGCAACTGCAGCCACTGTTGCCACCCCACAACTGGGACCAGGCTACACTGGTCTCACACCCAGGCCTGACAGACCTTCAAAGCTGTCTTTGGAATTTGTGGGTTGAGAAGTCTGGAAACCACCAGAGCTGCCAGTGATTCAGTCCCCTGAGGCCTCCTCCAGGTTTTCTGGGTCCTGGTCTGCACTGGTGTAATTTGCACTAAACTGTGCTCCTTTCTCCAATTGGCACAATGGACCTTTCCTGTTGACCTTCTAGGTTGTTACGGGCTGGAAATTTGCTTCACTCTGTCATTTTGTGGGTTCTGCTGCTCTAGAATTTGTTTAGAGTCAGCTTTTGTAGGTGTTTGGAGGAATTTGGGGGGAGAGCTCAAGCAAGTCTCTGCTTTCACTCTGTCATCTTTGCTCCATCCCCTCCTCTCATTCACTTTTTTTTGGAAGGGGGAAAGCAGAGCAATTGGGGTTAAGTGACTTGCCCAAGGTCACACAGGTAGTAAATGTTAAATGTCTGAGGTCAGATTTGAACTCAGGTCCTCCTGACTCCAGGGTTGGTGCTTTATTCACTGAGCCACCAAGCTGCCCCTCTCATTCACTTTTAAACCCTGAATAGTCTGGTTTCCAACAGGAATCAGTCCTTGTCTGGAGCTGCCATACCATCAGGAGTCCCAGCAGTACTTCCCAGTTGCCTCCTACCTCCCCTGCCTACTCTTTGGTAATGCTGTTGTTATTTTTTTTTCCTCTTGCTTTTGTATCCCCAATGTGTAAGACAGTTCCTGGCATTAGTAAGTATTCAGTAAATGCCATCTATCTTTAACTGAAACTATTCTGTCCAGAGGTACAGTTGATCTCTTAAACTACATCCTTCTTGAACTCACTGCAGTCTTTGATACTGCTGACCATCCTCTCCTCCTGGATACTCTCTCCTCTCTAGTTTTTTCTATGACATTATCTTCTCTTGGTCCTCCTTCTACCTGTTTAATCGCTTCTTCTTAGCCTTCTTTTCTGAATCTTCTAGGTCTTTTCCATTAACTATGGATTTCCCCCAAGGATTGTTACTTGGCCCTCTTCTCTTCTTTCTCCATACTATTTTGCTTGGTGATCTCATCACTTCCCACGGGTTCATTTATCATTTCTATGCACATGATTACCAGATGTGACTATCCAGCCCTAATCTCTCTGCTGAGTTTATAGTTCTATATCACCTTCTGGACGTTTTTCATTGGATGTCCTGAGGCATCTAAAAATTCAACAAGTCCCAAACAGAACTCATTAATTTTCCTCCCAAGCCCAGTTTTCTTCCAAATTTCCCCATCAGTTCCAAGGAAACTATCATCCTTCTACTTGCCAAGGCTTACAATCTTGTTTCTATCTTCAACTGTTGTCTCACTCAAGCCATGTAGCCAACCCATTGCTAAATATTGTTTTTACTTGTTCATTTCTTATATACATCCCCTTGTCTCCACCAACACAGCTTCCTCTCTAATTCATTCCCTCTGACTTGCACTATTGCAAAAACAAATATAATATTGGTCTTCCTGCTCCAAGTCTCTACACATGCTAATTCATCTTCTGCTCTACTGCCGAAATGATTTTTTTTTTTACAAGCTTAGGTCTGATCAGTTCTTTACTTAATAATCAGTTGCTCCCTATTGCCTCCAAGATAAAATATAAAATCCTCTATTTCATATTTAAAGCTCTTCATAAATAGGTCATTTCCCTCCTTTCCAGTCTTCTTGTACTTTATTCTCCTCCTTATACTCTATGGATCATCTGCACTGGCCTACTTGTTGTTCTTTACCCTAAACAATCCACCTCTTGACTCTGTGTATTTGCACTAGTTATGTCACATGCTTGAAATGCTCCCCCTTCTTACTCTTGCTTCTTAGCTTGATCAGGCTGTTTCAAAGCTCAGCACAGATCCACCTTTGGCAGGAGATCTTCTCAGTCCCAGTTCCTCTTTCTCATTTACTGCCTTCCCTCTCAAATTTACCTGCTATTTACATTGTGTATATCTCGTATCTGTAGTTATTTTCATATTGTCTCTTCCCCATTAGAATGTGAACTCTTTGTGATCAAGGATTTTTTTTTTTTTCTTTGCATCCTTAACACTCAGCCCAGTGCTAGTACTTAGTAAAGGACTGACTACCACTCAGAAAGTGTCAGTTCAGGCAAACCTTGAACGAGGACTTCTTCACTTTGAGCACAGCTCTCTTATCTACTGTGCCATGTTACACGAACATATGTACTATATATTTATAAATGCAATAATCTTATTAATAAAATACAAACGTAATTTAAATTCTGCTGAAAAGAAAGTTCATAACTATTTATAATTGGAACAAGAACTTTGTTTTCGGTTACCAGAGACAAAAAACCTTAATGTAGTGATAGGATGGTTTGTTTTTAAAGCAACAATATAAGGTGCCATATGGTCAAGACAACTTCCTTTACTGAAGTCCTCAAAGGTAGAGAATGCTACTACCTCCCCAGGAAGTGCATTCCATTTTTAGATAGCGCTAGTTGTCAGGATGTGTTTTTCTACATCACATTTAAATCTGCCTCATTACAACTTCTGCCCTCTGGGGCCAAGTAGAAGTAGTCTAATCTCGTCTCCATATGACAGTTTTCCACATATTTGAAGAAAGCTTTCATGTCCTCCCAAATTTTCTCAAAAACTGTCATATCTAGGTGCTCAAAAAAAATGATTTTGTGATTGTTTATCCTGTTCACCATTTTTTGGACATTCTTTAGATTATAAATATCCTTCCTATTATGCAGAATCAAGAAATGAATAAAATATTCCATACATCGGCTGTCCACAGTCAAGTTCAATAAGATAATTGCCTCCCTAATTCTGGAAGCTCTCTTTCAATACAATTTGAGATTGTATTAGCTATTTTTGCTTGCTATATCACACTTTGACACATATTGGGCTTATAATTCAATAAAACACCCAAACTTTTTCAGATGAATAGATGTCTAGCCATGTCTCTCCTATCAAGATAGGATACTTGTGAGGATGATTTTTTTTGATGCCAAGTATAAGACTTCGTATTTATCCCTATTTAATTTCATCTTCCTAGATTTAGTCCATTGCTCTAGCTTGTCAAGATAATTTTGAATCCTGCTTCAATCATCTAATGTTTCAGCTATCTCTGTTGGTTTTGTGACATCTCTAAATTTGATAAACATGACATCTCTGCCTTTATTTGAGTCATAGAGAAAAATATTGAACAACACTCGGTTACATATACAAGAAACTCAAATGGAGATGGTCTTCTAAATTGATTTCTAACTATTAATAAAATCCCGACACTTTGGGTCTAGACATTCAAAAAGTTTTGAATTCACCTAACTTTACCATTGTCTAGTCTATATCTCTCCCTCTTGTCCACAAAAATAACATGAAAAATGTTGTTAAATGCTTTGCTAAAATCTAGGTAATCTGTAGCCATTGAACTTCTATGTAACAGGTAGGAGGTATAGTGGATGAAACAATAGAGTTGGAATCAGGAAGACTTTGGTTTGAAACCTCCCTTAGATGACTATGAGCAAAAAATGTAAACTGTATCGGTTTTAGTTTCTTCATCTGTAAATGGGCATACTAGCATTTGTCTCATAAGACTGTGTTGTAAGGTCAAACGAAATTCTTTATGTAGTTTGCTTGGAAAGCTTTGAAATGATATAAATACTGAATATTTTTTGTTTATTATTATTATTATCATTATTATCATTAGTAGTAGTAATTATTGTTGTGATCATCACTATCTTCTTATAACCCTATCAAAGAAGAAAATGAAGGTGGTTTATCATGATCTGTTCTTGATGAAGTCATACTGATTCTTGTTACCACATTTCCTTTTCTTGATATTCACCAATCATCCATTTGATAATGCTTGTTAGAATTTTGCCATGATTTGAAGCCAAACTCACCATCCTGTAGTTTGAAGTTTCAATTTTATGCTCATTTTTCCTTTTCTCTGTTCTGTGGCACTTATTTTCCCCCATAATATTTCAAAGGTTCCTGATAGTACCTCAGTAATCCCATCTGCAAATTCTTTCAGTACTCTGAACTTTGTCTGGGCCTGGTGACTTGAATTCATCAAAGGAAGCTAAACCATCTCTTCCTTTGACACTATTTATTTTGGGCTTCAGTCCCCGTTGGTGATATCTTTCCCCTCTCTGTCTTCCAGTCTAAAAATCATGCTTCTTGGAGGAGAAAACAGAAGCAAAATTATTTGAGTAGTCTTAGTCATTGCTTTGTAATCCTTTATCACCGTCCCATCCATCTCAGCCAATAACCCTGTTCCTTTGTTTATATTCAATTCCCTGATATAGCTTAAAATCTTCCTTTTATTGTTCTTAGTTTTCCTCATCAACTTTAGTTCATCCTGAACTTTAATGTTTCCCACACTGTCCTTATAAAACCAACTGATGATTCATTAATCCATAGTTCTTCCTTTGCCTGCATCTTCTCTGCATGTTTTAAATCCATATTTGTTGAATTCTCTATATCAATACTGTTCACTTTAAAAAGCAACTCTTTTCCTAACTGTCCAAATAGTTTCTGCTTCTATCTTCAGAATTTCTTTTTTTTTCCAGAGAGTCTTTTTCTTCCTGGGCTGACTTACTCTGTAGAATTTTAGTCCATAGGATCCAATGGTCCTTTCTCTGGACCATTTGATATTTTTTTTGTCTAAAAATCCAGGGTGCTCGATAGACTATGCTTGGAGTCTTTTTTCTTCTACCATAAATTCTAAGATGCATCATTTACTTTCCTCCAACATCTCGTCTTAAAGCCTTCCCAGATACTAGTTTTTCCTTGTTGATAAGAATTAGAGCTAGAAATTTCTTTCTGTCTTTTTTTTTTTAAGTTTATTCACCTTTTAAAGAATGAAATGATCATGTAGGAAAGTCAAGAAATGATTAGCTGATCTACTCTGGGTAGAGAGAACATATACTTGGATAATTGAAATGCCCCACCTTTCGTATATCATGCCTCTGTGCCAGAATTGTGAAACATTTCTCGAATCCCTCAACTATTTCCTCTTTTTGAATAGTCTGTAAATACATCACAGTCATTTCCAGATATACCATTCCCCAACCCCACTCTTTCACCCATCAAGGAATTTGCCCCATAACAAAGAAAAACAGCTAAGTAAAATCAGTAACGACCTATGACAAGATATTGGGTGTTCTTCATCTGTAGTCCTGTACTTTTTTGGGTAACATAGGGAGGTACATTTTCTCATCTCTTCTCTCTGCCAAGATTAGTTATTCCAATCACATATCACTGGGACTAACTCTATTATTATTTTAATTTACATTATTATGGTTATCAGGAAGAATATTTTCCCATTTTGGTTACTTCACTCTGAGCCAGTTCTCACAATTCTCCAAATTGCTTTTATACGTTATTTCTCATGCCACAATAACTTTCCATTGAAATGACCCACCGCGACTTTTGGGCCGTTGTCCAACCGATGGGCGTGAACTTGATTTTCAAAATGCAGAAGGGAACTAACTGCCTTTTTATTTATTGACCGATTCCCTTTGCTTTTGACTTTACATTAGTTTCCAAATACATTTCTCAAGAAAACTTTCTTTCATAACAAGGATTTTTAAAAGGAAAAGAAAAAAAATTCAAAAAACTCAACCAAAATTTCTGTCTTATCTGTCAGAATGTGCTATTTTCCATCCTCATAGTCTGACACCTCTGTAATGAAGGGAGATAGCTGTATTTTCTTAATTTTTCTATTAGTTCAAATTTGACTACTTTAATGCGTAATCCATAGTGCTTAGATTCATTTTTATTATTCTTTCCATTTACATTGTTGTAGTCATTTGGGCATATTGTTTTTCAGATTTTACTTAAACTATTCTTTATCAATTAACAAAATTCTCTGAATTCTTCATGTTTATTATTTCATATGATTGAGTATTATTTGATTATATTTATGAACCACCGTTTGTTTAGTGATTCTCCAATCAATGGACTCCTTCTTTATTTATGGTTCTTTGTTACCATAAAACTACTGCCGTGAATATTTTCATATATATTGAATGAAATCTTTTGTGTTTTTGGTCTCCTCGGGTATGTGCAGTAGAATCTCTGAGATCAAAAGGCATGGTCATTGTCATTTTTTAAAAACCCCAATTCCAAATTGATTTACAGAATGGTTGGATCAATTCACAGATCCAATGATAGTACAGGAATGTGACCCTTTTCTCCCACAGACCTTCTTTCAAGAACTATTTCCATGTCTGGACTTCTCTGGGTCTGCAGTAAATCCCCAGAGTTATTTTGGTTTGCATTTATATTATTAAAAGTGACTTGTAGCCCTCCTTCATAGGATCATTAGTGGTTTAGAATTCTTCTGAGAATGTTGTTCATATTCTTTGACCACTTATCTAATGGGGGATGGATTTGGTCTTAGATATTTGTGTTAATTCCTCATATAGCTGAATATCAGATCCTTATCAGAGATATTTGATACAATTCCCTGCCACCCCCACAAGATTCACATAATTTTCAAGTTGAAGGGGATCCCAGAAGTGATCTAATTCTACCAACACATGACAATTGTTCTAATTAACAGTTTACCTATGAATTGCTAATTAATTTCTGAATTTATGAAATGGGGCCAGCAACCTGGTGCTTTTCTCTCTGAGAAAGACCACAATGACAATGAGTAGTGAGGCTGCAATCAAACTTTAATAAGGCACAGAGGGTACAGAAAGTACAGGGACAAGCCAGGAAAAGGGATACAAAGGAAAATGATGTGAGGATAGGAATGTGGTAGACAATGGGATGGAGATAGGGTGGTGGAGAAAGACAGGCAGTGTGGGGAAGAGCATGGCTATGGGAGGAGGTAGGTAGCATCACTCACTTAACTGTAGATTAGAGTTGAGAGCACCTGGTAGCATGGACCCTTAGGAGAGATGGAAGAGTGATGGGCAGGGGGAAGTGGTGGGGCAAGACTTTGAGGTCTCATTTTCAGAAGGAATTTGGGGAAACAGATTCTTATCTGTGTCACCTTGGGATTAGTTCATTAACATATCCAAATCATCTCAAAATTGTCAGTAAAACTTTAAAGTCAATACATCCATATCACCTTAGAGTTATGAGCAACATTTGGTGCTCTGCTGGTTTTACTGTAGATGTCTGTAACTTGTCTGACAGATATGTATCATAGGACCTAACAGCAAAGCCTAAATGGCTTTCCTTGATTCAGTATATATTATAGTAATGTGATTTTGAGTTAATATATCACTCAGTCTATAAATTATGCTCCTTTATCTTTGGGATGCTTAGCATGTGACTTCTAGGTTTCTCTTTGCAATCTTACTTCTTGTTATTGCTACTTTACAATGGGTACTTATAAACTTCCTTACTATACTGACTAGAAGGGTGGTGATGGTCGGGGGACCAAAACAAGATACAGTTTTAACACATCCTAATTATGCTACCTGTATTGATTTTGTTCATGTAAAAGCTATTCAACATCATGCAATTTAAATGATCTATTTTATGCTTTGTGATCCTCTATATCTTGTTTGGATAAGACTTTCCGTAGGCATTGTTGTGAAAGGTATCTCCATTTATTTTTCTTAATTAAAAAAATGACCTTCTATTTTTATGTCTGTGGAACTTTAATTATATGCTCTTGTTCTGTCTGTGAAATCCTGAACAAAAACTCAAAATAATTTTATTTCTGTTTCTGCTTCATTGATCTTTGCCAAATTCTCTCTGTCACGTTTCCCCTTTCTAGTTCCTATATTTCCTCATATATATATATGTTTATCTATATCTACACCTTCTTAACATATACAATGCCATCGTCACTCCCATTTATCTATCTCATTCCTTTTGAATGGTATTTCCAAGTCATATTCCAGTAATGTGCTCCATGTTACTGTGCACCGATGATGATACTTTTGAGATAAAATTTGTTTCCTCAATATAGGGTCTCTAGTTCATCATGTTTGTGATCCATCCTTTGTGCACATGTGTATAAGCATATGAGAACATGGATTTTATAGCTGGATACTTTTTTTTGATTTTTCTTTTGGTGAATTTCTAGGCTTTTTTTTACCATTATTTTTCTTCCTAGACTGTAACTATTCTATATGATATCTAGCTTAGCAGATGTTTATAGGCTCCCTCCCCTTTGAGGGAGATTTTTCAGGACTCAAGGAACATATTGCCAGGCCTTATTAACTGTACTTTATCCATACCTAAGAAGCATCATTTAAAAATTTTAATTCATGTTCTGGAGTTCCAAATATTTTTCTCAGATACTCTCTTTTATATTAACTGTTCATTTCCCAAGTCCACCTTTTTCTTCTGAAAGTCCCATCTTCAATCTGTAGCAGTGATGAAAGCACCACCTGTACTCCCAAGCTCCTCCCTCTTCAGTAAGAGTCTCAGATTTATTACTTAGTTCCACTTATTATTCGTCCTCTTTTTCTTCTTTATTGCATTCTTCTAATCCTAACTTTACCACATGCCAGGAATTTTCTACAATTCTTCATATTCTTCTTTCCTGCTTTATTTTTACTTTTTTGACTTTATTTTATTTTAAGCCTTATTTTGCCAATTAAAGAAATGCTTCATTTTCCCCAACAACCTTGAGAATGGAAAGGTTTTTGAGTCCTCTCATTTTCTTTTGTAGGAGTGAGAGGATCCTGGACCTTCAACATAAATAGCATCTACTTTGATGTTGCAAAAAGACAAGTATTACATACTCTATACAGGTCACGACAACAATCTGACTCCTTTTCAAACTTTGTTTTATTAACAAGTGGTCTACATCAGTCAGTTCAGTCTACAGTTGAAGTGAAAAGACAGGCACTACTCCTTCAGGCTCAGCTTGTTGGTGCAGCTATGTCACAGCTAGCCACTCTCTGGGGAAATATTTTAGTTTTCAGCTTCTTGAGTTTTGGTGTGAACCTACCAAGATGGGGACACTGACTGGGAAATACTAGTATTGGTGTTACTGACATCTTCACTAAAAAGAAAACAAAATTGAAATTGGTTAGAAATACAAAAGAGCTGTGTATGATTCAATGATGGAACAGTGGGAAAAGATTATCTTGAAATAGCTGTTTGAGAGCCCACCAGACTTTATTTAAAAAAATTCAAGGTTGTATATTGCTCATTCAGGTTCACAGAAGTACAAGATAGGTTTTGAAGCGCAGTTTTGACTAACAAAGCCTTATGTAAGAGCTTTTTATAGGCATTATAACAATTCTTTTTAATTTATATAGAAAATATTTTAAAATACTTTTTCTGATATTTATTTATACCTCCATGACTACCATCCATCCATCCTGTTCTGGATAAGTTTCAGAAAAACAAATAATCAGAGAAACTGTTTTATATTTTAATATTGCTACTAACATAATATCATGTGTCACAAGTATCCCTGGCCTAGCTCTTCCCATTGCCTTTTTGTGCCTAAAAGAAACCAATATTACATATGAAAAGATAATAAGGAAAATAGTTAAGAATCTGCTATTACTTAATTATCTGTGGGAGGAAATTAAGAATCACTCTATATCTGAGATTGTTAGAGTCCTTGATGTGCTTAATTTATTTTATCAAATAATGAGGTCAAGAAAATCTACCCTGATCTTTTGTTATCATTTCATTTTATGTGAAGTCTCTTTTTCCTTTTTTTTTGTCTGTAGAGAGTGTAGTTCATATAAATAGAAAAATCTGAATTTGCAATAGGACCTCAATCTCACCAATGGATTTTGCTTCGCTGGTTTCTCTACAATTGAGATTCTTGAACATTAAATGCTGAATAAATTTGTCATTATTTTCCTTCCTCAGCCTGGTGTTCATGCTTGAGCCCAGAAAAACTTTCAATATATAACTTGAATGCAGATAATAGCTAAGTCAGTACATCACCTAGTTCAAGATGGTCATAAACACTGCTATGAAGCTTTATGTATTTTAAAGTCTTTCATCATTGAGATACTTTGTTATGACAAGTCTCACCAGATGGTTTTTCATTTTTTTTCAATTTGACATCAGGCTCTCTCTTTGAGGCAATTTTCTTTACTGCCTCTTTCCCTTTAGAAATCAATTCTTACAAACTTTTCCCTGAGTAAAATGTTTTAGTGTGCATTGGAAATCCTAAACTCCTTTAGTTCCTACCAGATCTGTTTTGTATGTTATAACAAAGGCTTTTAAAGGTAAAGCAAGTGCTGTTTGGCTGATTTTCCAAATTTATCAGCTCTCCAGAGCAAGATAAGAATTATATATACATATATGCGTATGTGCATCTAATATATATGTATAAATATGCATGTATGTGTGTACACACACATATTAAGTACGCTCTGGTTCTACTCTTTCAGAACGAGGCCTCCAACATTACCCTTCATGGTTACAGGGGATAATCCTGAGAATTTGTGGTATTTATTTTATCCTTCCATTGGCCTAAGATCCACCATCTGTGTTCTCCCCATGGTTAGGGGCCAGTTACTAGCTCTATGATTCCATTGAACGATTTAACATCAATTACATTTTATAAAGGATTATTTACTTTAAAGGTATGCTAAGATGAAACCTATAAGCATTATATGCAATACTTCTCCAGAGCATATTATCTCCTTCACTTATTTGGGTTTTGGGAGAGTAGGATAAAAACTTATCTCAGTTTTACACAGCTTAGGTTTCACCATGTTCATGTCCAAACGCAGCATCGTTGCTGAATGGGCCCTCACGTCAGCAATTGCTGCCCCGGGTTTAGAGGCTGCTTTTTGTTCCTTGGGGAATCAAGAATAGACTGGTGGCAACATTCAGACTGGAACCCAGGCGCTGGAACTCCAGCGTGCTGAAGTACCTTCACAACAACCTTTAATCCATTAGCTTTAGGAGAGTCCAACTTCTCTCACCCAGATTAGATAAAAACAAACAAAGAGATGAAGGACCAAGGCCTATTTCTTGGCCACGTAGCCTTAGAATGTAAAAGACCTTTGGGCCTTGGGACCTTTGCCCTTACAACATGGTCTCTCCCTAGATGCTGTGAATGAAGGGGACACTAAACGAAATAATGAGAGGCAATGAGAAAGTATAAATGCCTTTGAAACTAACGAGAGAATCTCCCTTCCACATGATTTTAGCTGACTGTCTCCATAGTCTCTCCAAGGCACTGCCCTTACATATCATCAGTATTCTCACAGAAGCTAAAGATCTATCTATCTACCTACCCAACATAATTTTAATTGATTATGCCCATTATAAATACATTCAGGTAATTATATTGATGCAAATTTTTGATTTAATTTCATAAATTGGTTATGTTTCTCTACAGGTTTTTTTTGCCTTCCATAAATATCTTTGAGGACTTACTGTGTGCAAAGCACACTTTGCTATGTGTGAAGTATATAGAGAAGAATAAGAACATCTCTGCCTTTAAAATACTCATATTCTAGCCAGGGAGGTAGGGTGAGTTTCGTCAGTTTCAGTCATGTCAGCCTCTTTGTGATCCCATCTGGGGCTTTTTTGACAAAGATACTGAAGTGGTTTGCTATTTTCTTCTCCAGCTCTTTTTACAGAAGAGGAAACTAAGGCAAACGGGGCTAAGTGATTTAGCCAGCATCACACAGCTAATAAGTGTCTGAGATTGGATTTGAACTTAGGAAGACTTCTCTTTCCTGATTCCAGGTCTGACCCTTTATTCACTCTTCCACCTAGCCGCTCATCTTACTGTTGAGGAAATAGCCAAACAGAGGCTAAGTGACTTGCCCAGGATCACACAATTAGTAAGTATCTGAGGTCAGATTTGAACTCAACTCAGGTATTCCTGAGTTCAGGCCTAGCTCTCTATCCTCTATGGCTGCTGAGAAGGAACCCTGGCATAGTTGAAAGGGCACTCAATTTTGAATCAGAGAGCTTGGCCTTGAATCCTATCTCTTCCAATCATAATTATGCACCATGTGTGACTGACTCAGGTTTCTTATCTGTCATATGAAGGGTTTGGTCTAAATGGTCACTGAAGTCTCTCATTTATCTCAAATGAAATAATATCTGTAAAGCACTTAGCACAGCCTGCTACATGGTAGACACTTAATAAATGCTTGTTTCCTTCCCTCCCTTCTTCGGTTTACCCTTCAAATTCCAGATTTTGAGCTTATGATCTTAGGATCTTGTGACATTATAAGTAAGGTGACTTTCCCATGTTCACACAATCAGTATATGACTCTGGGTAGAGGTTGGCCTTGGAGTCAAATGAGTATTAATAAAAAAATAAAAGGACTGCTGTGCCTCCTTCTACATTAGTAAACCAAGTACAGGAAAACAAAAACCAGATTCTGTCTCTCTCCATTATTTTACAATTTGCAACAATAAGAGACTTAAAGTAGAGGCAGATGTTCCAAAATTGTCTCTATCCTACTGTGAACGAATGGACACACACAACAGGCTGAGTAGACTGACATTGGTTACTGACTCGAACTTCCTAATCTTTCACAGTTAATGTATAATTTCTGCCTTTAAGGGCTGGAATGGCGAGGTCATGGTGGTGGCAAATCATTCCATTGACCTTTTCTTCATCTTCTTGTTGAAGAGTTTCCTTCTTTTTATGAAGAAAATGTCTGATTTCTAAACTTTGATAATGAAACATCTACATTTAGGCCACAAAGAAAGAGTTTTCAGGTGTCTGAAACTAGGAAAGATGGATATGTTTAATAAATAAAATAGAGATCTGTCAGAGCTCACAAGTGAGTCTGAGGCAGTAGAACATAAGAACGAATGAGATAAAATAGGAAATGCTTTTCTGTGTTATTTTTTTAATTAAATTTCCGCTACAAGAACCACGGGCACATTGTTTGCCCAGGGAAGTTTGCTAGTATTATCTTCTAACTGATTTCGTAGGAGCAAATGAGTGACTTCAGACAGCAGAAATCTGATAGTTGTCATCATCATTAACGGAGAGCCAGGAGGAACCTCAGAGATCGCTTACTCTGCCCTGTCCCCCATTTTACAAAGGAGGAAACAGACTCTGAGAGGTTAAGGAACTTGCCCATCACGTGGGGTGTTAAGTAGCAGTCAGGTCTTCGGGCCCCAAGTCTAGAACCTGTCATACCAGGTCATGTTGTCTTGTGCCTCTGCCTCCTTCTCTTACTATTTAATTGCATGATTCCTGCTCTGGTCTATCCTTCTTTCACTTGCAGATTGAGATCCCCAAAGGACAACTACCCCAGGTTCCAGGTACTCTGGGGGTCTGAACTCCCAAAAGCTATAGCTAATGGGCACTGTATATTTGATTCAGAGAATGGTCAAGGAAAAGGAATTGAACAAAAAAGCATAGTAATAACTGTAATAACAAAATATCTCCCTCAACAAACCTGGGGACATTCTCCCACAAGTACATTTAATGTTAGTGGAAGATGGAACAAAAGTAAAGGTTGCAAGTGGAGAGACAGTTGTGTAAGGAACTTGTGACTAAGCTAGCTTATGCCCAAAGCACCACCGAACCTCCCTTGACTTCAAATGATGCCCTTCTGCTCTTCCTTATAGACCATGATACTTCTGTTGGGTAAAACTCCATTAAGCCCTCAACCCTGCTTCTGGGCTGGGCACATAATTCAAATACATGGCTATAATTTCCATCATCTCCATCTCTGGCCTCAGCAGATTCCAAAGGTTGTTTTGTGTGCGCTGATTTACTACTATTTAGTCCTAGAAAGAACTTGTACTCATGTCCTAGAACTGGGTGGGGGTAAGGACATCTCAGTTCTGGGACCAGCCATTTCCAAAGTGAAATCTCAGTTCTAGTCACCAGGTTCATGACTCTTCTCACTTACTTGACTATAACTAGGCTGCTTTTTGCTGTGTGTGGCTTCTCTTGGGCCATGCGCTTATGTGCAAGACTTTTATTGACCACTGCAATGGTTGAGCAGGGGGAAAAGGAGAGAAATTTCTTATTCTCACTACTATGGAAGACATGTAAGGGAAAAGGTGAAGAGCATGGATAAAAGCTGAGTTCTTTCTCTATAGCTGACTTTCTTCTTGACTGACTCAGAGAAACTGGAGAAGGTCCAGTTTATACCCACAATGGAGATGGCTGATCCTCTTAGCCAATCTTTGGAAGTTTCTTGCATTCTGTAGTTGTCTACAACTAATGGCTGACACCCCATAATTCCATCAAGTAGACTGAGGAATATCACACTTCTTTGTTGTTGTTGAATCATTTGGGTAATTTCTTTATATTCTGTTTTTCAGAGGTTTAAGAAAACTGCTAAACCACTCCTTTACTCCTTTGTATTAGTAATTGACGATAACAATAAAATTATAATTTAAATAGTGCATGTTGTCATACCACAGCATAAATGAGCCCAAATCTCATCTGGCAATAAGTATTGTAACTATTTGCTAAAACCAGACTTTATTTAAATTTGTTACTGCTGAGGAAAGAAAAGAAAATGATTTTTAAAATCCTGCTGGCTATCTACTGCCAGTTTTCCTTTAAAAAAGTCCTATGTGTCAGCCTGAGCGAACTGGAGCTGTCCGACCGAAGTGAGCTAAGCAGTGGCCTGGGGACTGTGGGTCACCCTGCTTCTGCACCATGAGGATCACCTGCAATGCTGAGGGGATGGGAACATTCCATTTGCTTTCTGTTTGCATATTTATTGATTTTTTGGGCTATTTTTTGCCATAAACTTCCTTTCCCTAGCAGTTTGATAACAATACACATAATTTAATCTTTTTTTTTTAATGCCTGGGTTGAGGGGGGAAGGTGGTCTTAGAATGTCTCATAGTTATCATTCTGAACGTTGATTTTCACTGTAGAAAGATATTATTATTGTTTTTTTCTTTTATCTTTGGAGGGGGGAAGGCAGGGCAATTGGAGTTAAGTGACTTGCCCAAGGTCATATGGCTAGGTTTGTGTGTGTGTGTGTGTGTGTGTGTGTGTGTGTGTGTGTGTGTGTGTTAAGTGTCTGAGGCCACATTTGAACTCTGGTCCTCCTGACTCCAAGGCTGGTGCTCTATTCATTGTGCCATCTAGCCACCCCTGTAGAGAGATTTTAAAAGAAAACTTTTTGGATTCCTTTTTTTCTCCCTTCAAAATGGAGAAAATCAGCAGGCTGGGCTATTACATATGTTCTGAGGCTAAGACATTCTCTGGAAGTGGCTATATTGATTAATCTCATATATCAAGTTGATTGTCATTTGTTTCACTTTCCTCAAGGCAGAATGCAAAAAACTTCTGACTAATTGAGAATTGCAATTGAATTTTTGTTAAGAGTCTTAAAAATAGCATTAAGAATGTACCATCTTAAGGTGAAATATATATTTTGGCTTTGTAGACAAGGACTTTGATAACTACAGTTCTCTTTATAGTATTTTTCTGCCCATTATCCTGGCCCTGGAACAAGAATGACTTAAGATATATTTCCTGAGAAACCTGCATATATCTTTTTCTTGGGGGCTGGTGTCTTATCTATAGACTTTTTTTCAAGAACATGTCAATAAAACAGAGAGAATAAACTGATATTTTTTGGTTAAAAATAACAAATAAAAAATTAACAGTAGCTCATTTTCTTGGCTGTTTCCTTACTCCTTAAGTGAAAGTGGGGGATAGCCAGTTTCAATGCGGCATTCTGTCAAAGGAACTGGAAGGAGAACTGATGCCTGCATCAAAATGGGCATGGTCAGAACTGAAGAGTGTGGACACGAGCCAGGCAGTTTCTGTCATAGCAGTTCCAATTTATTGATCAGAGAGCAGGGTTAATGAATGTAAAGCAATTATCTCTTAGATTCCCACGAGAGAATGTTTAATGTCCTTGTTCCCTTGCACGCATCTATATCTGAGTCACTGCTTGGTTCTCATGTCCTAAACTCCTACAAGTCAGGAAGAGATGGTGAGTCAATCTTAAGACAATATAGCCTTCACAGAGAGCTGGCTTGGGAGAAATTCTGGACCAGACTATTCCCATGTATGGACTGGGTGAAACTGGCCCTTGACAGAGAACACCCCTGAAACAGTAAAACCATTATTTCAATAAAGTGGGTAAAGAGGTAGAAGTGATTTGTGTGTAGATGGGCTAAGGAGTACTGAGAGTGCATAGGACCAACACAGTGAGTTAATCATTTGAGATGAGCATGCAGGCTTTCTTATCTCCATTATTTTTTTTGTCCCAGAACTAGAGTAGTAAGTAGAATCCTGCCTTGGAAGGACATGATTGCTCAGATCACATAACACACTTCCTATTTTAAAAGTTGCAAATCAGATTCTTGCTTCTGTCATAAGGTTGCAAATATGAATTTTGACGTGTGAGACTTGGTTGTACTGAAATTATATAACTAGTCTCAATGAAATGAAAGTGATACAACTTGCTTTAGATATGGATTAACGTTTTAGAGGATATACTGGTTTTTTTTTTGCTTTCTTTGGTTCTTACCCAGTCTTTTTTTATATCTCTATAACAGAATCAAAACCTCACAAACAGATATTCCTTTTGTAAGCATTTTCAAATACCTAATTCTGTCTGGTGGTGTTTTATGAAGCAATATTTTGGGCCCTCCATTCTAGAATACTGAGATTTGAAGCAAGTCCCTTGAGATGAAAAGATCTTTTCTCTCTTTCTTTCGCTTTTTTTTTCTTTTTACCCAAAGGATATTTGTCAACATTTAGCAATTACTTGGAGTTTAATTGCTGTTGAGTGTACACAGTACTTTTGGGCTTATTTTCAAATATATTTTTATTGATAATTTTTATTTTGATATCACCTATTTCCCCCACTATATCTCCTACTCCTTCCTCTATAAAAAAGGATAGTGGACAGGACATTAAACTTGGAGTCAGGAAGACCTGGGTTCTGTATTAGACACTCATTATGTGTTCTATGGCAAGTTACTTAACCTTTTGGGTATCTGAGTTTCCTTAAACTATAAAGTGAAAGAATTGGAATACATTTCCATTTAAGATTCCTTCCTGCTATAAATCTATGATTTCATGAAAGAATGAAAGAAAAGCTTTCTGAAAAATGAAACTACGTATCAAAAAAGTCTGATAATATATTCAATATCCTATATCAAGGGTCATCCACTTCTATAAAGAAACAGGGGGTAAATGTCTTCTTCTCATATGCCTTCTTTGAAACTTAGCCTGGTCAGTCTTAAATTTCTATTGTTTTATTTTTGTTCCTTACATTTATGTTGTTGTAATCATTGTGTATATTTTTCTCCTGGTTCCGCTTACTTTGCTTCTCATCAGTTAATTTAAGCCTTTCTATGCTTTTCTGTATTTATCATGCTCATCATTTCTTATAGCATAGCAATTAATATTGTATATCATTCATGTACCACAATTTGCTTAGCCATTTCCCAATTGATGGGTATCTGCTTTGTTTCAAAAATATTTTCCACTACAATGTTTCTATAAATGTGTTTGTTTATATGAGATTTTTCTTTTTGTCATTACTTTTCTTAGGGTATATGACTAGCAAGGGAACCTCTGAATCAAAGTCATTTTTAAAATATAATTCCATATTCCTTTCCAGAATAGTTGTACCAATTAAAAAACAATCAGCTCACAACCAGCAATGTGTTAGTATGCTCACATTTCCACAAGCCCGCCAATACTCTCTATCCCTGTCTTTTATCATCTTTGCCTAATTGCTAGGCGTAAGGTTATAATTCAGGGTTGGTTTGATTTGTTTTTTTTTTCTTGTTATTAGTGATTTGACCATTTTTTCATATGGTTAGTAATACTTTGCAATTATTTTGTGGATTGTTTATTCATATCCTTTGACCATTAATCAATTGGGGAAGCACTTTTGGTTATATATATGTATATATATATATATATATATATACACACATACCTATATATCTATATGTACCTATATATAGACACACATTCATACAAATATACATATATGTACATATACATAAAAACAAAAATGTATACATATACACATATATGTTATTTGGCTATATATTTTGGATACCAAATCTTTATCAGAGACATTTGATATAAATATTTTTTACTGGTTAATTGCTTCCTTTTTTATCCTAGTTATATTAATTTTGTTCATGTAAATTTTTTTAAATTTCATGTAATCAAAATAATCTATTTTATTTTCTGTAACTGTCTTTATCCTTTGTTGGTTAAGAATTCATCTCCTATCCATAGTACTGTCATAGGGATTAAAAATACAAATTTAAGACTTAGAATTAAATATTTGGTATGTTATATTGAAATGCTTTCTTGAACACTTAGTTTTGAAGAGCAGTTAATCATAAAAGCTTTCATTTAGAGATAGAAGAGACCTCACAGATTATTTAGGTCAATCCCTCTATTTTTTCAGTCAAGGAAACTGAGACCCAGAGATATTAAGTGACTTGTTCAAAAGTCATATAGATAGTAACTTACAGAGGTCAGATTTAACAGTAAAACTCCTGGTTCTTTGATTCTCATTTGGAAAGTAGTTTAATAGTCATTTTGAGAACTCCAAATTTTGTCTTTTTAGATCAAAGTAACCCTGGTCCAAATGAAAGCAACACATTTTGGAAAGGATGCCATGTCATAAATATCACTAAAAGGTATAGTTGCCTAAGGGACATATACACACGTATCTATACATATATGTATATGTGTGTGTAAATACCATTTGGGTATTGAGGGGATCATAAGCTCATAGGATCATTGATTTATAGCCAAAAGTGACCTCATATATCATTAAATTCAGCCCTGTCTTTTGTTAGACCAGGAAGCTGAAGACCAGAGAGATTAAGTGTCTTGCCCATGGTCACATAGCTCATAATTGTTTGAGGCAAGATTTATAGCCAGGTCTTTCTGATTTCAAGTTCATAGAATCTTGAACTCCATAGGGGAAAGATACAACAGTAGAAACTCCATGGTTGCCTTCCAACTAAAAACTCAAAAAACTGACATTCCTGATATACCTCAATGCAATTTTATAACCTAATAACCTGCACCAATGTGTAAAACCAAGCTGAATAGAGCATCTGTACTAATGCTGTCATTATTTGGGCTGATAGAGGATTATTTGTTATTTTTCTTGCAGTTTTAGGGTTAACCCCTGTAGGGGCTTTAGCAAATGGTAGTGAGTGACTGAGATTTATGCACGCAGATGATTACTATTCACTTTTGGGTCTTAGGAAGAAAGTCTGAGGAATTAAAAGAGAGGGTCTTCCTGGGGCTCCGCTTAAGGAACTATCAATGAGACTCTTTTTTAATAAAATAAAAGAGCACATTCTATCCTTTCCCCTTTCCATTTTCTGCCCATTGTTCCAGAAGAAGAAAGATTTTTAAAAAGATAAAGATAAAAAAAGATAAAGAAAAACAACCCAACTGCAAATACCAAATGATATGCTTAAAGAAATACCTGGCATCAGTAAATAGCTCCTTTCAAATCTAGGAAAATTTACATTATCTATAGCCTTGACATAGAGTAAATATCTTGGGGGGGAAAAGGGTGTGATGCGTTAATAAAATAACAGAATTGCGAAGAAAATTCTGCAAAGAGAAAGGGACTGATGTGCCTTTAAAATTTTTCCATCCTTGATTTCTTGGTATGAAAAAGAATGGGATGAGGCAAGAATTTGATTAGTGGTGCATTTAAGAATAAATAATGGTTTTGTTAAGGAAAGTGAGAAATGACTAATGTCCTACCAGAACAATGAGGTCCCTGAATAACATTAATAAAACCCTGCTTTAGCTTCAGCTATTACGGTGTTAGGGATAATCCAGAAAGCTAGGTGAGCCAATTTGGCCTCACTTTCTTATAAAGGGAGAGAGAAAGAGGGAGAGGGAAAGGGAGAAAGAAAGGGAGGGGGAGGAGATATGGAGAGTTAAAGACAGAGATAAAGAAACAGGGAATGGAAATCTTTTTTATTTTCTTACTAAAAAAGCCCAAGTTCTGCTCCTCTTCCTAATCCACATAGTTTATCATTTCATAGCTCTATTTGAATCATAAAAAAGTTCTTCATTCACCTCATTGTAAGTCAACACCTCAGCCATAGCTAGCTGTCTTTGTTTTTTAAATGTGTTTCACACAATTTTAATGAAATGAAATATACAATAGTTAGCTCAGATGCTAGCAGCACATTTTGGTCTATAAAAGTGGGTCCCAAATGAAATACTACCAAGAAACCACACACACACACACACACACACACACACACACACACACACACTCTCCACACACACAAATGGGGGAGTCAGATGTTTTAAAATGAGATGCTAGCTCAGATTCTGAGGACAATGAATATTCATTCCCACAGGGATTACTATTCAAAGTTCTATCAACCTTTGTCCTTTTTTCCCAGTTCACTTGGATAATTAAGTTCAATGGATATTTTTAATTAAACATTGAATGTGCTATAAAGAAAAGAGTGTTCAAAATGCTTACCTCCATTCATGAAATAGATTGCACCTTAAAACCTGAGTTTAATCCACCTTGCAAAAACTCTTTAATTAATGTAAAGATGAAGTGGGGAATGTAAATATCCTTATAATTTTACCAGATAATATATTATTAAATGAGAACACACAGTGTGATGAATTCATTGAAAATCATTAGAGCTTCAAGAAACCTTAGTGAACTTCAATACTAATCCCTTCATTTTAGGGATAAGGAAATAAGCCCTAATTGGTTGTGTGACTTGCTCAAGGTTGAACAAGTACCTTGACTAGAATCTAGATCTCATGACTTCCAATCTTGTGAGTTTTCTCTCACTCTCTCACTTTCTCCCTCCCCCTTTGCAGGTTAGTTTTTGTTTCATGATCACAAACTTAACTGCAGCCTAGTTAGATTTGTAAAAGGAAAAGGGAAATGAAATCCAAAGAAAATTGTAACAAGTGAGAACATCATCATTACAGGGAACGAAAAAAGACTAGGTGTTTGGGGAGAATGTCCTTAGGTATTTCCTACGGTATTGTATGGTCTTTCCTATTTCCCCAGATATAGAAATAATAGTTTTTTTACTGTTTAAGGCAAAAAACAAGTAAGCAAACAAATGAACAAAACAGGCAAATTTATGAGAGTTATCTACTGTCAGCAGTGGTCATCTTCTTGCTCGTCTTGTCTTTCCAGGACCTGAAATATTCTATTGGTAGAATAATAGTGCCTCACAAAGGTAGTGTCTTTTTTCCATTAGCCAATGACCCATGCTTAACATGCAACCAATGAGTCTTAGTAGTCCAGATGAAAAAAACTGGCAGCCATTTGTATTGGATCCATCATTTACAATGGAGAAGAGGCCAGAACTAGTGTGCTTCTGAATGAAGTTCTTAGCAGTGAATGTTTCCCAACAGATGGACTTGACACCAAGATCATTATGACATGTGAAATTACCACCCTGGCACACAAAATTATGAGTGATTCTGAGAGAGCAAAATCCCTTATAACCAAACCCCTTCTCTTCAATGGTCCCAGAGCAGAAGTTTACTGCTGTTTTTGGAAATCTATCTGAAAATGGCTTGAAAGTAACTTGGTCCAGATGCTTATGGCCATGGATGACTGGGTTGGGGGCACTGGTTGAAATGGCAGGGTCAGTGTCTGGATGTCTGAGTGAAACTGTGGGTGGCATCTGCAAAGTGGCCTTTCTTTACTAAGCTCCAACAAAGTTTCTTTAAAAAATATTATTTTTAACATTCACTTTCTCTTGGTGATTTTTTAAATGTTTCTGTGTTTTCTTGTGTGTACATTTGAATTCTTTTGTACTCTTAAGATTTGTTTTTTATGGAGGAAAGAAAGAACTGTCCTATAACCAATATTCCTATTGGACATTGAGTGTATTTTATAGAAGGAGCCATATTTACTATATTTTAGGAGGGCCATGGACATGAGCCTCATACCTTACAATGTTTTTAGATCTTTCCCTACAGTTTAACTCTGGTAAGGTTAGGGCAGAGCAAACCAGAATGAGAGAAGCTTGATCCTCCTCTTTGGGGCAAGTCCCTTCAGGATGAACCCATTCTGTGTCATCCCAAATATAGAGGCCCTTGTGAAAATTTGAGCCCTTGGATATGGGTTACAGTGATGAAGGAACTGAGGCCAAGTGACATGTCTAAGGTCATGAAACTACAAATGACAGCTATTATGATTGAATAGATATAGGAAAAGCGGGCTAGAAGTTAACAGGGGCATTTTCTCACCTCATTTAAATGTCTTTCCTGGATGTAAAGTGCTGCTACTACTATTATGCTGAAGGGAAAGTCAGCTTATCAGCAGAAATAATATTATCCATTTACTTTCAGAGGCTTCTACCTTAATCGTACCTAAAGAATGTAAAGTACTTGGCAATAATATAACACATAGATGTGAGCTATCATTATTATCAGTTATCAACACGTAGTAGACAGAGCATTGAGCTTTGGTTAGGAGGACCTGTGTTCGAAACCCACTTTAGATGCTTACTAGCTATATTACCTAACCTTTCTCAGCCTATATCCTCATCTACAAAATGGGGATACAATAATAATAGCACTTAGTTCACAGAGTTGTTGGTAAGGATTAAATGAAATAATATATGTAAAGCACTTTAGTCATCTTAAAATGCTATAGAAATGTTAGCTAGTAACTTATTACCACCATGATTACCATCATCATTCTCCTTATGAGTGCCAGGAGGGCAAATATGAAAAAATTGTGGCAATTAACTACAGTAAAACAGTCCAATTTTTTTTCATTTAGTAGGCATTTACTGAGTGCCCACTGTGAGCCTAGGACGATACCAGACTTATGCCCTGAAGCATAGAAAAGAAGTAGTTAACACAGTTCCCCAGTCTGAGAAACAAAGGGCAGGCAGCATGAGCATAGATGAAAGGAGAGGACAACAACAAGCATTCCCTAATATAGTTATATTTTGGGCATAAGAAGGAAAGAGTGCCAATTTTGCGAGGGTGCCATTTGGATGGGGTTAATCCAGGAAGGTTTGTTCTACTGAGTAGAATTTAGATTTCATTGAACAATGATCAGAGGAGCTCAAAGAGACACCCAGAGGCTGTGCAGTCCAATCCTTTATTTTACCAATAAGTTATAAGGGAGAGTACACAGGTAGTAAGCATCTTCTTCTCAGACAATAAATAATGCTAATTTTGTGTCCACTTTGTAGAATGTTCAATAATAGTTATCATTTGGGGTGGGAGAAGGAAAGAAAGCTAATAGAAAATAAATGATTCCTGCCCTTGAGGGTATATAAATCAGCAGGGGAGAAAGAAGTCAACACAATGTACAACACAGAAGGACAGGCAAATTAATGTAGTTCAAATAAAATTCAAAGCCCCCCTCTTTGCCTAGAGTCCCAGTGGTTCTCAACCTTCCTAATGCCGAGACCCTTTAATACTCGTATGTGGGTGTAACTGCATGTGGGCAGACCCGTCTAGAGACGGATAGAGGAGCGTGGTGTCTCGGTTCCTAAGACCATCAGAAATGTGTGTTTTCTGATGGTTTTAGGTGACCCTTGTGACCCCTGTGAAAGGGCCGTTCAACCCCCAAAGGGGTCACGACCCATAGGTTGAGAACCACTGGCCTAGATCAATGGGCTTAATTCTAGAGTGGCCCATGGGATAGACTAGAGGGTGAGACCAGGGTAAATCTGGATTGTTGGCAAAGAATTATCATATGCTCTTGTCTGCAGCAGGCCAGGAAACCCTAGTTTGGTCTAGAACATTCTAGAACTGCAAACTCATGGAAAACATTGAATTAATTATAATGAATAATAATAATTAGGCACCATAACATAGTGGAAACAGTGCCGTATTTGGAGTTTTTGTGAGATCTTGGAAAAGTCAATTTCTGAGCTTCAGTTTACCTATTGTAAAAATGAAGGTATTTTTGATCAAAGATTTTTTTCCCATTTTACCTTTCTCCTTCCTATCCCAGGTGCATTAATTTTATGTGTACGTGTTTCTGTTTCATGTAATCAGTTACCTGTTTTAGCTTTTATCTACCAGTTGCCTTCATTGGTTAAGAATATATCTCCTGCCCATAGCAGCGAAATATATGAGATCTATTCATCTTCTAATTTCTAAAAGTACTATTAACTTTAATATTAAAGTCATGCATCCACTTAGACTCTCTTGTGAAATATGACATAAAGTATGAGTCTAAACCCAGTTTCTGCCAGACTGCTTTCCTTTTTCCTCAGTAGTTTAAAAAAATATGTTATAAATTCTTTCCTAATCAATTTGTTTTCTGGTTCATTAGATATTGAATTATTGAGTTCTGTTTATTCTGATTCTCTCTTGTCTAGTCTGTCCCATTGATCTATTTTGCTATTTTAATAAATCAATATTAGATTATTTTGATGATTGCTGCTTTATAAAAGAATTTGAGGTGTGGAGGTACTATGTTCCCTTCAGTTTTACCTCTTTTCATAATTTCCCTTGATTTTTAGATCTTTTGTTTTTCCAAATAAATTTGGTGATTATTTTATTTCTTTTTATTTATCTATTAATATTCATTTTCTTCTTCCCTCCCATCCTTCCTCAACACATTAAAAAGGCAAGCAATATGATATAAATGATATATGTGAATTCATACAAAATATATTTCCATGTTAATCATGTTTCAAAAACAAAAAAGCAAGAAAAATAAAGAAAGTGAAAAAATATATTTGAATCTGCACTCAGAATTCAACAGCTCGCTCTCTGAAGATTGATAGAATTTTTCTTCATGGTTCCTTTGGACTTGTATTGCATCATTATTTTGATCAGGGTTGCTAAGTCTTTCACAGGTGACCATCATTTCAATATTGCTGTTACTGTGTACAATGTTCTCCTAGTTCTGCTTGTTTCCCTTTGCATCAGTTCTTGTAGGTCTCAGTTTTTCTCTGAAACACCCCCCTCATCATTTCTTATAGCACAATAGTATTCCATCACAAGCATATACCAAAAAGTTGTTCAGTCATTTCCTTATGTTTGCCATCACAAAAAGAACTGCTATAAATATTTTTAGAAATTGGTAGAAATTGTTCTCTTTCCTTTTCCCTTGATCTCTTTGGAATACAGATCTAGTAGTGGTATTGCTAGTTCAAAGTGTAGGCACAGTTTTATAGCCATTTGGGCACAGTTCCAAATTGTTCTCCAGAATGGTTGGGCCGGTTCACAACTCCAAAAACTATGCATTAATGTACCTATTTTCTACATCCCCTCCAGCAGTTATAATTTTCCTTATCTGTCATTTTAGCCACTCTGTCATTTTAACTAATCTAATTAGTGTAAGTTGGTACCTTGGAGCTGTTTTAATTTGCATTTCTCTTATCAGTAGTAATGTAGAGCACTTTTTTTCATGCTACTATTAATGGTTCTGTTTTCTTCTGAAAACTCCCCATTCATGACTTTGACCACTGAACAATTAAGGAATGGTTCTTGTTTTTATAAATTTGACTCAGTTCTCTATATATCTGAGAAATTAGTCCTTTACCAGAAGAATTTGCAGTGTAACTTTTAAATTTCATATAATCAAAAATATCCATTTTACTTCCTGTAATCCTCTCTCTTTTTTTGGTCATAAACTCTTTCCTTTTCTGACAGGTACATTTCCCTTGCTCTCTGAAATTTACTGTTATCACCCTTTATGTCTAAATCATGTATCCATTTTGACCATTTCTTAGCATATGATGGCAGTTGTTGGTCGATGCCTAGTTTCTGCTAAACTGCTCTCCAGTTTTCCTAGCATGTCAGATGTGAGCTCTTGCCCCCAAAGTTTGGATCTTTTGGCTTCATCAAACACTAGATTACTATGGTCATTTACTACCATGTTTTGTATACCTTCTCTATTCCACCCATCCACCATTCTATTTCTTAGCCAGTAGCCCATTGTTTTGATAATTACTGCTTTGTATTATCATCGAAATCTGGTACTGCTAGGTCACTTCCTTTCATATTTTTTTCATTGATTCCCTTGATATTCTTGACCTTTTGCTCTTCCAGGTGAATTTTGTTTTTATTTTTTCTAAATCTATAAGATAATATTTTGGCAGTTTGATTGGCATGGCATTGAATAAGTAAATTAATTTAGACGGAAATGCTATCGTTATCGTATTGACTTGGCCTACCCATGAATATTGGGTATTATTCCAATTGCTTAGATCTGTCCATCTGTGTATAAAGTGTTTTATAATTGTGTTCATACAGTCCCTGAGTACATCTTGGCAAGTAGACTCCCAAATATTTTATAAAGGCTATGGTTATTTTAAGTGGAATTTCTCTTTCTATCTCAGTTGGGTTTTGTTGGCAATATATGGGTTTGCTAATGATTTATATGGGTTTATTTTGTATCCTATAACTTTGCTAAAGTTGTCGATCATTTCAATTAGTTTTTTTTCAGTTGCTTCTTTGTGGTTTTCTAAGTATACCATCATATTGTCTGCAAAGAGGGATATAGTTTTGTTTCCTAACTTTCTATTTTTATTCCTTCAATTTCTTTTTCTTGTCTTATTGCTATGGATAGCGTTTGTTACACAATACTGAATAATAGTTGTGTTAATGAACATCTTTGTTTCATCCTTGATCTTTTGGGGAGATTTCTAGTTTATCCTCATTACATATAATGCTTACTCTTGGTTGTAGATAGATATAACTTATCATTTTAAGGAAAACTCCATTTTCTCCTATGCTTTCCAGTGCTTTTTAATAAGCATGGGTGTTGTATTTTGTCAAAGGCTTTTTTTTTCTTCATCTATTGATACAATAATATCATTTTTGTTATTGATATGGTCAATTGTGCTCATATTTTCGCTAATGTTGAATCAGCCCTATGTTCCAGGAATAAATTTCACCTGGCCATAGTGTAGGATCTTTGTGACATCTCGCTGTTATCATTTTGCTTGTATTTTATTTAAAATTTTTGCATGAATATTCATGAAGGAAATTGGCCCATAATTTTCTTTCTCTGTTTTTGCTCTCTCTGGTTTAGGAAAAGCATATTCATGTCATAAAAGGAACTTAGCAGGGTTCCTTCTTTGCCTATTTTTCAAGTAGTTTATATAATATTGATATCTATTGTTCCTTAATGTTCATTAGTTTAAAATTTTTCTTTTTTTTTGCAGCTTTTTCTAAGCCATGTTTATTTCCTTTGTTACCCTCATCATTTCTACATTTTCTGTCTATTCTAGACTTTTATTTTTTTTATTCATGGTCCTTATGACTATGTATTCCTTCTTTAGTCTCAGTATTACTTATGGAAATAAAGTTTCTAAGCTACTTACTTTGGTTTCTTTCTTCTAAATAGTTTCTATTTCTTGTGTATCTTGCCCTTGACCTCCTTTCCCCCACTTTTGAACTATGCCTTTCTTTTTGAAATACCGATTCCTACAGATGATAGAGAGGAGATTGCCCCATTGTAGGAATTTTCCCATGTCCCTGATTATGTATTTCCCAGGCCCCTGATAACTCTTGCTTGGCCCATGGTCATTTACTCCCTCTCCTTCAATTAGTCATGAAATTTCCTTCTTGGATTTATGACTTCTCACTCTTCGGGGTGTCCATGGCCCCCAGAAACTCCACCCTTCTTCTGAGGCAGATTGAGTGATCTCTCTAAACCCCAAATCCCTGAAGATCAGACCCATTTTTAGGTTGCTATCTCCCTTTAAAGGATAGCTCCCCTACCCCATGGGAGCATTCGTCGGTGGTATCCCCTCCCGCCCCTGAAACAAAACTTCCCCCTTTCATTCCTCTGATTTCAATCCCTCCCTTTAGCACTTGCTCATTCTCCTATAGGTTCTCTTCTTCCTGAGAGAGTAGAGGAGTCATTCTCTATTGTTAATCTTTGACTTGATTTGAGTATATCACATGTTCTCTAAACTGGAGCTAATAATATGTGATACCTACCTCAAAGGAAAATGATGAAGATTAAATGAGAAAACATGTAAAACACTTTGACACCCTTAAACTGCTATATACATTTGAATTATAGGTACTAGACCCACGATTTAATGTGGAAGCTTTTTTGAGGAAACTCTCTACTTAAGAGAACGTGGGATAGTCCAATGGTTAGAGTGCTGGGCCTGGAGTCAGAAAGACCTGAATGTAAATTTGTCCTCAGACAATAGCTGTGAGATCCTGAAGTTGATTTAACTTGTCTGTTTCAGTTTCCTCAACTATAAAATGAGATAACAATAGCACCTACATCACAGGGTTGTTTTGAGGATCAGATGAGTTAATGTTTTTGTCAAGGTGCTTAGCACAGTGCCCCTCACTGTGTTTAAGTGCTGCAAATGTTTAACGAATACTTGTTCCCCTCTTTGTTCTCCTTCCCTTTTCTGCAACTTATTGCCTCGGAAAGGTTTCAGATTATTGGAAAATTGAGATTTGCTTAGGATCCCACAACCAGTATTTGTGAGAGGTGGGACTTGAATCCAAGCCTTGCCAGTTTTGAAGCCACTTCTCTATCCACCATGTCATGTTGCCTCTGTCTGTGAGTTATAATTGATAGTACTTATTTTATCGCACTAGTGAAGTCAATTACCTAGCCTTTTAAACAAATATCCTGCGTCCCACTTTCCACAAGTACAAATTTTTAGCTTCCAACATAGTTAATAACACCTTTTTCCAGAATCCTTCTGAGATGAATTCTGCTGCACTCTCATTTCATTTTCTACATTGATTTTGTAGCATAGAATTTCACAGGGATTGTGCTGCCTGGTAACCAGGTATATGTTTTGTTTCTTCAAGGAGAGATCATAAACTCTTAAGGAGAAGATGCTTTGTTCACTCTTGTGTTTCTCCACAGTACCCAGTGCAGGGTTGAACACGCAGTAAATACTTGCTAAATTGTTGTTAGCTCAAATTTAGCTGAAGAATTCCATGCCTAACTGCACTATGAGACAGCTACCCACAGGGAGTCAGTCTTTATATGTTGGTGTTTCACTTAAATAAATAGCATGGAAGCCAAGAGTCCCATTTAAAAGAGTTACAAAGGGGAAGGCTGGGGAGGAGGCTAGTACATTCATTCTCCTTGGTGACACAGAGCACTGTTTCCTTCAAACACAAGCCAGGAGGACAAGCAGAAATCTAAATAGATAGTTCTAAAGGTCATGATAAATGAATTAGGAAAGTAATCACAATGGGTCAGCTCGGCTGTGCTGCCATCCTTCATCTTAATGAATCTTTTAAGAGTCAATAGAAAGAAAAAGATTAAAGTAATTATTGACTGTGCACCTAGTTAGCAGAGCTCCTGGTGACTCCCAGGAATACAATATAAAGCGGAGGATATCAGTGAATATGCATGTGGATATAAAGTATACATGGAAGATTAGACTTGAGTTAATTAGCATCATATATAGCTCTTTTCCCTCTGTCTTCCTCTATTGGGTTTAAAAAAATGTAGACCAAAAAAGACAGTAGAAGGGTAGTCTAGTGTTTTTCACCTCCCATTTCCCACATCCGTTAGAAAAATGTTATGCGGTAGTGGCTAGGTGGCACAGTGATTAGAGCACTGGCCCTGGAGTCAGGAGGACCTGAGTTCAAATCTGGCCTCAGACACTTAACACTTACTAGCTGTGTGACCTTGGGCAAGTCACTTAACTCCAATTGCCCTGCATTCCCCCCTCCAAAAAAAAATGCTATGTGGGCAGAGGCAAGGGGATTAAACTTTCTTGTTGGCCACCTCTATAGCTCTAGAAGCTATAGAGATAATCAATGATGAGGTGTGGCATGGCAATCTGACTGGGTCACCAAAATGCTGTGTCAGTTTTGCCAGTAAGATAGTACTGAGCGAAGGAAGAAGTCTGCATTTACCAAGTAAATGTATTTATCATTTGGTTGATAAAGAATATCTATTGGTAAGAATATTCATTCAACCAACCAATCAGCCAGCATGTATTAAGCACTTACTATTTGCTTCCTATTGTGCTAGGAATTGGGAATAAGATTATAACAGTGACATAGTCTTTGCTCTTGAGGATCTTACATCTTATTAAAGATGGGGAGAGGGGATGCACAAAATATTCATAATATAAATACCAGGTTATTTTGATGAAGTTGGGAGGGAGCCACCAGTCATTTATTTCTACCTCTCAGAATTGCTGAACGATAGGGTACACCTGGCAAAGCCCCTTCTTTAGGTGGGAATTAGCAGTCTTCTGGGAAAAAAGGAAATGCTGGCTTCCATAGCTTTCTAGATTTTTCTACTATAAAGATCCACAGGTATGTGATACATTTTGACCCTCTCCCTGGGGGCAGCTTTCTTCTAGTTATTACAGTTAGGCATCAGATTCTTTGGCTGAATTTCTGTTAACAATTTAGGGAGTATTTAATGTGTGCTGAGCACTAGGTGCTGTGGGAAAATACAAAAGCATTATTGAACATTGCCTTTGTCCTTAAGGAGCTCACAATCTCCTTGGAGAAACATAAAACATAAGCAGTTACAAGGCAGCAGACAGAGTTCCTCTGAAACCGTACACTACAAATTGGATGTATAAATGCTGAAGGTTATAGCTCCTGGTGGTGCTAGCACTTTGAACAGTTTGCAGCAGTGATACAGCTTGATCTGGAATCCACCATGCCAGGGATTCTTCTCTGGTTTTGCCCGTTTAGGCCCATTGTTAAGGGTGAAGAGAAACAAAGACAGGTTTTTATATTGGCAAAATACAAGGTTGTGAGACAGTCAGCTTTTAGCATTATAGATAATCAAATCCTAAATAAAACATTAGAGATTATTCTGATAATGGCCAAGCATTACAGAGTCCTCCAGTGTGATCTCTCAGATGAGGACTTTTATAGTTATGTTGTCAACAAGTCAGGCTACAGTGTACAGACAAAATGAGGTCTGGCATGATATCAAGTACTAATTGTTTTAGGGAGGGAGGGATGAGGAGGGGTATCTGGATATAATATGTGGGATGCAAGTACAGAAAAGAAACCTTTCCAGGAAATGGCATGAATTGGGTATGTTGAGTCATAAAGTAGAGACAATTTGGACCACGTTAGCACATGTGGAGTTTGGAAAAGATTGCAACACTGTAGGTATGGCATAATCCTTCCCTTTTAGAGGCTAATGGGATGTTTTTGATCTAGTTTGGGAAAGAGAACACATCTATTTGTAGTAAGTGCTTAATTGTTAGTGGTTGAATGAATGCTGTTGAAGGTAACAATACAATCTAACCTATCTCAAGTGCTGCTGAGTGTGTGGTCTAAGCATCACTGGTATGGAGAATCCAGGGTTATAGAAGGAATTTGGTAAAACTTCATAGAATCACAGCATTTTAGAGCTGGATGGTACTTTTGCTGCCTTCTTGGGCATACCCCAAATAGGCGTACTACAGCCAAGAAGTTTATCTTTTACATCCAATCTTTACCTGACCACCTCTAGGGAGGTGGAATACACCGCCTTCAGAGATAGCCTGTCCAACCTGTGGACAGGTCTGATTGTTGATAGGAAGTTTTTTCCTGACATCAAGCCTAAGTTGACCTTTGTGTGACTTGTAGTCTGCTCTTGGTTCTGCTGTCTGGGACCTAGTGGAACAAATCTCTTCCACAAGGTAACTGTTCAAATATCTGAACACAGCTATCATGTCCCATCTAAGTCTCTGCTTTTCCAAGGTCACCTTTCTTTAAAAAGTCTTCACATGGTGTGAACTTGAGGTTGTTTCATCATTCTGGTTGCCCTTTTCTGATTGTTTTTGGCAGGAAGCCCACCCTAGCCTGGAAGAATATGAACATATGAGCCATATAAAGAATTCCTTTTCAAATCCTGCCTAGCTAGGAAGGAGCATAGGGTATGAAATAAAAAAAATAGAGACAATCTGTTAGAAATTCAGGATCCTAGATTGCATCAGGAAGGAATCTCAAGGGTCATCTAGTCCTACTTCCTCCTTTTAAAGTTGAGTTAACTAAGGTCTAGGAAGGTGAAGTGACTTGCATAAGATCACACACTAAGTTCATAAACTGGGGAATGGCTGAACAAGTCATCACTTGAATGTGAATAGATGTGATGGAATACTATGGTGCTGAAAGAAGTGATGAAATGGATGGTTTCATAAAAACCTAGGAAAACTTGTATGAACTGATGCAAAGTGAAGTAAACATAATCAGGAGAATAATCTATATAGTAGCAACAATATCGTAAAGATAATAAACTGTGAAAGACAGTCTTTCTGATCAATACAATGACCCACTACAGCTCCAAAGGACTCATAATTAAAGATGCTATCCTCCTCTGGACAGTGATTGATTGATTGAATGGTTGATTGATGGGATTGACTTGATGGATTCAGAGAGCAGACAAAGCATATTTTTCCTTTATTTTTTCTTGCTTTTTCTTTCAGAGCATGGCTAATGTGAAATTATATTTTGAATGACTTTGTGTGTATAATGGACTTTGTATCTCTTACTTTCTCAGTGGGTGGAGGAAGGACTAGAGGGAGGGAGAAGATTTGGGACTGAAAATAAAATAAAATTTTAAATTAAAAAGTAAAAAATTAAGAAAAAACAAGATCACATAAATAGTCAGCATTAGTGTTCTTTCCATTGCATCACAGCTCATGCCACTGAGATTGTCTAGATTGCTATGGGTGGTATTTAAAAATGATTTTGGCCAGTTCTTTTTGTGGTGGCTAAGAACTGGAAATTAAAGACATGTCCATCAATTAGGGACTGGCTAAACAAGCTGTGATATATGATTGCAATGGAATATTATTGTGCTATAAGAAATGACAAGAGGGATGATTTCAAGAATAACCTGGAAAGACTTACATGAACTGATGCTGAGTGAAACAAGCAGAACCAAGAGAACACTGTACACAGGAACAGCAATATCGTTTGATGAAGAACTGTGAATGCCTTAGCTATTCTCAGCAATACGATGATCCAAGACAATCCCAATGGACTAATGATGAGGCATACTATCCATCTCCAGAGAAAGAACTGATATTGTTTGAATACAGATGGAAGCATGTTATTTTTCACTTTCTTTCTTTCATTTTTTTCCTTTTATGTGAGTCTTCTTATTCAAAATTACTAATATGGAAATGTTTCATATAATTGCATGTGTATAACCTATATCTGCTTGTTTACCACCACAGGGAAGGGGGAAGGAAAGGAAGGTGGGAGGTATAGAATTGGAACTCAAAACTTTAAATAAAAATGTTAAAAAATAAACAAGTAAATACTAGGATTTGGAAAAAATGGATTTTGGCCATAGAGGCTTCATGAGTCAAAACTTTCTTACTGTCATAGCTATATAAAGTGCCATGTGTAATGAGAATACACACCACAAAGCATTGATGGACATGCTTTCAATTTTCAGTTCTTAGCCACCACAAAAAGAACTGGCCAAAGTAATTTTAAAATACCACCCATAGCAATCTAGACAACCTCAGTGGCATGAGTTGTGATATAATGGAAAGAACACCAATGCTGACTATGTATATGATCTTGTTTTTTCTTAATTTTTTCTTTTTAAGTATCTTTTAAAGGGCATTGGGTTTGAAAACAGAAAAGAAATGGGTTCAAATCCTTGATCTGCCACCAACTAGTTTGCATCTGAACTCTCTGAGTCACTTTTACCCTGTGTAAAAGGGAAGAATAACACTTGCCCTGTCAACCTCCCAGGGTTTGGGAGAAGTTTCTCATTGTGAGCATTAAATGAGTTGGCATCAGTCTTTCCTGATTCCTCTAGCTGCTAGTTCCTCTCTCCAAATTGCCTTGTATGTGTTTGTATGTACTTTAGAGAGGGCCTGCTTTTCTTCTGTATGCCTTAGAAACTAGGATAGTGATGTACATGTAACAGGTGCTTAATAAATATTTGTTGATTTTGACAGAAGGAAATTTTTAGGGGACGAGTAGGTCTGAGGAACTGACCAAAGGGCTAGGTGTCCAGAGACAGTCTCTACTAGTTCAGTCCAATTCCTTGGTAAATTAGTGGATCTGAATGCATGAAAATAATAAACTCTGTATTTTGTGAGAGGAACTTACTCAACCTTGCTTTCTCCATGATGGCAGAGATGGATATTTTTGTATTTTTATTCCCAGAGCAGAAAACTAGTCACAAAGCCAGGGAGATCGAGGCTCACACTTGGCCTCTGATGCATGCTGGCTATATGATTGGTAAGTCACTTAATTTTATAGTGTTCTAGGGACTCTCTAAGAATTTTAGTTTCAGATGTGCCTTGGTAGAAAGAGTTTTTCACCTGGGAGTTCCTTATTCTAATGAAATCACAGGTCCAGGTACTATCTCAGTCCCTATTCTCAACTCTTAGCACAGTGCCTGGAATGTGATAGGGTTTTAATAAATGTGTGTTTACTGATTAATTAATCACAAAATGCAACATTAATGCAAATATTTTCTGTCACAGACTGCTGTGATGGACGAGTTTGTTAAGAAAAATCCCATCGATGAGTTTCTAAGTTGCAAACCAATCTGGCTCAAAAGGGTCTATCAGATATTTATATATTTTGATGAGAATTACAATATCAGTTATACTATGACACAAAATAATTTATATACTCTTTGTAGCAAGTTGTCAGTTTATTCATATTCTGGTCCTTCCACCTTTCCACAAAAATAGATGTTAAAGTCATATTATTCCACAAGACATTTTATTGAATAAGTTTCAGAAGTCTTTCATACTAAAATATATTAGTTTAAATATATAAAAGACAAAAGTAACCAGTAGGTTGTTCCCAAATGGGATGTTTTTGAATCCTTATTATCAACTTTTCCCACCCATTCAAAAAAGAAATTTGGAAAAAAATGTCCAGGTAAAGGATTTGATAACACAATGGGATTCTTTTTTAGAAAACTTCAGATAATACAATTTCGGCAAATATTTCCTCACTTCCAAATCCTATCTGGATTTGGAAGTTATTACAAGCCTTCTGAGGCTAGAATAATCATATACCAATTAAATCAGGAAACACTAACATTTTATGTTTATATTTAACTCTGAAAAAACAAAGAGGCTTGGATAGATCATCGTAAGGCCTGTTTCACCCAAGGGAGGCTGGGCCTCTTACAGGATAGGGAAAGTGGTCAGAAACTGGAGCTTTTTTTTAGAGGTAATGATTTCAGCAGGAATAGAGATACTTTTAGAGCCAGCAGAACAGAGAAGGCTATTTGCTGCATCTGTATATGAGAATGAAAACTCCTTCAAAGCAGGGCCTGTTTTCCTTCTATAGGCCTTAGAAACTAGTATAGTGATGTGCATATAGCTGGTAGAAGTAAAATTTTTGGGGAGAAGCTGGTCTGGGGAGTTGGCCAAAGGACTTGGTGTGCAGAGACAGGTTCTCCTACTTCAGTCTAATTTCAGTGGGTCTGAATGCATGAAAATCATGAACTCTGTATTTTGTGAGAAGAACTTATTCAACCTCAAATCATGGACAGTAGCTCTAGGGATTAAAAAAAAGCTCAAAACCAGTATTTCTAATATATAATATCTATCCAGCAACTAAAAAGTTAACACACTGCTGAGGTAACTGAACCACATTCATATTGATACAAAGGAAGAGACATAAAGAGCTTGAAGTTAATTAGAAGGATGGGCAAATAAAGGAGTTAGTTTTATTGGGTACACAAAAATCAAAAGAAACGTCAATATATGGAATACTTGGTCCTCTTGCTTTTTAAGCTCTTGATGAATGCAAGAAAAAAGACAATCATGAAGGGTAATTTGTGCATTAATAGCAAAGTATAGGTTAAAAGCTGGACCAGGCACTTGAACTTTTCATCTAAATCCATCATTTTGCAGATGAGAAAATGGGAACATAGAGAAGGGACTTGACCTGGGGAATTCACTGCAGAGCTGGGAGAGCCAGCATGGTAAATCCATGCCTTCTGACTCCATGCCAAATGTTTTTACCCTATACTAATATTCATTAAAGAATGAATGTGTGGAAAATATTTATTAGGCCCTTATTGAGTGATAATCACTCTGTTAATTGCAAATATAAAAAAGTGAGACAGTTCCTGTCCTCAAGGACAGTAATTTCTTATTTGAATGGGTAGGAGAAGTTGATCATAAAAAATAGGGATAGAAACCTAGATCCTATTTGGGAACAATCTACTGGTGACTTTTGTTTATTAGATGTTTAAACTATTTTTTTTTTTTAGCAAGAAAGACCTCTGAAATATACTTAATAAAATATCTGGTGGGATAATATGACTTTAAGATGCATTTTTCTGGAAAGGTGGAAGGACCAGGCTATAAATAAAGACAGTTTTTTAATGGGGGGAGGTAACACATACTGGATAGTCTTGACTAGGAAAAGGGATTTTTGTCTGGGGATTGTGAGTTGATCCTGGGGCAATTAATTGAAGTGCTCTCTCCAAAAGTAATGGTATTTTTGATCTGCTTACTCTGTGTAAGTCAAGAGGCAGAAAGTAGGGATGGGCAGATGGCAAGATACCCATGGTAGATGACTGGACTGTTTGTGAAGCACAATTTGATTTGGGGACTGACTGACTGTACTGGACTGAGTTTGTTCTCATTTACTAATCAAGATAGCTCACATTCAGTTTGGGGAAGCTCAAATCTGAGTGCATTAACTCCTTCCAGCAACTAGAAGCATAATTTTTGGAATATAGTCCTGGTGGTACAGTTCCATTTGTAAAGAAGTGGGGCAGTGGCAGTACCAGTCTGGTTGGTATGGATAGTTGTATGGGATGTGAAGCAGATAAAATAAAGATATGCTATGAAGATTCTTAAAAAATCCCTTAAGCTAAGCTGTTCTAAATACGGTCATTTCAATTTGAAGTGAGTAAAAAGGGAGGATAGTGAGAATTATATCAGAAAATATGGTTTAGGATCGAGAAATGAAAAAGGCCATTATTATATGCCAAATAAAACAAACTTTTGGACATTGCCAATTTGGAAACTTGTTTGTGGATTATGGATGTACTTGTTATAAGGTTTTTCTTTTTCTTTTTTTTCTTCTTCCTGTTATGGTATAGTAGGTAGGTCAGAAGGAGCACAAAAACATGCCTTTTGACCAAAAATAAAATTTGAAAGAAGAAGTGAAAGAGGTTACAGGTTGATAGAGTATTCAGAAACCTTACACTCAGACCAAATTATTCATGAGTACCTCATTTAAGAATGCATTAGAAAGGCCTTGGATGTGGCAAACATCGTAATAAATGAAACTGCCTATATTTCAACACGTAGGAAATGGCTGATTACAGATATCTTTGTAGGAAGTTTGCTGGCAGGGTAAAATGCAGATTGATACAAATAAAAAATTAGAATAATGGATATAACTGAGGCAAAACTGTGTGCCATTATGGCAGTTCCAACGAGGACTGTTTATTAAGTAAGCAGCTAACTTGAAAAGGAGGAAATAGGGATGGACAAGAGCTAAGACTGATTCATTATATCACCGTATCAGAAAAGTTTAGCTGAGAAAAAATGTTTGACATAACAAAATCAACAAAAAGAATTAAGGAACCACCTCAGTCCACAAACATTTAATCAGCTGGGCAAATGTAGATACTTTAAATCCACAGCAACATCAGAATTTAGTGAAATTTTTATTGTAAAATATTATGGAGGAGTGTGGAAAACCAGAAAATAGCAAAATAAAAGTCAAGGAAAGAAATCTCCCTCCCTCACACCCGCCCTCCCATAAAATCTGGTTAAGCCATATCATGTAGAGGGCATTTGTAGATAGAATCAGAAGGAGGAAAATAGACACAAAGTTAATACCAAAGTTTAGTATTTTTTACAGATATTACATTTTTCCTGGCAATGATAGTAGAGCAGTTGTATGTGATGAGATATAGCACTTGAGAAAACAAAAATGGAAACAACATTTAGATCTGACTAAATACATTCAGTTCAGCTCAACCCAGTGAGCATTTAGTAATCACCTACTATATGCTAAGCATTGTACTGAGGATATGAAGACCAAAAAGTTCATGACTGCAAGGATTTTATATATTTTGGTGGCAATATCTTTTAAAAGGTACTCAGGGATAAATTTGTAAGATTAGGGGTTAGGGGATCGGGAAGCTTTAGAAAGGATGGAAAAGATGCCACATATACAAAAAGGAGACCAGGAAGAAATCAACTATTGCCTGATTTCTCATCTCTTTAAGATCTTTATGAGAATGTTTCATGAACACTTTGGAGATGTCCTTGAGGAAGAGATAAGAAGGGAACTGACAGGTCTTTGCAGACCATTTTCTATAATAGGCAATATCCTTACAATCATATAACTTACTGAGTGGTATAGAGCATATACTATCTTGTCATGTCGATTATTCACTAATTTTTATAAAAATGTTTATCTAGAAATAATAAAACATACTTTTGTGGACTCTCATTAAACAAAATATTTGCCATGAATCCATTACAATTATTCAATACTCTCTGACACATGCATCTACAGAGATAACCTAGTTTGGTGATCCATTGGGCATTGCTATCAAGTATAGATCAGGGAAATGTTTGCCTATGGTGTTTCTGACTGTCATGGGAGATGTCCTATGCAGAATGTAAATGAAAGGATTCTCTATTGAGGGTACAATTCTTTAAATGTTCCTATCCACAGATTACATAGCATCAGTTGAATAGAGCAAGAGAACACTACAGGGCCTGAGCTGTATAATATGCAGCATTACTGTAAAATAGCTCAGCCCAATTAGCCACAGTGGAAAAGACAAAGTGAATGAAAAGCATATATTTCTCTAATCATGACATACAAAGGACCCATTGAGCCAATCAATTAATATACATACATATATATATATATATATATATATATATATATATATATATATGTCTTGAATAGGCACTGCCAGTAGACAACTTGATATATTGAAAAGGAGGAAATAGGGATGGATAAGAGCTAAGACTGATTCACTATATCACCATATCAGAAAAGTTCAGCTGAGAAAAAAATGTTTGACATAACAAAATCACCAGAAAACGTTAAGGAACCACCTCAGTGGTTCTCTCAATATATACTCAAAATTGAGTAATAGGAGTTGGGATCACATTACATTTGAAAAATTGTGCAATGTTCACAATTATTTCAAATGGCTAGCTGCCCCAAATTCCAGATCAGGAGCACCAGGACATTTCCTGTGATGCTAAAAGATTGTATGAATCAAGGGACATCATATCCTTGGAAGAAAACTAATTATGATAATCCAAAGGGCAACAGGAAGATACATGGTAGTTGTAACAGGTAGCAGTATTTTAAAGACCCCTGGTAGTTTATGTCTGATATTGGAACAAAATGTGAATAGTCAATGGCCGTTCTACAGTCAAAAAAGAGAGACTTAATTAACTATAATAGAACGAAGATGTCTAACAAGATAACTATTTGATAGGTACCTTGATTTGAGGCAGCTGAGTGAAACTCTTTTGCCTGAGCAGCACATTATTTTCTGCTAGCTGGAAATCAGAGAGCTTGGAGTTCTTGATGGCTGTTTTGTAGATAGGCAATTGGTAATTGATATCAGTAACCCTTGAGTGAATAAATTTTGGGGGATTTTCAATACCTTTTAAAGGAAAAAGCTAGCATCACTTGCATAGTTGGGGGGAGAGGGTAGGTCTATTCTTATCACAAATGACTTGCATGTGAGAAATGAGGATGAAGGGGATTTGGAATTCCAAGGCAGAGGGAGAGGTGGAATGATGGCAGATTATGATTAGATAAAGGAATTTCAGAGTTCAGTACAAGGATATGGAACATTTGGGGGTGATGGTAAGATTAAGGCAAGGTTGTGACTATCTCTGTGTGTTACTGTGGTGGAGTGAAAGTTATAGGAAATTAATAAATTGAGGAATTTGGAGAATAGAATGGTTCCTCTCTGTGGAAAGGAGAACTGTGGGCTCTTGTATGCTGTCTGGGAGGTGGAGAGGCAGGCAAGTTCCAGGAGTGCCCCTGAGGCTGGGTCCTCTTTTACCCCAGACTCCCAGAAAGGTATTAGACTAGAATTATATCTATCTCTTGCTTTAAAATATTTTTGAATAGAATAAATTCCTTTTCTTAGATCACTCTTAAGGGAGAGGGAGGCCCTTAGCTTACTTATTCACTAACTTGACTTGTTCCCACCAAATACTAGTTACACAAAAAATCCATCACAAATAGCTGAAGAGTGAGTGAACCAATTTATCCAAGTGAAACAACAAACAAGTTAGACTACACCAAATAATCTACAAGTGGGAATGAGCTGTTCAACTCAGAGTGAGATAAGATATCCGAGAACAGGAGAAAGAGAACATTTTCACCCAGGGGAGTTCCATTACTAGCAGTCTTTAGAATTACAAACAAATACTGAAACATTCTGGGGCTAGTTTTCCTGGCAGGTCTGCCATTCTATGTCTTTCTGTCTCTTCTTCTGCAGTATCCTATTGTTATGGGAATCTAAAGATCTTCCCTGCCCCTAGGCCCTTTGCGTGACTCTGAGGACCCTTGGATATTTGAAAGTATACTCTGTTCCCTAATAGGCTGAATGTGGTCACGTGGAGCCTGTGGCGCCAGGCTTGTTTTCCAGGAATGCCCGTGCCTTGTAGCTTTGTGATTGGGCAGTGGGT
>CM053587.1:179488898-179506451 GCA_028646515.1 Pseudochirops corinnae | reverse complement strand
TATTTGTGTGAAAAGTGTTTTGTAGTTGTGTTCATATAGATACTGGGTTTGTTTTGGCAAGTAGATTCCCAAATATTTTATAATGTCTACAGTAACTTTAAATGAAGTTTCTCTTACTATCTCTTGCTGTTGGACTTCATTAGAAATATATAGACAAGTATTCTTGATTCTACTTCCATAATACATCTTACATATGTCCTCTTCTCTCCATTTATTGCTGTTGTTCAGACATTTTGATCACGTTTGACTGTTCATGACCTCATTTTGGGTTATCTTGGCAAAGATACTGGAGTGGTTTGCCATTTCCTTCTCTAGATAATTTTACAGATGAGGAAACTGAGGCAAACAGGGTTAAATGACTAGCTAGTAAGTGTCTGAGTCCAGATTTGGTACTCTATCCACTGTGCCACCTAGCTATTCATTTTCTCCATTTACATAGACTTTACTCTAGTTGAGTCCCTCATTGTTTCTCATCTAGACTATTGTAACTATCTTTTAGTGAGCTTCCTGCTTACAGTTTCCCCCTCTATTTGCACTGCTAAATTAATATTCCTAAGGCACAGATATGACCAGTTTACTTCTTTGCTCTAGAATCTTTAGTGGCTTTCTATTCCCTCTAAGATAAAGCAAAAACTCCTTAGTCTGGCATTTAAAGTTCTCCATAATCTGGCTTCAGCCAGCCTTTCTTTTCTTCTCCCTATTTATAAAATTCTGAACTTAATAAATATCCACTAATGAGCACTTTCATGCATAAAACTGTGACTCTCTATTATTTGTAGCTTGGTTTTCTTTTTAAGTATATAATAAATTCAACATATTTTCAAAGCTGCCCTATTTGGCCATGATTCCTTATGACTTTCCTTCTGTGTTCTGTGCATATTGAAATATGTTTCATAAACCCTCTTTTCTTTTCTTTCTTTCTTTTTGAAAATCTCACCTCTAGCATCCCATTACCTCCTACAAAATTCCCTACTATCTGAGAAAACAAGAAAAATAAAACCCTTGTATAGTCAAAACAAATTTCTGTGTTGGTTATCATAAAAAATGTGAAATTTTGCATTTTGAACCCATCACCTTTCTTTCTGGGGGTGGGGGGGATAGCATTCTTCATTATCACTCTTCTGGAACTTTGGCTGGTCTTTGCATGGTTTAGAATTTCTTAGTTTTTCAAATTTGTTTGTCTTTATAATTATTGTATAAATGGATCTCCTGATTCTGCTCACTTCACTCTGCATGAATCTCTATAAATTTTCCTAGGTTCCTGAAATAATAATCTCTTTTGTAATTTCTTATGTTTAAATAATATTCAACTGCATTCATATATCATAATTTGTTCAGTTGTTCCCAAACTCAAGGTACCTTCTGAGTTTCCAATTTGTTGCTATCACAAAGAAAGTTGTTTAAAAGTATTTTTGAAATATATTGGTCTCATATATATATATTTATGTATAGATAGATAGATATAGATATATCTACATATCTATATATAGATCTCCAATAAATTGGATCTCTTTGTAGGTTTGTTCACTTTTCCAATCTTATTACGTATTACTTCTCTTCATGCAAATTATATATGCAGAGCACAATCTCTGGCAGATTCTACTCAGCTGGAAAGATCTTGAGAATTGATTAGTCTGGTAATGAACTAAATTTCTGTTGACAAGAATGCTCAGTGATCCCAGAGTGATAAACTCTTTATCATAGCAAGTCATGAAGATAACTAAGTTTAAGAGGGGTTGGAATTTGTATTGGTGAAGGGTACCCTCAATGATGAAATAATATCCTTCATTTTTGCGCTGACGTATCTCTCTCCTCTCATCTTTATCTATCATCCATCTGCCCATCTATTATCTACCTATACATTATCTATCTATCTATCTATCTATCTATCTATCTATCTATCTATCTATCTATCTATCTATCTATCTATCTCTTTCCTCTATCAATAACTCACACTGGTATTCACTTTAATGTTGGCACTTTGATCACCAGAAAGCAGTTTTAAACTTTATCTGACTTTTTTTTTTTGGGGGGGGGGGGGTCTTCCCCGGAGTCTAGTGCATTGTAGACACTTAAATATTCATTTGTTGAATGAATCAATTAGGAAATAGTTAAGGAGTTGCTTAAATAATACTACCATGAAATCTTTTTAGAAGTGTCTTAAGGATATAGAAGCACATGCTCGTCTTGAGATTGATGGCTTAGAATATGTGTGTGCATGTGTGTGTGTATGTATGAGAGAGAGGCAGAGACAGAGAGACAGAGACAGAGAGAGGGAGGGAAGGAGGGAGAGAGAGATAGACAGAAAAAGAGAGAGAAAGAGAGAGAGAGAGAGAGAGAGAGAGAGAGAGAGAGAGAGAGAGAGAGGCAGAGACAGAGAAAGAAACAGAGAACTTTACCTAGTATTGTCTCTCCATCTTTTTTTTTTGGTCCAATTTTTTTTTCTGGCATTTCTGGGTTTGTATATGCCCCCACCCCCCTTTCTTTTATCTGTTTCTCTTTTCTCCCTTCATTTATATATTTCATTTCTCATACCCCTCTCCTTAGGTTAGTCTAGCCGAGCTTTTTTTATCCAGGATTTCTCTGTGTTCTAAGGCCTTTGTTATCTTTCCTTTTCTGTGTCTGTTTTACGTTTGTTCCATAAGGAGAGGAATGCCCTCCCTACTTGTGAGGAAGACAGGCAGATAGGTCCAAGTGAAAGTATATGCTCGACCATAAGTACTAATGAAGTTTTTCTGGAGATGCATAGCTTACATATCAAGGTTCAATGCTGTCAGATCTCCCTTTTTCTTAAAGCTACTCAGTCTACTTTTAACAACTTCAAAAAGTTTCTTAGCATGGAACAGTGACCTTTAAAAGTAAAGACATGACAGTCAGACAAACTGCACACCATTTACTGAGGGATTCAGTGGAATTTGCTCTACCGATTCTACTCATTTTCTCTGTCTCAAGAGGAAATTATTCATTCTAGAAGGGCAAAGAAGATTGAAGAAAGAAGACATTCTGATTGAAAAGAGCCAACAGTATGAACTGTGTTTATGGAAGTGAGCATGATCTGCTCCTTTGCTTGGCAAAGAGGTTCTTCTAGTCATTGGGGACAGATATTCTCCAGAGAGCTCAAGATGTAATTGAAAGAATTTGACAGATAAAAGAAAGCAGAGGAATTCAATCTGGACACTAACATTTATTTTGGAGGCACCCTGTGACATCTGATTAAAATTTTGAAAAATTTTAAAAAATACTTATTTGGTAGCTTTTATAGATACAGAGAAGGCTTGCATAAAAGGAAACATTTCTAGCTAAGGTCTATTGCAAAACTGACATAAAATTTGGCCCTAAGGCCTCAAGATAACAATGAGTTCAAAGAAGAACAGCTTGGGGGTGGCTAGGTGGCACAGTGAATAGAGCACCAGCCCTGGAGTCAGGAGGACCTGAGTTCAAATTTGGCCTCAGACACTTGACACACTTACTAGCCGTTGGACTTCAGGCAAGTCACTTAACCCCAATTGCCCTCCAAAAAAGCAAAAAAAAAAAAAAAAAAAAAGAACAGCTTGTTTCCAAAAGAAAACTATGCTGTTATTTAAACAGAATTTATAACAAGAAATGAGTGGTAGGCTGAGTAATCTAAATATAAGAATTGGTTATAACAACCTCCTTTCTCAATGTTAGTTTTCAACTTAATATTATGCTTTAAACATCTAATCTACCTTTGAATACTCCCCTGGGTCAATTGCATGGTAGACACTTCATTGGTCAATTATTGAATGAATGAATGATGACTAATATTGTGTAATTAATTAATGAAGACTTTTATAGAATTAAGGATAAGGAGGGCAACTAGTTGACACAGTGGATAAAGTGCCTGGGCCTAGAGTTAGAAGGATCTCAGTACAAATTTACCCTCAGATATTTACTAGCTGTGAGACCCGGGGTAAGTCACTTAACTTTGCCTCAGTTTCCTCACCTGTACAATAAGCTGGAGAAGGAAATGGCAGACCAGGCCAGTATCCTTGCCAAGAAAACCCCAAGTGGGGTTGTATCGAGTCAGACACGACTGAAATGACAGAACTAAAAAAGGATAAGGAAGCACCTCCTAACGCTTGCCTAGTCTTTCCTTCTACTGAACTCGTGATTTTATTTGTGTTGGAGAATCCCAGGGTAGTGGGAACTCCTTTACCAACGGAGGTTGGTGCCTGTTCTGTATTACATAGTCATAACATATATATGTGTATACACATATTATATATCTACAGTACATAGATCTCACACATAGAGAGTTATCTGGGGCATTAAAATGTTAAGCAGCTTGCCAAGGCTTGCACAGCCAGTGTCTATTATCATAACTGACACGTATGTAGGTAAATATATATAGGTATATATGTACATATATGTGCACACACATGTAGGTTATGATCACTGTCAGTCTGATGCTTAATTTAAAGAGATAGTGAAAAAACAGATCCGTATCAGGAAGATATGGGTGTAAACCTCACCTCTGATAGACACTGGTTGTGTGATCCTGGGCAAGTCATTTAACATTTAAATGCCCCAGATAACTCTCTATGACTATGTGTGAGATCTATATGCACACACATACACATATACACATCCATGTATATACACACATATACAGATATACACGTACATGTGTACACACATATGTATATGTATATATACATACATACATAGACACAGATATAGAACACGGAAGGTTTACAAAGTTCACAGGATAGTAGATTTCCAGATCTGGAGTTAGTATGGATTCTGGAGCCCCTCAGTCCAACTGTTTCATTTTATTGATGAGGAAACTGCAGGCCAGGGAGGTAAAATGACTTGGCTTAGGCCTCACAGCAGTAAACATCACAGATGAGCTTTGAATCCAGGTCTGTAGACTCCAGAGCCAGTATTCTTAGAACATATTATTCTCCCCATAAGTTAGAAACTTTTAAGCAGTGTTGTTTCTAAGATTTTGTTACTTGTCAACTGGGTTTTCCATTTTCCCAGTGTAATTAAAAAAAAAAAAGGCAATCGAAGGCAAAACCCAAGATTTCTAGGGAATCATAGAACTTACAGGTAGAAAGGACTTTATAAGTCATGTAGCTCAATCCAATTTTGAATATAGGTTACCAGAAAGCTGTCAATGATTTTAATAAATCAATCCATCAATAAAGATTTACTAAACACATACTGTGTACAGGCATTGCTAAATGTCTGGGGACTATCCCTGCCCTCAAGGAGTTTACAGTCTAATGAGAGAGACACCATGCAAACAAACACCTCCAAAACAAGCTATAAATAGTATGATATAGAATGAATAGTAAATAATTAGTAGAGAGAGGGTGCTAGATTTAAGGGAAGTTGGGGAATGCTTCTAGTAAAAAATGGGATTTTAGTTTGGACTTAGGGGAAGCCAGAGCGGTCTGCAGGGGGAGCTGAGGAGGGAGAGCATTGGCATGGAGGACAGCCAGAAAATATACCCCTTCTTATTGGTGGAACAGCCATAGGCTTGTGTCATTGGTTGGAAGAGTATGTCTTGGGAAGCCAAGATTTAATAAGCCTGGAAAGGTAGGAGAGGGTTAGATTATGAAGAACTTTGAATGCCAAATAGAGCATTTAAATTTTCAACCTCAGGGGTGGCTAGATGGCTAGGTGTTAGCCCTGCCCTCCCCCCTACAAAAAGCAAAAAAAAAAAAAAAATTTCCAACCTCAAAGATAGTTTCAATACCTTTTAAGGAAAAACTAGCCTAGTCTTGTTGAGTAGAACCATAGAAAAAGCCAGCAGAGCTTATGTGACAGAGTCCTAGGAGAAATTGTTCCTAAGGCAAATGGGAAAGTGAAGAATAGAGGGTCAGGTAAAAACACTTAGCAGAATTTTCAGAAAAGTGTCCTATGGGAGACAAAAACAGAGAATATAAAGCATATTTTAACATACATCGTCAGAACAGGATGGAACCTCAGAGATCCTTTTCATCTTTCTCTTTAAATTTACACATAAGGTGAAATGATTTGTCTTAGGTCACATAACAACTAAGTATCGGAGTCTGGATTTGAACCATGGGCCCAAGACTCCAGATCTAATAATCTTTATATGTCAGTGTTTTATATTTCATCTATAACAGAAATTTCTTAAGATCTTTGGCTCTTAAGAATGAGTACTTTTCAGTTACTTTTCAATGAATGTAAGAACTCTGCACTTTAAAATCCAGGGTCTTCCAGTTCCTTGAAAACCCCATATTGAGTGAAGGAGACATGGAAGAGGATAGTGGCAGAGATGTTTATGAGGACAATTGTTTGGATTGTTATTTAGGTGCCTGAAGATGGCATAGTGGATAGAGTGCCAGGCCCGGCATTAGGAAGATTCATCTTCCCAAATTCAAATCTGGTCTCAGACTAGCTGTGTGATCCTAGGCAAGTCATGTAATACCTTTGCCATAGTTTCCTCATCTTGAAATGAGTTGGAGAAGGAAATAGCAAACTACTCCAGTAGCTATGCCAAGGAAACCCCAAATAGGGTCACAAGGAGTCAGACGTGACTGAAAATGATCCAACAAAAACAACTGAATTTTAAACAAATACTATAAACTGTCAGGTCTGCTTGTTCTTATGCCAAAGAAGTAAGTAAACATATTTAAATGAAATGGGAGTGTATCTAGTTGTTATTAGATTTATTACTCTTTGCTGTCTTTCATTACAAAATAAGGGGAACATGGGTGTTAGAAGTTTTGTAGCAATGCATTCCGTTTTACTTTGTTTAGACCTGTGATTTCATCCACATAGCTACCAGTGCAGAAACTGCACCCAATAACACAAATCAGTGATATATCTTAAAATGAAAGGATTTTAATTCAACCATTTTGGAGAGCAATTTGGACCTTTGCCCAAAGGGCTAGAAAGCTGTGCACACCCTTTGATTCAACAATACCACTACTAGGTCTGTATCGCAAAGAGATTTTTTTAAAAAAGAAAATAAAAACAATTTGTACAAAAATATTCATAGCAGCTCTTTTTTGTGGTGGCTAAGAATTGGAAATTGAGGGGATGCCTGTCAACTGAGGAATGGCTGAACAAGTTGTGGTAAATAATTTTATAAGAAATGACAAACAGGATGATTTTTTAAAAAACCTGGAAAGACTTACATGAATCAATACAAAGCGAAGTGAGCAGAAGCAGGAGAATGTTGTACACAGTAAAGCAACATTGTCTGATGACCAACTGGGAAGGACTTAGTTAATTCTCAGCGATACAGTAACCCAAGACAATCCCAAAGGACTCATGATGAAAAATGCTATGCTCTTTCAGAGAAAGAACTGATATGGTCTGAATGCAGACTGAAGCCTACTACTTTTCCCTTTCTCTGCCTCTGTCTCTTTCTGAGTCTTCTTGCACAAAATGACTAGTATGGAAATGTTTTATATGATTGCATATGTATAACCTATATCAGATTGTTTATTGTCTGGGAAAGGAAGGATAGAATTTGGAACTTGAAACTTAAAAAAAAAATGAATGTTAAAATTGTTTTTACATATAATTGGGGAAAAAGAAAATATTATTTAAAAAAAAGAAAAAAAAAGAAATGGTTTCCTGAGATATTGCTACTATATATCAGAGGTAGAACTTGAACCCACGCCTTCCTCACTGCAAAATTGGTCCTATCTCCACTATACCATGTTGCCTCTTATTAGGTTCTGTGAAACAGCTAAATAAAGATTACTGGGGTTGGATTTATAGGATTTACAGGATTCATTTATTGTTCAGTACCATGTTGCCTCTTATTAGGTTCTGTGAAACAGCTAAATAAAGATTACTGGGGTTGGATTTATAGGATTTACAGGATTCATTTATTGTTCAGTACTCCTAAAATTTACAATTTCTTTAAAACTTTTTTGTTGCCTCAAGGGACTATGAATGAGTTTGCCCCAAGGCTGTAAACTCTCTAAACCTTCTACATTTCCTATAATTCAAGATTCGGTGACTGAGTTTAGGCAGCACCTTTTGGTTGAAAGAATCTAACCATTTAAAGGGGAAAGAGAAGCCGTAAGTCAATATTATTGGTACAGAGGTTAATGAAAGTTTCTGAGAGGAAGGAGAAAAAAGATCTTTCCTGAATTGTACTAAAATTCCTACTTAGAGAACTACAGAAAAGTTGGTGATAAATAAAGATGGAAAAACCTTTTGGGTACAGTGATATTTCTAACATTGAAGACCTAATTGGCTGAGAGCATTCATTTTTCCCTGTCTTGTACCCAGGCATGATGTTTGGAGCTGGTTAGGATCCCTTTTCTCACACTCTTTGTCTTTTTGTCTCCCATCTCAATGTCTAGAGACAATTTTGTTCATGGATTATGTCTAGGGTTACCCTCAAAAGAGGGAAGTAAAAAAGTACTCACTGTATAATATGTATGATTCAGGTATAAGATAGCTAATTTATTCCTATATACAATGAGAATGCTAAATACAGGACACTAACAACTATTGTTAAGATCTGCTGGAAGACTGACACTTAAACTTTATCAGATTATATAGCAATTTGTTGGCTTGCTAATTAGTCATTTTACATTATCTCTGCACTATACTGGTAAAACCACTCTTGGTATAAGTCTACTAATAAAATGGCTAGACTTGGGCCAGTCTTTTTGTTTGTGGTCCTTGTCTCTAATTCGGAGGCTTTTCCTGTTGCCAACCATCCCCTCTTGGACCTAGGACCTCTGAACCTCTTGAACTCACAGAAACTCGTTTCCAAGCCCGGACCCACCCACATTAAGGACCCTGTTCAGACTCTACTCAGAGATGGAAAAACAAAACTGCTTATGTAGCATCAAGGCCTCCCTGACATGTAAGATGTCTAAATGCTACTCTGGGTTAAAGGTACATTGTGAGTAAGCATCCAAGCCAAAAAAAAAATATGGTTCATGAGCACCCAACAATATGGTTGAGTACATATTTTAAAGAAAAATGTATTAAAACAAAGTTGCAAAATAAGTGACAATGAGCTTTTCCACCCACATGCTAGTTTACTCACTGACATACACATAGGACTACACTTTTCCATAAGTTACTATACTTACTAGGGTAAACCATACACCCAATTTATGATTCTTTTTTTTCCCCTTTTTTTGGAGGGAGGAAGGCAGGGCAGTTGGGGTTAAGTAACTTGCCCAAGGTCACATGGCTAGTAAATGTTAAGAGTTGAGGCTGGAGTTGAATTCAGGTCCTCTTGACTCCGAGGCCGGTGCTCTATTCACTGCGCCACCTAGCCGCCCCTCAAGTTATGATTCTTATTGGAATTGTTTTCTGCCACTAACAATGCTGCTTGTTCTCCTACCAAGCCATTCCTATCATAACACTTCCAGAGTTGGAAAAGACCTCAGACAGCATCCTGTTCAATTCTCTTCTCTTTCAAATGAAGGAATTGATGCCAAAAGAGGTTAAAGAGTTTCCACAAGGTTATATAGGCAGCAAGCATCAAGGCTGCATTTTTGAGCAGAGGTTCTTTGATTCCAAACTCACTGCTTTTTCCATCGTACAAAGGCAAACCTCTTTAAGGATGATTGAATGATTGAATTACTAAATGATTGTTCTTTGTTGAAAACTTTGTGACCACTGTGGTGGAAATTATATAGCCATTTTCTGTGATAAGTTGTCATGAATGCTATATTTTGATTATCTGTGATAAGGTATAACATTGTGAATGTTGTACCTTGATTTTCTGTGAATGTTTTGCTCTGATTTGTTATGGAATAAATATAGTGTTCACTATACTGTGTAATCAGAATCTTGAAAAGCTGTTCACAGCAGCATTCTTCTGAAAAGCTGCTCATGCTTGGCTTTACAAATGGCCAAATTTATATCGCCTTAATATTGCTTTCTTCATGTCATTTACTCTAGGCAAACCCTTTCAACATTTTTGTATTTCTGATGGTATATTATCCAAATGTCATTGTCTGGTCTTCAAAGCAAAAAACTGAGTGACCATTTGTAGACTATGCAGTAAAGAGAATTCTTGTTTAGATATTAGTTGGGCTAGACAGATTTTGACATCTGTCCTGATTCTGAGATTCTGGGATTCTGATATTGCAAATGGACAGTGACCTGGGTCAAGATAACATAGGATTCATAGAATAGGCTGGATTATACTTGGCAAATTGGCCAGTACTTTTTATTGATGCTAAGTTTCTTACTGAAACAAAGGCCCATCTTTTTAACAATGATAGCCATCCAGGGATGCTGTATAGTCATGAGTTATGGAATATCACAATCTCTGAAGAATTAAAAATTGTAGTTCATCCAGAGGGTAATGGAGAGATATATAGCAGGCTTGAATAGGCTGTACAGTTTTACCAAGGTGGGGTTGCATAGATGAAGAGTGCCAAGGATATTGTTAAGAAACTTTATGGTTGGAAAAGAAAGTTGGGCCAAACAATCGATCACCAGATATTTATTAAGTACCTGCTCTGTGACAGGTACTGTGCTTGGTGCTGGCAATACGAAGATGAAGAATGAGGCAATCTTTACTCATGAGCAGCTTACGTTCTAATGGGAGAACAAAGAAGACAAATAAAAGTACATATAGAATGACTACAAAGAGAATAAACACAAATAAATATAAAGTAACTGAATAAAAGATTAGGAGTCAGGGCACTAACAGTCAAGGATATCAGGCAAGACTTTCCGTAAAAGATGGTGCTTCCTTCTTTGAAGAAAGAGAGGCATTCTGTGTGGAACAGGTAAGGAAGAGAATGCATTTCAGGCAGGAGTTGCAGTCAATGCAAAGGCAGACACACAGGAAGTCAGTCATGTCATGAGAAAAATGGAAAAACCAATGGATAGCATGTACTCTGTTACTACCCACGTAGTCAAGAAATAGAAGGAAGGCACCTAATGCGCTGGGTGGATCCCTCTTACTGATCTGTGGAAGAACTTGGACACAGTCTTGTAGGACAAGAAATCATGGATGAGTTGTAACTCCTACTGGAGGGAAGTATGCATATGAATGAGAGCACCAACCCATGAAAAAACTGAATAAGAAGTATGGCTCTGAAACAAGTCTTGACTGTTCCAGGCTATTTTCTAAAGCATTTGTGTGAAGACACCACATTTGACCGGCATAGGGATGTTAGGATATGCTGAGGATTCTCTGAACAATGTTAACATTTTGATATCTTTGGAGGACTGATATTTGGCAAATCTTTTAGAGTGTAAGCCCTGTGAATGCAAGGACCATATGTTGTTTTTATTTGTTCCTCCCTCAGAGTCTAGCCTAGTGCCTTGCATATCATAGGCACCAAGAAAGTACTTGTTGAGTGAAGCATTTGCTCAATGAATCAATTTTTCAGCAAAATATTTAGGACAGACATGGTGAATTACTGATAATGAGGTCAGATTGCCACAGCCTATAGAGCGGATTATGAATCAATTTGTGGAAATGACACAATGGTAGAAGTTGTCAATCACCTTGAAAATAGCTGAGGTCATATTTCAGAATATTCCTTCTTCCAAAAATCTTTCTTGGCAGCTCAGACTAGAAAGATTGTTATTGAATTTCCTGTCTCAGTAGGCAGCCATCAAATATGCGACAAAGTCAGTGTATCATTTGGCAGACTAGTAGAGACTGGCATCCTGACCCATATCAGGCAGGAAGAACAGAAGGTAATGGGATTTTCCATTTCACTGTAGAAATGTGAGGCTTAGCTTTGCTATCAGTATCCCATTCAGTGAGTGGAAAAATTTTAATGCGTAGACTGTGCATGCTCCATTTTTCTATGCCAGATACAGGAGAGTAGCATGGCAAAACAGGAACTAGGTTGTATAGAGAGGCAGGGATTATTAGGGTGAGGGGATAAAGGGGAGAAAAAGGAGAAATATTTGGAGAATGCTTTCAGAGAATGAAATGATGTTCTGGTCAGCTGCAGGTGAGAAATACCAGCAACACATGGAATCTGTTGTTACTCAACTAGGGGGCAGGAGTGTTAGGAGGCAACCAGATGGTACAGTGGATAGAGTACTGGGCCTAGAGTCAGGAAGATCTGAGTTCAAATTAGTTCTCAGATGTCTACTAGCTGTGCATTCTTTCAAATGAGATAATGTTTGTTAGGCACTTAGCACAGAGCCTGCTATTTAGTACACTCTATCTAAGTGCTAGTAATTATCATTGCATTGCTCTTAAAGTCCAGCCAACGTAACCAAACAAATGTACTTGGTTCCTTTGGAAAGAAGTACTGTCACAAAGAGTGGAAATAATTTTAAGAAAAGCGAAAGATACACGCCAGAGAAAAATTTCCGCATTTCCTCAGGGTAGAAGTCCATTTGAGCCTTTAGCTGATTTTTCAGGCACAACAGAATTTGATAGCTTTTGAAAATTGACCAAACGCTTTGCCTGCATTATTTCATTTGAGCTTCACAATATCCTTGCAAAGTAGGTACTGAAGGTGTTATTTATTCTATTTTACAGGTGAGGAAACTGAGGCCCACAGAAGTTAAGTGACTGCCCTTGGTCATGCAGCTAGGAAGTATCAGGTATGGATTTTATATCTCTCTTCTTGACTCCAGGGCCATTTCTCTAGTTGTTAAGTTACATGGTATTCCATGCATTGCTGGTATTTAATAAATGATTGTAGAATTAGAAGCAGTAAGAGGGGGAAAAGCATGGGACCTACAAAATGAAGAAATTGAGTTAGTCAGCGTCATAACTACCTTTCAGCTCTGTGATGCCTGAATAATGCTTGCATATACTTATTGGCAGCAATTTAATATGAAGGACTAAGATGTTGACACGTGCAGTTCAAAAGTTCATTATCCAATAAACTGAGAGATGGTTTGAAACTTCACTCAGCTTTTTAAACTTCTGTGATTTTTATTTTTTTGGTACATTTGGAAATGGAATAGCCTCCAAAGTATGTTGGGAAAATCTGTTCAAGTCCGATCTTGGTAAAATAATAGCTCTTCTAGAACTAATCTCTATCTTTAAAGCCTGATCACATGCCACTTAGAAACTGCCTTTCAAGTTCTCTTCTTTTCTCTGGCCTATTGAATGTATAATGTGTGTTCTGACTTGATGTTTAATAGGCTTATTAACCTGCGAAGAGATCATTGATAAGAGTGATATTTCTAATTTGGTTTCTGAGTTGATTTTCCTGTTGGGCCTGGGTTTGCTAATGGGATTTTGAGTTTTATACAGAAAAAAATTCACATTTTAAAAGATGTGGCAATGTTGTGGACAATATGCTCAGGACCAGCAATCCCAGATTTCAATACTTCTGTTCATGTTAGATCTTTTTTTTTTGTATTTCCAAATTAAGGTATTTAAAATTTAGGATCTCTGGAGTTCCATGTAAATAAAATTAAATCAATGAATTTATGCCCTTATTGATTATGCCTGATTCAGGGAGAAATAAATAACTCAGAAATATAGGTTATGTTGTAAAATGTTTTCTTTGTGTCTCAGAGTCAGGAAGATCTGGCTTCAGTTTCTGCTTTTGACATATTACTAGCTAACAATACCGTTCAGGTGATCCTGGGCAAGTCACTAATCTCTTAGTGACAAGGGCAACTCTCGAGGCTATAATAGCAAGCATATATCAGCTAACGGTTGTTTTTTGCTGTCAATTTTTTATGCCAATGTACTCCCAGGTCTGGTTCCAAAACATACATAATCCACAGGGTCATTGTAAGACATAAATGAGATAATTTGCAAAGCATTTTGCAAACCTTAAACCTTTTGCAAATCCTGATTTAAATGCCAGTTATTCATGATATTATCTTGTTCTTATCTTTTTTTTTTTGGTTATAGTTCAGACAGAAATTGTCTAAGGACAAGTCACTGTCCTATTATTCTATTCTATTTAATGTTCAGTACTCTATTGTATAGGTAGATAAAATGATTTTTTTTGGTAATTGAATAAAAGTTTTGGGATGTAGACTCATCTTTTGTAATCTACTGAAAAGGTCCTTGGGATAACTAGAGTAACTATTGTGTTTCACATGTATTCCCACATATTTTTAGTTTCTTTTGCTAGTTCTATATACCTGAAAGGTTACCATACTGTGGAGTCTGGAGATTATGAGTATTTGGCATGGAGGCATCTATTAAAACTTTTCTTAAACTTTTAAGGATCAAAGTTATGTCTAGGTGGCTGTGGCCAAGAGTTGGGTCAAGGATGAACTATTTACATCCTAATATAGAGGGAGTATGTTAAAAGGGTTCTTTTAAAATACTGTTGTCAGGGAAGAACCAAGATGGTGGAGAAAATGCAATTACGTGCCTGAACTCTCCCTTAAACTTCTCCAAAGACCTTTAAATAATACCCTAAAATAAATACTGGAGTGACAGAACCCACAGAAACATGGGGTGAAAAATTTTTTTAGCCCAAGACAGTTTAAAAGTTTGGTAGGAAAGGTCTGTCACACTGGAGTGAGAGTGGAGCACAGTCCTGTGCAGGCCACACCAATGTAGACCAAGCCCCAGCAAACCAGGAGCAGACCTTGGGAATGAATCAATCAGCATCAAATACAGCTGCTTCTGGAGCTCTCAGCCCACATATGGTAAGAGGGCTGAAAGTTCAAACTGGTCAGAAGGGAATTACAGGGGTCTCTCTGCTGACACCAGGGGCAGGACTCTGTTACTTAGCTCATACTCAGATCCAAGTTGCAGTCCGAAGTGGCAGTCCTAGGGCAAGGAGGATCACTAGCACATCAGAGATTATGATTGCAGTGGAAAGAGACCCTCATCACAGGAGGGCAAAAGAAAGTGCTTGTGGTCACTTGCAGATCACAGCACAGGACAGGAGAGTAGTAAACACACCTCTCCTTAGATCATACCACCTTGGAAAAATAAAATACTTACAGGTCTCTGGAAGTATCTTTAAAAAGAATTGCACAAAACCTCCGAATCTTGGGACAGTGTACCCTCCACCATGGAAGCAGAGCCCCATTTTGGAAAAAGTGAAAAAGCAAGAAATAGGCTGGGAAATTGAACAAACAAGAGAAAAAAATTCTTATCATAGAAAGTTACTATAGTTACAAGGAAGATCAAAACATATACTTGGAAGAAGACAGCAAATCAAAATTCCTATATCTAAAGCCTCCAAGGAAAATATGAATAGGTCTCAGGCCATGGGGGAGCTCAAAAAGGACTTTAAAAATCAAGTAAGAGGGGTGCTAGGTGGTGCAGTGCTTAAAGTACCAGCCCTGAAGTCAGGAGGACCTGAGTTAAAATCTGGTCTCAGACACTTAACACTTACTAGCCATGTGACCTTGGGCAAGTAGCTTAACCCCACCCTCCAAAAAGCAAAAAAAGAAAATTAAGTAAGGGAGGTGGAGGAAAAATTGGGAAGAGAAATAAGAATAATGCAAGAAAAATAATGAAAAAAGAGTCAACAGCTTGGTAAAGTACACAAAAAATACTGAAGAAAATAGCACCTTAAAAAACAGAATAGGCCAAATGCTAAAAGAGGTACAAAAATCCAGTAAGGAGAAGAATGCATTGAAAGGCACAATTGACCCAATGGAAAAAAATATATATATATAAATTCAATGAAGAGAAGAATGCTTTAAAAAAAAAAATAGAATTAACCAAATGAAAAAGGAGATCCAAAAGCTCACTGAAGAAAAACAATTCCTTAAAAATTAGAATTGGGCAAGTGGAAGCTAATGATTCTATGAGACATCAAGAAACAATAAAACAGAACCAAAAGAATAAAATAGAGAACAATGTGAAATATATTATTAGAAAAACAACTGACCTGGAAAAAATATCTAGGAGAGATAATTTAAAACTTATTGGACTTCCTGAAAGCCATGATAAAAAAAAAAAGCCTAGACATCATCTTTGAAGAAATTAGCAAAGAAAACTGCCCTGATATTTTTGAACCAGAGGGTAAAAGAGAAATTGAAAGATTCCACTGATCACCTCCTGAAAGAGATGTCAGAATGAAAACTCCTAGCAATATTATAGTCAGATTCCAGAGCTCCCAGATTAAGGAGAAAATATGGCAAGCAAAAAAACAATTCAAGTATCATGGAGCCACAGTCAGGGTAACAGAACATTTAGTAGCTTCTACATGAAAGAACTGAACAGCTTGGAATATGATATTCCAGAAGGTGAAGGAGCTAAGATTACAACCTAGAATAAGCAGCAAAATTGAGTATAATTCTTCAGGGGAAGAGTGTTCAGATTTATGGGAATGGGACAATAGAAGAGGGATCCTGGTGGGGGGGATAGGCTAAGTAATAATTGGGCAGGGTAGCAGGTAGAAATAATCCAGAGGAGTTGGGGGGGATAAGAAATAAAGATACACACACATGAAAACAAAGATCAGGTGTAGAATTTGTTAGGAAAAGTATATTCCTATATATTTATACATGTATGTATATAAGTGTATATGTGTATGTATGTATGTATCTATCTATAAATATATCCACACTTAATTGCAGCCTTGGTGGGGGGAGGAAGGAAGAAAAAAAGAACAAAGTAAAAAGTGCACAGCTGAGAACAAAAGAAAACTTATGAGGAAGCAAAGAAAAGATGGACAGCTCTCAACAGGATGTATAGTATATGTCATACAGGCTTTTTTGAAATGAAAATTTATTGCTGTATATTTTGAATCCTCTCTTATGCCCTGCTATGCACACATTAAGGAAAAAAAGCCTTAAAAAACCCTAGGAAAAAAAAAACTGCAAGACCAAGTGGATTCATAAGTAAATTCTGGGGCAGCATAAGAGCAGCAACATATTGCAGCTCTCACATAGCCACCCCAAAATACCCATAAAATATGACTCTAAACAAATTCTAGAACTCCAAAACACACACAAATATACTTTCCACTAAAGTCAGCTCAGCTACAAAGAACCATATCAGCCCTGCGAGCTGAAACCAGCCTAGCCTGAAACTGCAGCTCTGCCCTGGAGGCAGCTGGACAAGAGGAGCCAAGCCCCACCTGGAGCTTTGGGTGAGCGGATCAGCGGCAGCTGTGGCAGTATCCAGAATTAGGTTAGTGGAGCTTGTGAAATCGGGGAAGAAAAGTGGGTCTGGCTGAAACACCTCCAGGGCAACAAGGCCACAGAACTGGAGGTCTTGCACCCACCTCCACACTGCCTCTTCAGAGCTCTCGGCCTGCAGACTGCAGGGGGACCAGGTGATCGTTCAGAGGCCAAATGCTCTCGCGTTGAGTGGCCTGGATCCGGATCACGGTTTTGGGCCTTGGTCCTGTGTTTTTTTTTTCAGTGAGCCAGAGTGCGGGAGGGATCCAGGAGTCTCCTAAGAGCTCCAACAGCAGGGAAAACCCCAGCGATTTGGGACAGAGCTTTCCCTTCTGGAAGCAGAGCTCCACAGAGATAAAAAAAAAAAAATCATGGACTGACCAACCATGAATAAGAATAAGCATAAGAAGCAAAGTAAGAACAGCAACCAAACCCTAGATTCCTTCTTTGGGGAAAAGAAGCATCAGGGCAGAGAGCTGGAGGAGGACAGCACAGCCAGAGCTCCCCCACCAAAAGCTTCCAATAAACAGGAAGTACAGATCACCTGAAGAAGGATTTTGAAAACCAAATGAGAGAAGT
>CM053587.1:179476556-179488398 GCA_028646515.1 Pseudochirops corinnae | reverse complement strand
CACATGTACAACCTATATTGAATTGCTTATCTTCCCAGTGGGGGTGAGTGAGGAAGGAAGAAGGAAAAGAAACTGGAACTCAAAGCTTTAAAAACAAATGTTAAAAAAATTATTTTTTTACATGCAACTGGGAAATAAGATATACAAGCACTGGGGTATAGAAATCCATCTTGCTCTACTAGAAAATTAGTGGGGAATGGGGGAGGATATAAGAGAGAACAGATTGGGGGAAGGGTATTCAGTACGCTCTCTATTTTGGGGTGGGGGTAGGGGAAAGACTGAGAGAAATATTTGTAGCTCAAAATCTTGTGGAAATGAATGTTGAAAACTAAAAATAAATAAATTGGGAAAAGTCGAAAAAATGGAAAAAAAAAAGAAAAAGAAACCTAAATGACAGCAAAGTTATGTTTTAATTTTTGTTTTGGAATTATTGAATGATCAAACCAAGATTATTGATCTTTATTGACCTGGATGGAGGTCTCTAGTGGAGTGCTCCATTAATAAAAATCAGTGACTTGGAAAAAAGGCATAAATCGTATGGTTAACAAATTTGTCAATAGCAGAAAGTTGGGAAGGACAGTTAATATGTTGAATGGTAATATGAGGATCCAAAAAGATACTGATAGTCTGGAACATTGGGGTCCATCTAAGAAGATGAAATTTAATAAAGATAAATGAAAAGCCATGTACTTGGACTAAAAAAAATATTGGACAAAAATGGAGAACCAAGATTAGAAATCAGCTCATGTGAAAAAAAAAAAGACCTGGGGGTTTTAGTGAATTATAACCTTATTATGAATAACAATATGGAATGACAAATGTGGGTTTTGTCACCATGTTCCACTTTCTCCCCATTACTGGCACCCTTCTGCCACTGATGAATTCTTCTAGTAACACTCCATTTTGAGGAATGACCTAGATCAGTCATCCTTCATTCTCAGGATTTCATCACCACGATCTGTGTAGATACCTTTTCTATTCCCCTCCCTTGAAGTTCCCCCTCTATGTCTTTTCTTACCTTATTAGTATGAAAACTCCTTGACTTCAGGGACTTTTTTCCTTTTTTACTTGTACTTGTATCTCTAGTGCTTATCATGGCATTTGGCACATAGTAAGCATTTTAAAAAATGCCTATTTACTGACAACCAAAAATGATATTGTGATCTGATGATATATTATTAGAAGAGTAGTGTTAAGGGCAAGGGAAACAATAGTCCCACTGGACTACCTCCTGGGCAGACCACATCTGGCATTTTGTATTCAGTTTTGGGCCACCACATTTTGAGAAGGAAAGTGATCATCTTGAACATATCCAGAGAAGGACAATCAGGATGGTTGAAGGAACTTGTGTTTTTTTAGCCTAGAAGTGAGAAGTCTTAGGGAAAATATAATTACTATCTTCAAATATTTGAAGGGATTTTATGTGGAAGAAAGACTAGGTTTGTTCCACTTAGTCCCAGGTAGATAAACCTGGAAGAATGAATGTAAGCTACAGAGAGTAAATTTTGACTGAACACAATACAGAACTTCTAAAGACTAAAATTCTACAAAGCTGAATGAGAAGGAATAGATTTATTTAGGAAGAAATAGGTCTCTAAAGGTCTTTAGGCAGAGACTGGGTGGTTATTTATTGGGGATACCTTGGGGAGAATTCTCATGTTAGGTAGGTATTAGACTAGATAATCTTTGAAATCTTTTCCATATCTAAGATTTTGTGATTCTTGGATCCTAATTCAGCTTTTCTAATATAGGAAATTAGTAGGACAAAGTCTACAATATTTCCACTTTATAGATGGTAAAAACAGTTGTGGCTATCTAGCTAAGAGTCTCAAGTTAAGATGAGGGTTAAGGCTAAATGACAATGTTATCTAAAACTATAGCAGTTTATCTAGTCTATAAATATATCTACATTTTATGTATTCTACTCCAAACCACCTTCTATATAGCTGCCAAAAATAGAGGTCTTATTTTCATATGCCTACTCAATAAAATCCAGTGACTCCCTATTTCCTATAGGATCAATGATTCTTTTTGGCATTTAAATCCTTTATAACTGTTCTAGATTTATTACATATTATCCCCATTCAGAAACATTGGCCTTGTTCTACACACAATGTACCATTAGATTGTAAGCTTCTTAAAGGCAAGGACTCTTTTTTAAAACTTGTATTTGTCTCCTCGATGCCTAGCAGAGTGTCTGACACATAGTAGGAGCTTAATAAATATTTGTTGACTGACTGACAACACTCCATCTCCTATCACTGTGCCATCTCCCTAAGCATTGGTTTTACTCCTGTAAAAAGAATGTACTTTCCTTTCCTCTGGCTCTTAGGACTCTTAGCTTCCTTCTGACCTTAGCTCAAGCACCATCTTCTACATGAATTCTTTCCTGATCTCACCAGCCACCACATATTATCTTGTATTTATTTTGAAACTCTTTTGTTTGTACCTATATATGTAAATGTTATTTCCCTTTGCTAAACTATAATCTCTTTTATACTTTGTTTCTCCTTATACAGGGCTTCACATATTCGAGGCACTTAATGAATGTTTATTAATTAATTGTTATAAAAACACTTCCTTGCTTTGTGATTAACATCTGGTGAAGTGGTTCCTTTACTCAGTCTTCTGTGAAGGCATTTGTGACGTGTTTTTAGGAGCAAGTTCTGGAAGATTCTGGAAACAGGGAAACCTGGAGTTTTTGTTTGTTTTTTTAGCATTGTCACTAAAAACCAAAGGTAATAATTTCAAGGTGTTTTTAAAGGACAAAGTGACCACCACTAAAACCCTGTAGCAAAAGCCACAAATGCAAAAGTCATCTGATGGACCTTCTGCTTCTTTTTCTCCCCTTCCCCATCACCTTATGATTTTGAGTGACCCTGTGCTTCTCTAGGGGTGGCTGGATGGCATAGTAGAGACAGTAGAGTCAGAAAAACCTGAATTTAAATTTCACGTCAGTCACTTAGTAGCTGTGTGACTCTGGTTGATTCTCTTAAGATTTCTGGTCATAAAATCTTCCCTTCTCCATAAATCTGACAGATAAACGATTCCTTGCTCTCCCAGATTACTTACAGTATCAGCCTTTATACCTAGATCATGTACCCATTTAGCCTTTATTTTGGTATATGGTGTAAGATATTGGTCTATGCCCAGTTGCATACTATTTTCCAGTTTTCCTAGCAGTTTTTGTCAGATAGTGAGTTCTTTTCCCAGAAGCTATAGTCTTTGAGTTTATCAAACAGTAGATTATTATAGTTCATTGACTGCTGTGTCTTGTGTATTTAATCTATGCCACTAATCCACTACTGTATTCCTCAACCAGTACCAAGTAGTTTTGATGACTGCAGCTATATGATACAGATTAAAATCTGGTATGGCTAGGTCACCTTCCCTAGAATTTCTTTTCATTAATTCCCTTCATATTCTGGACCTCTTGTGCTTCCAGATGAATTTTGTTACTATTTTTTCTAGCTCTATAAAATAATATTTTGGTTCTTACACTTTCTGAATTTCATATTTCTTATCTCTAGAATGGGGATAATAGTGATTATATTGCAGGGTTTACCATGAGACTCAAATGAGAGAATATATGCAAAATGCTTTGTAAAGCTCAAAGTTCCTTATAAATGGGAACTATTATTACCCGAGTTGATGTAAAATCCTTTACCCAGGTTTTCCAAGCTTTCAAATTATTCTTTCTTCTTTTTATACCCCATCCAAACATTCATAGAATAATAGTTGATATGTTAGATATTACTATAATTAAGGTATATAGCTGACCAATGGGAAAACTTGCATCTCTAAAGAGAAGCTTTTTTAGTGTATGCAAGTCTCTAATTAGTGAAATATGTCAGTGAGATAATTTGGAACAAGGGCATTTTCTGGGATTCCTTGCCTACTCCAGAAAGCAGCAGCAAGAGCACTAAATGTAGAGACAAAGGACTTGGCTTTGTATACTGGCTTTGTCACTTGGACACTTTTGGGCAAGTCATAACTTCTCCACGCCTCAGTTTTCTTCCATGTAAAATGAGAGGTTTGGACCGGATGGCATCTAAAGTCCCTTCTCCCTCCTATGATCTTATGATATTTCCTCTTCAAACTAATCTATCAGGTGGAAAAATCCATGATCTCTCCATTTTACTTTGCGCACCAGGTTCTACCATCCTCTTTCCTGTATGTCTTCACCTTTGTAAGTGGCTTTGTCCTCTCACAGGACTCAATAAAGTCTGCAGTTATGGCTACAAGTTTGGCTTGTCACAGGAAATACTCAAAGCTGAGAAGAAAGCTTTACAGAACTGAAGGTGTCAAGGTGGTCTGGTTTTCAAGTAAAAAAGGAAAAAAGCCATCAATTGACTGGAGTTTTAGTTGTGACCCTATAAATGGATTCATTATTGCTTTCTCCCTTAGAATTAAATGAAATAAAATGGGTTTCCTTTAACGTTAATCTGTTAAACTTTGCACATCCAGGGACTTTGTTAGCTTAATGATGGCAACCTCTTGATAATAAGATTAATGGGGTATACAACTACTGCTCACTAGAAGGTTCAACTCTCAGGGCATTTCCCATAAGAAACAAAACAAAAAAAAGAAGATTTTGATTTTTTTTTACTTTCTCTTTGGCATTTGTGGGTTGAGAAGTCTGGAAACAGTCACAGATGCCAGTGATTCAGTTCCCTGAGGTCTGCTCTGGCCCTGTCTATGCCACAGGTCTGGGCGGTGGCCCACACTTGGCTGCACTCTGCTCCTAGCCCAGACAGACCCTTCTTTTAGGCCTGCCAGGCTCTCCTCAGCTGGACATGTCACTCTGTCATTTTGTGGGTTCTGCAGCTCTAAAATTTGTTTAGGGTCATTTTTAACAGGTATTGGAGGTGATTGGGGAACGAGTTAAAGCAAGTGACTCAGACACCCGCTTTTTTTTTTTTTTAGTAGTAGAGCTTTGACAGGATCTTTATTTAAGACCCCTGATTAGAAATGTAGTAAAGAATAGGTAGGTCTTTAGACTGTCTTTTCTAGAGGGATAAGATAGCTCTTCTTAAATACTTTTGTAAAGAGAGCAGAGAGAAATTTGGGACTGATGTATCATGGAACTTAATTTTGATACTTTGACCTACCAAGTACCCCAGGACCTTTAGGCAGATAGATTGGGTATCAAATACTAGTTGTTAAAAAGTTTTTGAGTAGAGATTTAAAAAAAAAGGATTTAAGGCCTATCAGTAGTAATGACAGATGGTTGTTGAATATCTATCTGTATGTATATAACTGTTGATATTACTTTGAAAATTGGAATAAAGAGTGGATATGTCTGCTCTTTTTTCTCCTTGTAATGTAAATTTAGAGTCTAGTCATGCAAGGTTTCCTAAAAACTGAATTAAAGAATCCCAGAGCTGAAAGAGACCCCATTGGTCACCTAGTCTAAGCCATACCTGGAAATAAAAACCTTTTTTGCAATCAGGGTGCCACAACTGAGGATAGAGATAATAGATTGTTTTGGGGTTTTGATAGTGCTTTTTGAAAGTACCATGCATAGTTTCTAAATGCCAGCCTCTTCATGATAATTTTTGAAAAGGTGTTTTACAACTTTCAGGTTCTTTCAAAATTTAGATTGAGTACAGCTCTAATCCAAATTTCAAAGTAGTTAAAATTGCACTAACTTTTAGGCATAGTTTTCTTTCTCCCCAGTAAATAGCTGATTTTTATTTCTTAGGACATCAGGTGCCTACTTATGGAGTAATACAATTTCATTCCTCCACTAAAGTCTTCTAACCATTCATAGTAACAAAGAGGTTGCTCTGGGTTCTCAAAGGTGGTATCAGTAGAATGTAGGCCTTGGCAGATTCTGCCAGTCTGTGTAGATTATGGGACTGCTGGTGAATTGTCTGATGTTTTGAGGCTCAACTTAGTTATATGTAGTGAAACTCAAGACTTTGTTTTTGAATTCATCATGGCTGCACATGATGGTGAGATCACAATCTGTGAATGGAAGGATTATCTCCATTGGATCACCTCTTTAAATGTACCAAAACAAGAATTTCACTAAATTGTACTAGTGATCAATGAATCCAGTACAGTGAGGGTATGGAAGTTGGAATGGATTTTGGATCAATGTAAAGAGGATGTCTGAAAATCAGACCTGTCCTGAAATGGAACACATTGCCACATGAAGCAGTGAGATTTCCCATCCCTGGAGGTCTTTTAAAAGGTTCAATAACCACTAGTCTAGGATGTTGTAGAGAGGACTTATGTTCCATGCAGGAGTTGAACAAGTGAAACTCTTAAGACATCTTTTAAACAGGGGTGTGCCGGAACCAGCTTGTACCAACTCCTAAGACTTGATTGCTAGAATTTCAGTTTTCATTTTCAGATTTATACCTCATAAACTACTCACTAGATCTTGACTTACTGTTTTATTGTTTTTCTAAACTTAAGAAAGTGATAGAAAAATGTTAATAATGCCGATCCAATTAAAATGTACATACATCCTCCCAAAAGCTGGTTGTTAAACATTTAGCAGCATACCCTCTTTTGAGCTCTCAGCTTAGAACTCTAGAGTCTTGATATGTCTCTGTTTTAGTCAGGTTTAGACATTTCAAGGAACCTTAAACTAACCCAAGAGCTTACTGACTAATATATGAACTACATGATTGTACTTGCAATGAACTCATACAAGAAGGATATGGCTTATTAACAGCCAGTCAGATATTCAGTCAGCAAGAATTTATTAATTTTTTATTGTATGCCATATACTATGTCAAACACTAGGGATACAAAGAAACTAAAAACATTGTTAATGCCTACAAGGAGCTCACCTTCTAACGATGGAGACAAAATGCAAATAACTATGTACATACAAGACATATACAGTGTAAAATGAAGGTAAATTCAGAAGGGAAGAGAATAACAGTTAATGAGGGTACCAGGAAAGTCATCTTACAGATAGGATTTGAGTTGAATCTTGAAAAAAGCAAGTGAAGCTAAGAGGTAGAGATGAGGAGGGAGAACATTGCACATGTGAAGGACCAATGCAAATGTGCATGGAGTCAGGAGATAGTGTCTAGTGTGAAGAATAGTGAAGTAGGGTAGTATGGTTGGATCAGAGTGTGCAGAGAGTAGTAACATGTAAGAAGAATGAAAAACATAGGATATGTATGGCTAGGTTGTAAAGAGCTTTAAATGGCAAAATGAAGGACTTTATGTTTAACCATTGAGGTTATAGGGAGCCACTGGAGTTTATTGAATAGAGGGGTGACATGATCACATTTACAATGTAGGAAAATCACTTTGGCAATTAGGTGGAAGATGATGGAGTGGGGAAAGACTTGAGGCAGGGAAACCAATTAGAAAGCTATTGTAATAGTTCAGGCAAGAGGCAAGGAAGGTAGTAATTGTATGCATGAAGAAAAGGGGATATATACAAGAAGTTTTGTGAAGGAGAAATGATAACATTTGTCAACAGATTTCATGTGTAAGGTGAATTTAGGTGAATAATCACATGTGATACTGAAATTGTGAGCCTGTGTAATTGGGAAAATAACAATGCCCCCAATAGTAATAAGAAAGGAATAAAGAAGGGATTAGGGGAGGGGGGGGTTCTCTTTTGGATTTGCAGAATTTGAGATGTCTATGAAACATCTAATTTGAGTTGCTTAAATGTCAATTAGTGACTGAGTAAAGTGGGACTGGAGTTAAGGAGGGAGACTAGAGCTGGATATATGCAACTGGGAATCATATTCAGAGAGTAGTAACTGAACCCATGGGAGCAATTAGGATCATCAAAAGAAGAGGGCTCACTACACCCATGGCTAGTGGGTGTGACCTACATGAAGAACCAGTAAAGGATTCTGAGAAGGAGCAGTTAGGTTGGAGGAGAACCAGGACAGAACAATCAATGTCAAGAAATCCTAGAGAAGAAAGAGTATACAGGAGGAAAGGGTGATTAACATCATGAAAAGGTTGCAGATAAGCCAAAGAATGAGGATAAGAAGAGGCTGTCAGATTTGATAATTTAGAGATCATTGGTAACATGTTAATTCCGCCTAAATTCCCTGTTTTGGCTTCGTTGGCCTGCTTCCTATCTTATAAACAATGTTTCCTTTCCTGTCTCTAAGTATTTGCGTAGGCTGTTCCCTGTGCCTGGAGCATACACCATCCTTACCAGTGCCTTTTAGAATTCCTTCAAAGTGGGGTGGCTAGGTAGTGCAGTGAGTAAAGCAATGGCCCTGGAATCAGGAGGACCTGAGTTCAAATCCAGCCTCAGATACTTAACATTCACTAGCTGTGTGACCTCCAGCAAGTCACTTAACCTCAATTGTCCTGCCCTCTCCCCTCCAAAAAGCAAAAAAAAAAAAAAAAAAAAAAAAAAAAATTAGGAGTTGTAATCATAAAAAGATAAAAAATAAATCCTTCAAAGCTCATTTTTTGTACCACCCCCATGTGAGACCTTCCTAATCTCATCTAAGTACTAACACTTCCCTCCAAAATTACCTTGTATTTATTTTGCATATATTTTATATGCATCCTTTTATTTTACACATATTGTGTGCCCCAGCAGACTGTCAGAATCTTGAGGGCAAAGGTTGTTCTGTTCTTGTCTGTATCCTAAGCATCTACCACAGTATTTGGGAAATAGCGGAGGTTGACAAACATTTGTTACTCACTTGATGGAATCTTGGGCGAGTGATTTGAATAAAACACATACATTAGAAGAATATTGGGTTTTATACCCAAATAGATAAATGGACATGATTGCTGCCATCTGGAGTAAGCAAAGCCCTGATGATGATGAATAGGCCAATCACGACTAGGGAGAAACACTGGGATTGATGTTCTTTTTGAGTAAGAATTGTGGTTGGTCACTAGTTATATTTATCTTCATCTCCTCCTTTCTCCTTTGAAGGTAGGAGTTTACCTAACCTTTTTTTTTTTTTTTTTTTTTGTCATTTTTACTAGATATGGTACCTGCTACCTCCCAGGCATTATAGCACACAAGCTTGAGAAAACTGATATCATAAAACCCATTCTGTTTCTTGGAACTTGTTTCCAGTCAATCTGATAAAAAGCAGAAAGAGTAGGTTCTTGGCTTCAAAGCAAAAACAAATTTCAGTAAGTGTTTACACTTCACTGACTCTTGACTACTTTGCTAAAAGAAGAATAAGAAAGCTTTTAGGATACAAATTTCTCAGTCTTTCAAATGAGTGGAATTTTCCTGAGACATGGTTACATTGTAATCTAAGTATGATGTGCTATTTCAATAGGCAACTAAGTGGCATAATAAAAGAATGATTTGCTCAGAACAAAGAAGATCTGAATTAAAATCTTGCCTTGAATACTTTCTAGCTGGGCAAGTCATATAACCTCTCTTGGTCTACTTTTTCATCTGTAAAACAAGGAGGTTGAATTAGAGAGATTCTAGAATCCTTTTAAGCTCTAAGTGTAGGCCTCTAAGAGCTCTTGATAACATAATTCTGTATAATGCCACAAAGGCATTGGAGGTATGATACAATGGAAAGATCACTGATTTCCAAGTCAATTTTAATTCTAACTCTGTTACTGTGTGCCCTTAGCCCTTCTGGACCTCAGTTTCCTTAGCAATAAAATGAAGAGGTTGGACTAGTTCTAGGGCTTCTTAAACTTTTTTCCACTTGAGACCCCTTTTGTGTTGTGGCAGCATTTGTTGGTGTTGCATGGCCTGAGGGCATATGCAGTGCAAAGTGCGTATGCTTTGTGTTCAGAAGCAAGGCTACAGTGAAATTACTTGGATGCAACATGGACAAGCAATGCCAGAAAATATCTCAGATTATTACATGTTTGATTTTTAATTAATTTTTTGTCATTGTGCATTCAGAAACCTTTTACTGCTGTCAAATTTTTCATGACTCATAGTTTAAAAAGCATTGGACAAAATGGCTTCTAAGGTCCCTTCTAACTCTCAATCTTTGATCCTATAAGGTTTAGGGCTTTCATAAAAAGACATATAAGAACTGAACAACCATTTATTTCCAGAGGACACGTTCTGATAAGTAGACGGCGACCACAATGTAGCCATGTCTTGGAAGGATACAAACATGGATCTTGCTCCAAAGGTCAGTATTCAAATGTCCAATAACCTCCTGGAATAGGCCAATTCTGTCTATAGTCCAGACCCTAAATCTCAGTCTCACGTAACATTAAATTGAAACTTGCTGCTCAAATTCTTTTTTTTTTTTTTTTTTTTTTGCTACATTGATTCTCTTTTGGTACCAACTCTCATTTCTTTCAGGAATAATGGCAAGTCCCCTTGTATCCACTATTCCACTTGATACTCACTGTTAAGTCCTGAGCTTTTGTACATTTTAGCATAAAAATGTAATAAATCATTATGTCTCAGTGGAAAGCACCAGGCATCATTTTTGCAAATAAATGTGGATGCCTGACATTTACCTAGGAACAATTGGTGGCTAGACAAGGGAGGAGAGAAGGAAGCCATTTAGGGAGGTAGAGAAACTGAAGCAAGCAGAGGTTAAGTGACTTGCCCAGGGTCACACAGCTAGTCAATGTCTGACATCTGATTTGAATTCATGTCTTTTTGAATTCAGTACCAGCACTCTAACCATTGCACTACCCAGCTGTCTCAATGAAGGTAAGAAAAAAGCCTCAAGTTTCAGAACTCAGTGGGGCACATTTTTTTAAGTGGGGGAAGTTTCAGTGTTGATTCTTATTTGGCTTCCTGATGCATAAAAATCAGGGTTCTTATAGAATCTTTCACTTATTCTTTTACTTTTATCTCTAACTATTGCTTTTAGAAGTTCAAAGAGAAGGTTTAAAAATCAGGTAAATAGGGGCAAATGAAGTGACTTCAGCCAGGTACCTCTGTGCTATCAGTGAACCAATGAGTGATTCTAATAACCAGACACTTGCATGGGACTAAATTGTTAGTGCTTTGTTAGCATCAGGCGTATTAGGGAGATACTGGCCAAAAGGCTGCCCCTAAATGGATATGTTGGCCCAAGTTCTGGCCTTCTACACTATCTCTGGTGGTTATACACTTCAATGAACACTAGAGGTCACTTAGGGGTAATGCTAAGCTAGAGGGTAATTCTAAGAATAGGCTTACATGCGCTTTTAAAGAAAACTCAGCCTAAAAGTGATTGGCATCAAAAGCTATTTCAATAATTGTTCACCTACGAATAAGATAGTATATGTAAAGTACTTTGCAAACCTCAGAGTTTTTATATGTTAGCTACTCCTCCTTTTCCTCTTCCTTCTTTCTTCCTCCTCTTTTCCTTCTTCTCCTTCTTCATTGTTATTTTTGTTATTATTAATATTACACACTTTAGAATGCCCCAGTCTCAGAGTATATATATATCCTTTGACTCACAAAATATTAGAGAAATTCTCATCACCTTAGATGGCCAGCCCTAAATAGAGATGAATCTGGGTTTGGCGTGATTTTTTTTTTTTTTTGCTTTTTGGAGAGGGAAAAAGCAGGGCGATTGGGGTTAAGTGACTTGCCCAAGGTCACATGGCTAATAAGTGTTAAGTGTCTGAGGTCAGATTTGAATTCAGGTCTTCCTGACTCCAGGGCCAGTGCTCTATTCACTGCACCACCTAGCTGCCCCTCCACCTACCCACTCCTGTGTGATTTGAACAATAGAAAAGAATTCACTTCCCTTAAAATATGCCCCCGCTGTCCTGCTAGGATACATTTAAAATTATTCCTTTGAGGATATGAACAGGCAATTCTCAGAGGTAGAAATTAAAGATATCTATAAGCATATGAAAAAATATTCTAAATCACTATTGATCCAAGAAATGCAAATCAAAACAACTTTGAGGTACCACATCTCACCAGTCAGATTAGCTAAGA
>CM053587.1:179461254-179476456 GCA_028646515.1 Pseudochirops corinnae | reverse complement strand
ATGTACAAAAACATTTATTGTAGCTCTCTTTGTGGTGGCAAAAAACTGGAAATTAAGGGGATGCCCATCAATTGGGGAATAGCTAAACAAGTTCTGGTATATGAATGTAATGGAATACTATTGTGCTATAAGAAATGGGGAGGAGATGGTCTTCATAGACACCTGGAAAGGCTTATATAAACTGATGCTAAGTGAGAAGAGCAGAACCATGAAAAATTTGTACACAATCACAGACACATCATATGTGTGATGACCAATTTTGATAAACTAGACTCTTCTCAGCAACACACAGGTATAAAACAACTCTACAAGTCTCAGGATGGAAGGAGATAACTACATTCAGAGAAAGATCTAGAAAGACTAGAGTTTAAATGGAGACTGAAGCAATACATGCTATCATTCTTTTTCATGTTTGGTTTTCTTTCTTTTTTCCCATTATTCACTCTGTTGGTTACAACCCTTCTATACAACCAGACTATTGTACAATGTGAAAGTATTTGCAGATCCTGTACTTGATTGCATGCCGCCATGGGGAAAGGCCAGGGAGGAGAGAAAAATTGAAACTCAAGGGATTGTGAAACTGAATCTTGTAAACTAAAAGTAAATAAACAAGTCAATGAAAATTTTAAAAAAATATTCCTTTGAGTTAAGGAATTATTTTTAAAAATCCTATTAAAATGAAAATATTACCCAAGTAAAACATCTCTTTATACATTAGGGGAGAGCAAGGTCACTGAATGAATGGGACAGAAACAGGAAAATGTTGATGGTGTCACCAATAATAGGACTGAGTGTGCCAGTTGTGTCGAGGTCCAGGTCCATCTTAATGTACCAGCAGCCCTCTCACTTCAATGGGGCTACCCAGGATTCAGAACTCTCTTTGGGTGAGTTATTTCCCCAATCTCTGAGGATCCCAACTTGCTATATCTATTGTGGCAGTAACTCCCACTTCCTTTTTGCTGCTTCCTGATCTCTTGCCCTCTGCTGTTTGAATGGAGTTATGGTTCAGGAAGGAGTTCTATCTAGTATCTCCTAGATACCTCTTGGATCCTGTCCATGGTGCTGCCTTTCCACCCTGGATGATACTTCTGCTTGGTCTTTGCCCAAGTCTTATCTGGGTCAGGTAGGTTATCTGCCTTCCTCCTCTTTTTTCTAGTAGGACCCACTCTACCTCAGGAAATCTAGCTGGCTATAGCCAGGTCAGGGAAACATTAACTAGATTTTTGTATTCCTTTTGATTTCTCTGGTTGTTTTGTTTCCTATTGCTCAGTCTATGTAGTATGTGGTCCTGATTTATATGGTCCAGGAAGGTGAAAAAAAAAAGTCAAATTTTAAAGAGTCTGCCTCTGATCACCAGTTTTTAAACTTTTCTCTAGGCCTTTCATAGCAAAACATAGGGCTAGGGGAGCAGGGGCCAATTGGAGAAATATTGATTAAGCCAAGAAACTGAGACACAAAAGGTTGCTTTGTATTTTAGGGTAAGGAACAGTGTTGGACTATAAAGATCCATTTGCAAGTTCTTATTCTGAGTAAAATTTAGTTGTTAGTTACAAAAATAAGTTAAGTTTTAGTTTACTTTGTTTAGTGAATAAAAATAATGTCTTTTATGATTTAGTATTTAATGAATGTTCTCCTTTAAAAAACCCCACGATTTCCTAGGTACCCCTGATGAAATGTATTACACAAGCCTATTATAGCAATGCTCAGTTGACAGGAAGAGGGCTCCTTTCACATATATGGATCCTTTGCAGACTCACCCCCACATAGTGAAAGTCACACCTTGCTAGGATGCATGAATAGCACAGGCAGTTGCCATGACAGTATTTGAAAAACAGTGCTTCTGGCTTTCAGTAGCAGTCATGCCCACCCTTGAATTGCAAATGGCAAAGGTAGTTGTTGAGGAATCTGGAGTAGAAAGAGTTAGAACTTGTGAAGGTACTACAAAGGAGGAACAGTAACTTTGGTGGCACCACAGCAGGGAAGGTCTTGCAAGTTGATGCTTCTTTCTAACAGGGTCAATTTACCTTTCTCTCAGGATCACTGGTAGGACAAGTCATTGCAACAAGGAAGCTATGTGAATTTATTGATGAAAATTCATGAAAGATAGAAAATCTTAGAGAAAGCTTAACCCAATGATAGTGTGAAAATTCTATTCCTTCTTACCCAGTAGGTATCTCCTCTCGAGGGTTTGTTCCTAGAAAGGGTTATCCTATTTATGTAGTCCTGGGAGATCAGAGAACTTTAGGAGGGTAATTCATTGTCTAAGGTTTAGTTGTGAGTAATTGGCCACTACTTGAGGAAGCAATGGAGGATGAATTTTGATGCCAGACTAAATTGATATTTTAAAGTTTACCTCTCTTTGTTTTAACCTCGACAGAGTGATACCCAAGGAATAAAGAGGCATGATAGCAGAGAGACACTTGGCAGGAGAGACCCAATATATGAGTTTTGTTTTATTTTTTAAATAGCACTTTGGTCACACTGTTGACTATGGAGCTATACCTAGGGAAGAAAAAGGTATGATGACAGATATGCTTGGTAGGAAAGACTCATTATATGAGTTTAATTTTTTTAAATAGTTGCTGGGTCACACTGTTGACTAATTGTTCAGCTTGTGGTCAACTAAAACTAGCAAATAATTTTTACATGTACTGCTTTCAGATCAGGCATTCCCAATCCTATGCTTATTAGGTAATTTTAAACCATAAATTCAGGTCTCAATATTTATCTCTATCCAATCTCAGGACAGCTAGGTGACACAGTGGATAGAGCACTAGACCTGGAGTCAGGAAGAATCATCTTCCTGAGTTCAAATCCAACTTCAGATGTTCTAGCTGTATGACCCTGGGCAAATCACTTAATCCTGTTTGCCTCAGTTTTCTCATCTGTAAAATGAGCTGAGGAAGGAATAGCAAACCACTCCAGTATCTTTGCCAAGAAAATCCTAAATAAGGTCACAAAGAGTTAGACATAACTGAAATGACTGAGCAACAACTGCAAAAAAAACCGATCTAATTTCAACTAGTCAATCTATTGTTATAGCCAAACAAGATCTTTTTGAAACTTTGTTATTTGTTAGATTTGTGAAATTGGAAATTTGCTAAGTATGGTTTCTATGTCTTTAAGTCATTGATAAAAATGTTTAAACAGTATCATGGTGTACTGGGAAGAACTCTGGGTTTGAAGTCAGAGGACTTGGTTTGATATTTCAGTTTTGCTACATTTTTAACTTCAGTCAGATCTCTTAACATTTTTGGGCCTCAGCATCAGTCTGTGCAGTGAAGAGACTGCAATAAATAATCTCTGTCACCTCATCCAGCTGTGGAAGCTATTACTGGATAAAGAGGCAGAGCCCTGTGACACTCCACTAGAGACCACTCCTAGATGATCATTTATTAGTCAGTTGCTCTTTGAGTACATTTGTTTAATCAGTTTTAACTCACTTTATATTCATCCATATTTTAGAAGAAAGTCCTGAACAACTTTATCAGAGGCATTCAAACTCAATACATGAAATATAACATCAAATATTTTCCCAATATACGAATTTGATATCTATTAAAAATGAAATGTGGTTAGTTTGGAATAACTAACTTTTAGTAAATCCATACTTGTCAGGGTTCTCTCTTAGAGTGCCTGAACTTACCAGCAGAGGCAACTGGTTTCACACACAACTCAATGACGCTAGCGTACCTTTCAGGAACAGAAGAGTCCTGGCTCTGAGGTCCAAACAGAAAAGTTTATTAAGGTCTTTCCATGGGGAAGCCTCAAAGCCATATACTAACACAGGCTTCCAAGATACCTCCCAGCCCTTGGTCTTAAATAGACCCCAGATCCACATGCCCCATGTGATAGAGCCCAGCTGAACAGAATCGTGAGAGGGGGAGTGCAATTACAAGGGTATGAAGGCCTCAAGGTGTGGAGACGCCAATCAGGAACAGCGGGTAACCCCACGCCAGAGAGTCCTGAGCAATGCAGTATCCCCTGGCTGGGGACAGTGCGATATGCCCTGACCTCCATGTAGCCCAACTAATTCCCAGGCCTCAAACACTTCCCTGTGCCTTGACACAACCGCTTGCAATGTGAGCCTCACACACACTAGCTTCTGGTGATCATATCCCCACCACCACCCCCAATTGAAATGTTCATAAACCTCCATTTAACAATCTCTTCTATAAATTTGCTAGAAATTGGTTTTAAACATCTATCTATAGTTTTTGAAATCTACCTTTTCCCTTTTGAAAACTACACATTCACTCAACATTTAGTTGAAAAATACTCAGTACTATATGCAGAACACGGCTAAGCACTAAGAGCCATCACCTCCTCCTCACTCTAAGGAATGATAATGGGCATAATTTTCTTCTCTATGAAGTCATGGAATTGGCCGCTAAGATCTCTTTTGGGTCTAAAAATAGTCAATGGTTCTTGACTATGGGTGAAAATGGATGATACAGACAATAAATGCAAGAGGAGTTCAAAGTAGGGGAGGTCAATATAAAGATTAGACAGGCCATAGATCTTGTTTGCTTGGAGCTTAAGGTGGAAGGAAGGAAAGATGATACACACACGCACAAATATAACCTATAATATATGAAAAGCACGTAAGAGAGATGCCAGCAAAATACTTTGTTAAGTCCAGGGCAGGTATAAATTAGAACCTTTCCAGTTGTCTGGCATTTCCCTCATTCTTCATCATGCCTTTGAGAGAAAACAATTCACAGTGATCAAGCAATTATATCTGAAAGCCTTTTTACTTCTTGGGTAGGTAATTGATACAGTTGTAAGCATGGACATGGATTTAAAGTTGCCAGGTGCTCTCTTTATATCTCCTTCCAGCTCTTTCTTTTTTTAAACACTTTTCTACCTTTTCTATTTGCAAGATTGCTTCCTTTAGTGGAAAATGAGTTGAGTAGTTTTGTCTTCTCTCTGAATGAGATAATATTTGTAAAACGCCTAACACAATGCCTGGCACATAATACACAATAAAAAAAAAAGGTTATTTTTTCCTTCTCTCCCATCAGTTGACAGTACTTTATTTGCCCCCAAACAGTGTACTTATACTTTCCTGACTCATATTTTTGCCCTGAACATAGCTAAAATCCAAAGAATATGAAATAATACCCAGCATCCTCTGTTTTGGTTGAATTTAATCTTCCCTTCCTCCCTTTTAAGGCAAGTCTCAATTTATTTCATCTCCTTGATTGGGGTTATCTCTCCTGTATCTGTTCTTTGTTTTATGCTCCTCCATTCTATATTTTGTGTGTTCTTTTACTGCATGAGCTCAGTAGAGAGCCCCATTTGCAGCTTCATTTTCCTTCAAGTCTCACTTTCTTCTTCACCAGGATTATTCGCGATTCTATAAAAAAAAAATCATGCCTTTAGTAATACTCTTTTCTACCCTGTTCAGGCACAGGAGTGAAGGATGCTTCATTTCAAGGTTTACTCATGGAAACATATTTCTTTTTTCCTGTCTTAAAAGAAATCTGCTTTCTTCACGTCGAGGTACATGTGTGATATGTGTATGGTTTTTTTTTTTTGCTTTACTTTGTTTATGAATACTGAGATTCTCACAAAGTCCCAGTCACTTCTGTTTCACTGCCCACTCTTTCTAGTTGCTCAGAATGAAATCCAGAATAGCTTTTTCTCTCTTTGTTCCCATTACCTTCTCATAGGAAAAGTTTTTTTTTTTTTTTAACAGATTCTGTCTATTTGGAACCCTCCATCAGCACAATATTTTGTTTCTTTGAAAATATTTGATCTTTTCATCTGACCGTTTTTTGACAATATCCATGAAAGCAGCCTTGTGTCTTGCTAGCCTTGCTTTTCCAGGAGGGTTGTGATTATTATTAGAAATGGAATTTCTCTTTGAATTGGAAACTCTATTACCAAACCGTATTAATGGGTCTGGAAGTGGCTGATTCACGTCTGCCCATCTTCCTTCACAACCTGAATTATTATGTTAAATATTTCTTGATAATTCCTAAGCAATGATTAAGGTAGATCAATTTATTTTGACTTTCCTACTTTGAACTCCTCTTGCTTTGATTGTCTATATCATCCATTTTCACCCTCAGTCAAGAACCACTGACTCTTATTTTATAGCTAGAGGAGATCTTAGTGTACATGATTCAATTTCTTTGCTCACTATCATTCCTTAGAGTAAGGAGGAGGCAATGGCTCTTAAGATGAAGTCAGGAAGATCAAATGGACCCAACAAAGTATGTAAATATGAAAGCCATGTTGGGAATAACATGGTTTTAAAGGCTTTTAGGTATTGATTTTCAACATACAACAAAGAGTTGAAGATTCCAAAACAATAGGAAAAAATCACTCCTCAATATACCTTTCTATATCATCCTTTTTCTACTTCTCTCTCTCCCAAACACTCTCTCTTGGTGATATTTTTAGCTCTCACAGATTCAATTGCAATCTTTATACAGATGACTCCCAAATCTACATATTCAGCCTCAATTTCTTTGGAACTGAAGTCCTACATCTTTAATTGTTTCCTGATCATCTCCATCTAAATGTCCTGCTATTGCTATCCTGAATTCAACATGTCACAAATTGAATTTATCACCTTTCTCCTAAGTCCTCCATTCCCTTTCCATATTTTGGTTGAGGGTGCCATCATCCCCCCAGTCACTCTAGTTTATAACCTATGAGTCATTTTTGAGTCTTCTGCCCCCTACCCCCACCACACTGGCCCCATATCCAATAACCTGCCAGGTCCTGTTGAGAGTAAATCTATAGCACCTCTCATAGACCTCTCCACTTATACTGCTACCATCTTAGTTAATGTTCTCATCTCTTCTAGCTGACTACTGTAATGGCCTTCTGTTTGGTTTCATCACTTTCTGTTTCTCCTTTCCCTAACTTATTCTTTATAGAGCTGCTAAAATAATACTTCTAAACTAAATTTTTAAGTATATCTCTTCCCTGTTCAAAAAACCTTTAGTGACTCCCTGTTGTTTCTAGTATAAAATACAAATTCCTTAATTTAGCCTTTAGAACCCTCCACAATCTGACTTCAAAACATCTTTAGGGATCTTTTTTCACATTATTTCTTTTTGGCTTATTTTCTAGCCCAATGATGTTAAATAGAAATATATCTCTGTGGGCTTTGACATATTGACAAATAAAAAACACAAATGACCATTATCTATGTTCTGTTGTCTTTTATTTATTTTTAAAAAAACTTTTACCAATTACATTTTTTGGAAGGGGGAAGATGAGGCAACTGGGGTTAAGTGACTTGCCCAAGGTCACACAACTAGTAAGTTTCAAGTGTCCAAGGCTAGATTTGAACTCAAGTCCTCTTGACTCCAGGACTGGTGCATTACCAATTACATTTTGATGTAGTTCTATACACTGAGGAGTTTTGCTGGTAAGGCTACAAGTTTGAAACTTCTGTTAGAGCTAACCTGGACATCCCTTTTCCTTCCTCTTATTTGCAGAAACCTTCCATTATATGATCTTTATTTTTTCTCCAAAAATTTTAATTTCCATCAAGATTCAATTCATCCTTAGAGTTCAACTTGGAGTCATTAAACCTGAATCCTGGCTCTTCTTCCCATTGTGTTACCTTGGGCAAGTCTCATAACTTCTTCAGGACTCACTTTCTTCACCTGTAACATCAGATGGTTGCCATAGATAACTTCTAATGTTTCTTCCAGGTTTATATAAATAATTCTGTGATCCAGGAAGCTTGTCCTGTTCTCCTGTGTTTAGAGTGTTCTTTTTCTGCTAAAATTTCCCCCAAATATTTTGCTTAATTCTCTCTAGTCCATATTGCCACTTCATTTGAATCTGTGGATATGCAGTATACCTCCAATGGAATGTGAGGTCCTTGAGAGCTAGGCTTGTTTTGTTTTTGTCTTTGTGTCCCTAGAACCTAGCACTGTGCCTTACACATAGTAAGACTTTAATAAATATTTGTTATATTCCATAAATAAAGGTTGGCTGAATTGGACAGACAGTGTCTTCAAGCAACCTCCCCAGGTTTATTATACTGGATTCCCAAACTAGCCCTTTGTAAAGCCAATCATGAGCAGCTGTTCTGGGGACTGCTGCTGTGAATAACTTTAAGGCTCTAATCACATAGTATAGTGAACTCTCTATTTATTCAGCAATAAACTAAAGAAAAACATTCAAGAAACTAAAGTACAACATTCACAACAATATAACATAACTTATTACTAAGGTGACCTGCATAGTCTTAAATAAAACATATCATTCAGTAAGTCACTATCTCCTCAATCAATATAGAGTACCCAAATCAAGTCTTTTTTCATCTTGACTCCAGATTGGCTTCCAATCATCCTTAAGCCAGTCATCTTTAATGAGTAGCGGAAAGGACAAAGGCCATCCACCCCTATGTCACAGTGAGTTACAATATCATCAGATAGCCCTGAGTACCCAAGCAAAGTCCCCTTTCATCTTAACTTGTGGCTGACTTCAAAGACCCATGGCTCCTCTTCTACACTCCCAGTTCTTGCCTGGATTCACAGGTAGACAACTCTCTGGTCCTGTTCCATATCAAGGCTCACAGGGACTGCTCTACTCCAAGCTCTTCATATTTTCTGTATCTAGAAAAGCAAAGCTCAACAGGGCTACAACAATATTTACACACATTGCTGGCACTATCATCTCAATTCACTTTTTGTCTGAGAAATCAACACAAATCAACAAAGTGCTTCTGTCTGACAAGATAATACTAACACAAACCAACGTTCAGAGTACTTCTATCTAACAAAGTAACCAAATTCAACAGACAGAGTTCTTCTGTCTGACAAAGTAATACCAACATAGAATGACAGACAGAATAACAGAGAGAATGCTGATATCACAAGCATTCTCAATCTCAGTTCTGCTTGGTCCCAGATCCTGCTCAAGCTTTCATCTGCTCTGCTCCTTCCTGTTCTGCTTCCTGTTCTCTTCTTTCTGCAAGTTCCTCCCACTGTGGGCTCCATGTGATGATGTTAGGCCTATTAAGGGGAGGGAAGGTCTCCAAACTCCCTTAGGCCTGTTAAGGGCAACACAATGTATACTCTTTCCAACAAAGACTTGATATAATCAAAGGTGAGGGCTCAAAGGCACTTGATTATTTGAAACAAAGAGCAAAGTACTACTTTGCTTGTCATTACAGCATATTCTCCCTCTCTTATACCTTACATGAGGTGACTTCAGAGCATTATTAAGTAAAATTATCTCCATAGTCATTCAAGAATCTTGCAATCTTAAAATACATGTGAAGGAGACCTTGTCTGAGTAAAATATTTAAGGCTATATCAAATGCTTTGCAATTACACTCCCTTACTGTTCCTCACATGCAATATTCAATCTCTTGTCTTTGTGCCTTTGCAAAGGATGATCCCGTGCCTAAAATGTACTCTGTTTTCACCTCCATCTATTAGAATTCCATCTTTTCTTCAAATCTCATTTCAGGTACCATCTCCTACAGGATCCCCCCCCCTTCCAATTTTGTTGTGCTGCTATAGCTTCTCTACCCTAAGCAATTTACTTTGTATTTATTTTGCATAACTTTATATATTCATAACCTGTTGTTTCCCCCAATAAAATGTAAGCTCCTTGAAGACAGACGCTGTTTCATTTTTGTCTTTATATCTTTAATTTCTACCACAGTGACTGGCATATAGTAGATATTCAATAAATCCTTGTTGATGAATAGGGGACTGTAATTGAAGAGTCAATGGGGCTGAATCAAATTTGGAACATCACACAGTGTTTTCAGTGACCCCAGTGATCTTTCTAACAAACATACTGTTTTAATGCCAATATTCTCCAAGTTCTACTCAATGGTTGACTCATGAGAAACCACAATCTCAGAAGAATAAAAATGGTAGATGCCCTAAGGGTCAATGGAAAGATATATGATTGATTTAAGTAGGTTGCAGCATATTATCTGTGATGATTTGTATGTGAAAAGTGGTATTAAAACATTATAATGTCTAATGCTAGATTTGTACATTGATTCCCACAAAATGTTAAAAGACCAGAAGATGGTCTCCTGCATAGAAAGAAGCCAATCTGGTGTACTATTTTTTGAATAATTTATAATAAGGCATAGATCAAGATAGTATAAGAAGGAAAGAAGTATTTGTGAGTGAAAGGAATAGCTTCAAAGTATCTAAGGTCTGAGTTTTAATTATTTTGGGTATGTGTCTTGTTTTCCCAATGGAATGAGAAACTCCTTTAGGTCATGGGCCACGTATTGTACATTTCTTACACTAGTACAGTTCTAGGCACATGAGTATTGAGTAAATACTTGGTGAGTTATATTGAAGACTGTCCTGGAAATGAGAGATTTTCAGCTAGGCAATTTTGTATTGGTCCGAGTAAATGTCAAAGTGTTTTCCACTTCACTTGCAGGATGTTTTTAATTGTATTACATAGGAACTAATTATGATATCAGGCACTGTGGTATTTTGATAAGAGCGTTGAAGCTGGAGGTCAAAGGATCTGACTTGAAATCTTGGTGCTGCTGAATACTTTCTGAGTGACCTTCGACAAGAACTTCTCTGCTTCTCACTTTTCCTCATTTAAAAAATGAGACTATTGGATTAGATGACACCTAAATTCTGTTCTAGGTCTCTTATTTTACATGTCAAATTTCTATATGAGGTAGAGAGTGAGCAAAGTCAGGCTAACAGATAAATTTATAATGGATATGGAGGGATTTAATTTAAAGTGTGGAAACTATTGTAGCAGGTGAAAAAAAATCTTCAAAGAAGTCAAAACCTTCATCAATCTGCAAAAATTTACCTTTGTCTCACTCATGTTTACTAGTGTCAAACAACTGTTTCCTGTATCATTCAGCTAGGAGAACCCAACATCTGTGTGTAGCATAGTTGTTTATTTATGCTTATTTACATCACAGACAATGATTCCCATGAAGACGTAACAAAAAGTTAATAGGAAAGAGAATATTAAATTATTATGACTTTTAGATCTACTAATAGATTTCCAAGAGTTTCAATTTCATTTCTCCTTAAGCCATGTATGAAAAATGGACTGATTTGATTCCCAAGTCCTCCTCTTTCTCCTATCTGACTTCTAGCATTGATTCTAACAAACTGAGGAAGGGCATGAAAGGGTCTCAGGCCCTATGAGTGGCACCTCCGACTCTGATCTCAAGAAACAAGGTGGAAAACCAAAGGACTTTGAAGAAGTCTTACCTATCCTTTTGTGAATCCTTGTCTATTCTGAGGATATAGCACTGTTTCCTAGGTCTGACATGGAACCTTTTTGGATCAAAGCAAATAAAGCTGTTCTAATGGTTAAAGCATTCTCTCATGGAATTGGAGCATTTTAAAATAGAGGAATCTTTCCTTTCTTTACATTGCATACTACATTCTTATAGTTTAGAGCTGATCTTTCCACTAAAAGAGGGAACTCAACAAAATTCCCCCCCACTGACAGAAGTCATTTTCTCTGGAGAAATTTTAGCTAAATCTTCTACTTTTGGCTGGGTCTGTGCTCAACACCCAGTCAGTTTCTCTAATCCTAATCTTGGCCTGGTTCATTGGGTGTACTTTGTTCTATTTTGCCTCATACTTAGTGACTGTGATATACTCTCTGCACCCTCTGTGAAGACTCCTCAGAATGAGAAGGGAGAGAAACTATCTGGAAACCAGAGACAGACTTTTGTAAGGCTGGACAGATCTGAGTCTTGGGTTTATACAGCCTAGGACCCTTCCCCCCTTCCCTTGCTGTCATCAGCATTAGGCCCCTTTCAGGAGTTTTAGACCTCCACTCTTGTATACCACACTCTTAAAACCATTAGGCTCTTTTTCAGGGGTTTTTGACCTCCACCCTTGCTTGTGACCTTTTCCCCTCCCTTGCTCTGGCATTTATCAAATAAGGCATGGATAATACCTTGGCTCCCTGTCCTACCTCCCTGCTAATAGGAGATAGTGGTGACCTTCTTTGTTATCTGCTATTGGGTTAGATTTCATGCCAAGACTGAGAGTCCACCTCCTAGCCAATGGGAGAAGGGACAGCTAGGAGGAGGGGGCTTGATTGCATTAGGGTATAAATTCTTGTTCTGTCTTTCATAATAAGCCTCCTCTCCTTGATCCCTGCAATGGAGAGGACCACCCTCTTCCTGTGGGGGAAGAGAATAAAACTTCCTGTTCCTTCCTCAAGATGCCTCTGACTTTTGATTTTTCTTGGGTAGAGGATTTTTGGGGTCCCCATATCCCACACATCAGCATTTGTTCTCCCCCCCTCCCATAACCTTCCTTCTGCTCTTTTCAGTTTCAGAACTCATCTAGTCTACACACCTCATTTTGCAGAGCAGCGGTTCTCAACCTATGGGTATGTTCAATTTGTAACAATGAAAATACATCCCGCGTATCAGATATTTACATTACAATTCATAACAGTAGCAAAATTACTGTTATGAAGTAGTAATAAAAATAATTTCCTGGTTGGGGTCACCACAACATGAGGAACTGTATTAAAGGGTCGTGGCATTAGGAAGTTTGAGAACCACTGTTGTAGAGGAAGAAACTGAAGCATAGTGACTTACCCAAGGCTTCACAGTGACCATGTTGGAATTTGAACCAAATTTCTTTGACTTCAAATCCAGTGCTCTTTCCACTATACCATATTGCCTCTTTTTTAGCCTTCTGTCCCAATTATGGAGTTTTATTTCTCCACTGCCATGAATGAATAAATTAAAGGGAAGAAACCCCAACATTTATTAAGTATTTACTATGTGGAAAATACTATGCGAAGTATTAGAAATACTGATAACTATAGCTAGCATGTTATTTAACTTGAAAAGGCCACAGACCAAAACTAAAGTGGAGGGAGAGAGTTGGTGCATGACTTTTTGGTCACAGATTGTTATGCACTCAATGCAGCCTCTGAGGATGAGAGGCAACAAAATATAGATAGATTCTCTGTTACTTGTGCTAATTTAAGCCTAACAACCCCAATAAAACAGAGGTTCTCCACAACCAGCACCACACCATCCATATGTGGAACCATTGGTTGCAGCAAATAGAGAGTTTGAGGGAGAAAATGAATGAGGATGATGATGACAAGGAAGATGGCAACACCTCTTGTGATGAGCCAGTAACTGGAGATGTAATACTGGAAAAGGCCCTGTCTGTCTGGAAGTTGATGCTGGAAAGTATTAAGTGTTGGTGACGAAAATTGCTTGACTTTTTCAAGATGATAGCTGCTGTCATGAAGAAGATTATAAATTCTGCAATATATATAGTGAAATCTCTATGGAAGTGGTTGGTGAACGTGTTTTAGTTTCCTTAAGAGCAGAAAGAGCCACATGTCATGGGCAACCTTGTAAGGCTTCCAGATTTAGGGTAATGTTAATTCTTTTCAAATTATAAACTTTACCAAAAAAAGAAGGTGGGTGAGAATTTCCATGCACACAGCACAATGCCAAAAGAAGATTCTAGATGTAAATCCAAGTTTCTATTTCACACTGTTTGCTTTAAAAAAATAAGAAAGTCTATCCATTACACTGAAATCTCTCCTGCCTCTCTATGTGCTTTCTTCTGATTTCTTCCGTACATTGAAAAAAAGATCAGCTGGCTGGGTAAGGTACTGGACACTGAGGTCCTTTCTTGAACTAAACTGCCAAGCTTTCAAACTCCACTGCAGAGAGCACAACTATGATAGGCTGACCACATTGTTTGAATGCCAAAAGTATGTTTGCCTAAAAGACTTTCATGGAGAACTCACACAAGGCAAGTACTTGTATGGAGGTCAGAAGAAGCATTAGAAGGACATTCTCAAGGTCTTTCTGAAGACCTTTAGAATATATGGTGAGACATGGGAGACACTGGCCCAGCATAACATGCACACATCAAAGAAGGCACTGTACCTGATGATCAAAATAGAACTGCATTAGCTCGAAGGAAATATGAGATATGCAAATTTAGAGACATCACTACCAAATGTCTATATGGACTATTTGTGCCTCTCCTGAAATATAGCCTTCTGAGCTCATACTGGTCTGATCAGGCACAGTTGCATTTGTCATATCTTGACCCCAACATAGTGATGTAATTTTGGTCCTCTTCAAGAGCAAAGGACAGCAACCAACCAACTAACCATGTGTCAAATGCTGTGCTAAGCACTTTACAACAAATCTGATTCTTAAAAAATGCTCTTGGCATCTTACAGTTGAGAAAACTGATGCAAACAGAGGTTGAATGACTTAACCAAAGTCACACATCTATTAAGAGTCTCAGACACAATTTGGATTCAGGTCTTCCTGATTCCAGGTCCAGTGATCTATCCATCATGTCACCTAGCTGCTGCAAGATACAAATACAAAAGAAAAGACAGTTTTGATTTTCAAGGAGCTTAAATTCTAACGGAGGAGCAACATACAGGAGTAGTGGCCAAAGATGGGCTTTGGTCCTAAAGTTACCAGGATTGGGAGTGAGGCAGCGAAGGGGCAAGGTAAGCCCCTCTGTGAGGAATAAGATTATACAAACCAAGGCCCTAACTCAGTAAGAACTTTCTATTACCCTGAGTTGTTTTGGAATAGAAAATCCTGGGAACATGAGGGCTGCGCTTCTCCTGGGACCCTGGCCAGGATCCTGAGAAGAGATATGGCCCAACTCCTGGAACTGGCCACTCCAAGGAAACATTGTTCTTGGGGGGGCCTTGGAGGGATTGGCCTCCCTTCCCGGCCTCACACAAGATGATGCTTGCTAAAAAACACCTGGCAGTATGCCTTCTTTGTTCTCAGTACTACTTAAACTATAAGATTCAGACCCCAAATTGGAATCTCACCCATGGAGATGTCCTGCCTGGGACCCTCCCAAGCGGAACCCTGATGGCTGAATCCTGGGATTCCCCAACCACTGGGACAAGAGTTGGTGCTGCCCCTAAGTGATGATGTTTTCTCTCTCTCTCCTCTTTCTCTATCCTTTTTGTAGCAACATTAGTATTGATAAGTTTGTCGGTACTGATCTATTGCATATGCTGTGTATGTAAGAAATGTCCTTTTTCTTTTCTGCTTCTGTAGTGCATTGTTAAGGTGCCTGATTGTGTATTACTTCCCACCCACTTACTCTTACTTTTAAAAAAATTTTTATTATCAAATAAATAGTAGATATAGTATATACATTGTGTGTGAGTGTGTCATTTTGTGGGAGGGGATCCAAACCCCGCTTTACTTAAGCAAACAGGCAGT
>CM053587.1:179448831-179461154 GCA_028646515.1 Pseudochirops corinnae | reverse complement strand
TGATTTGATCATGTTTCAGAATTAGAGGGGAGAAGGGCAGGGTCAAAGGTCTGGAAATGGAAGAGTGGAAACCCTCAGGACATGCTTTTTGTTGTGGGATGCAAGGTGGTTAGTGACACTGTGGAGATGTCTGGAGATTAGGAAGTCATGACCTGTCAAAGTCATTACCTGGATTTCCCAACATCAATTTCTAGCTTTTGTGAAAAAGAAACCTCTATCCCCCCTCTAAGGAAGTGAATGCTTTAGTTGGAAAAACCTGCCAATTTCTGACCATCAACATCTGATGGCATGACCCTGCTTATTATTATCTAACACTTTCCTGGACTCGGTTACATTCCTGTAGAAACTGTTGAACAGGAAATGAGGCCCATGGACAGGAAACAGCAGATAGAAGGAAAATGTCTCCAACGCATTCTACAGATTGGATCATAATAAGCACTTAATTGAAAACTAACAATAAATGGGATTTCTCCAGGATATTGATAGATGTTTCACAATTTATGGTGTTTTTTATCATAACATTTATTCTAGAAATATCAGTGACTCCATCAATCATTAAACATCTATTAAGCACTTATTATGTACCAGGAATTGTGCTAAATGATTGCCATTTATTAAGCACCTCCTAGTTACAAAGACGAAAATGAATAAATCCTTGTCCTCAAGGACTTTATGGGGTAGACAAGATACACATTTATAGGTATAGACAAAAAGTGCAAAACAGACATGAAGTGGGAGGCATAGGGAAACCAGAAAGGGTTTCATGAGAAGGTGGTGCCTGAGCTGTCTTGAAGCATACTAGAGTTTCTGCTACAGAGGCCAGCTTTTTCTTTTGCTGTAGCACTCTTGGACAACTTTTGATTCCTCAGTCACTATTGCCAAGCCTGCTTCCCTGCTTTTGTTGGCCAATGATCTCATTATTCTTTAGGTAAAGCAACATGGAATTACATCCCCTGCCTGGTCTGCGTGTTCTATGCTGAAAGTTAGCTCTAACCTGAGGCTGTGGTGTCTCCAGATACACGGATGGGGCTCTCTTACCTGGGACAAGTGGGGCATCACCCTGAGAGAACAGGTGGTAAATTGGAGGCTGTGCTTTTGTGTTTGGGGAAGAATAATGACTCTTGCGTTAATAGAGAGCAGCATAAGACAGCTTCTCTGGAAGCACAGCTACTAATATCGTAGTCCTTTAAAGCAAACGTAGTCATGTTTAAAATTGGATCCTACCTGACCGAGAAAACTCACCTTATGTCTAGTGAGTCAAGCTTTTAAAGCTGTATGAGACAATAAGAATGTATATATGTGGGTAAGGCACCCAGCCAGATAGACATCATGCGCGAAAATAAGCATTGAGTGATATCCTATTCGTACATTTATAAAGTGGAGTGTGGGCTATGTACAACCTGGAGACAATTTGGAGTAGCTCCAACTTTGCTGCTCTATGGTTTTCAGCTTGCGTGCTTGGCCATGGTTTCATTTACTGATGATTGTGTTCCAGTAAATGAGTTTTCCTGCTTACTCAGTTGCTTCTGCATTTGAAATTATAATCATTACTGTATCCCCCTTTTCCATATGAAATCAATCAGTTTACATTTAAAGGCTGAATCATTCTTCCAGGCAACAGAGAAAATGGCATGAGCAACAGTCAAAAAAAGATAGTTGGGCACCCTGTTCTATGCAGAATAGTGGGAAGGGAGTTTGGTAGAACCTGACTGACTTAACAGTCAAATCAACTTACATTGTTATCAAGTATCTGCCATGACTGAGAGACTGCATGGTGTAATGGAAAGAACCAGCCTCAGTCAAGACAACCTGATTTTGCGTTTTGTCTGTGACACAGACCTTGCACAAGTCACTTAAATTCTCAATGCCTCAGGTAACTCTCTGAGACTGGAAGTTATAGGTGATTGGCTGTTCAACATTGGTGAAGGGAGTTGCCATACCAGGAAGTTCCTCATATCAATGAAATACCAGGCTAGTATCCCCAAACACACTTGTCCCCTTAAAATTTATACCTCTGTCCAGTGTATACTAGGAAATGTGTAAGTACATTAACCTTGTGCTGGATCATTAATTATTCACCTACCACTTTCTAATGGTGTATCCTCAGGCTCCATTTAGGACCCTTCTTTTGTCTCTCTCCATCCTTTCTGGGTGATTTTATCAGCTCCCATGTATTCAATTATCATCTCTATGTAGGTGACTCTCAAATCAGATATGTCTCTAGTCTTTTTCCTGTTCTCCAGTCCTACATCACCAATTGTCTGGACAGATACCTTATTTGTATATAGATTTTTCATGTTGGTCCACCCTCTCCCTCCCTATTAGAGTACGAACTTCTTGAGAACAAGGACTGCCCTTAGTCATTCCATGCACAGCACTTAGCACAATGCTTTGCACATAGTAGGTGCTTAATAAATGTTTATTGATTGATTATAAGCTTCTCAGACATGACATGTTCAAAATATGTCATTATCTTTCCCCTCAAAATTACCCTTATTCTGAATTTTTCCTGTTTCTGTCAAAGGTACCCCCTTCTCTATGGTCAGTCAAGTTTGTAATCTTGGTACTGTCTTTGACTCTTCAATTCTTTTCACCTTCATATCAAATCAGTGGCCAAACATATTCATCTCTACATCTACAACATTGTTCTCATATATCCTTGTTTCAGGCCCTAGTCACCTCTTACCTAGTCTCTTACATTAGTCTCCTAATTGGTCTCTCTGCTTCAGAGGTCTGCCTTCTCTAATTCATACCCCATCTAGCTGACAAAGTGATAGACCTAAAGCATAGATGTGGGCATCTCATTTCCCTGCTCAGGAAGTTCTAGTGGTCCCTTTAAGATAAAATAAAAACACTTTAGCCTTCAACTCTTTAAAAGGCTTCAGTCTGGCCTCAACCTATATTTGATTATTCTTACATTCCACATCCCAGCCCAAGATTATTCTTTGTACTCAACCTCTGCACCTCTGTATCTTCTGTATTTTACTGTTTCTTGTGCCTAGAATGCATGCCCTCCTTTCCTCTACCTTGTAGGAACCTTGCTTTCTCTGAGGCTCAGCTCAGACCTGATACGTGAGGTCTTTTCTGATGGTCCCAGTTATTAGTGCCATCCCTGGAAATTGTTTTGTATTTGCTTTTTATATATTTTGCTTTTAACTTACATGTGTACTTGTTTCCCTCTCAATAAAATATAAATTCCCCAAGAATTGAGATTTTTTTTTTTTGGTCTTTAAGTCCAGAGCACCCAACACAGTTCCTGGTATACAGCAAGCCTTAATAAATGCTTACTGAACTGAAATGAATATGAAAACATATAACACACAGTTTTTTCCTGAGGAAACTTAAAATCTAATTGGCAAACAAGGGATTAAAACAAGCAAAAAATAAAAGAATGATGATAACACCATAGGAAATAAATTATCCAATATGAATTATAAGGCACCGCTCAATTCAGGTAAATCAGTAAATGCCAGGTAAATCACTTAGCTAGCAAAAGTCTTAGGAACTCAGGAGAGAGATCAATTGGAGTTGGTATGGACTGGGGAGATTTCATGAGAGAGTTGGAGTTTGAGTTGGGCCTTGAAAAATGGGCAGAATTTGAACAAGGAGAAGGAATTTGCATTTTATTAAATTTCTAAGCTAATGTTGCAAACTTAAAACTTTATATTCATATTTTATGACTTAAGTATTAATGTCTTATCAGAATATTTCAATTATTCCTATAAATATATGATACTAAATGATTTATTATATTCTTAAGTATGAGTTTTTTATATTGTGGACTGAAGGATTTTTTTCTCTCAAAGAAGTCTTTTTTTTTTTTTTAATAATGAAAGCCCCTGGGAAAGAAAAAGAATCACTATATAAAAATATTTAGGGAAACATTCTATAAAGTGAGTTATACTTGTAACTGATCTGCATGCTTTTGTACTCATTAGCATTCACTAATTATGTTTCCAAGCATTCTTTTTAAAAGGAGAAAAGAAGGTTCCAGATGCTTTTAGAACTGAGAGGTTCATATGGAAGAGGTAGTCCCAGTACGCTTTTCATATCGAAACTCATACACAAATTAGAAGCTTAATAGAAGACATGTAATTGGAACAATTTGGGATTAAGGGAAGACCAAATGGAAAAATGGAGAATTCTTGAGATTTTGTGTGTAGGTGAGTTGAAAGCAAACTCTGTCTTTTTTGCCAAACATCTGTAGTTACATCCAGGGGGCCTTTTCTGCATGGAAAATTTTAACTTTACAGAGTCTTGAATTCAAGCAAAGTTGTTTCTAAGATTTAGTTAAACAGATGTGGGAAGTGTGTGAGGAGTCAGATAGGCACAAAGACAAGTGGAAGAGATTTTGCTTTGATTTTCACACTGGCTTCTAACTCCTCCTGTGAGTTCTCTTCTATGGTACCTGTGTTTTCTCCTTCTGAAGGATGGTTTTCTTTATCCGATGGAAGAATCTATTATTAAAGTTCTCATAGGAACAGCTGGGAAATGCAAGGCTAAGGAATGTGATAGCCAAGATAAGAGTAAGGTTAATTAGTGGGTTGCTGAAGAGGGCTAAAAGGGATAGGGGACATAGAAGAGAATGAAGAGATCTATGGATAGAATGGGATGGATGAAAACAAATCCTTACAAAGGAAAAGGTTTCCTAAAGGTGCCTTAAAATGAAGGGGGGGGAAAGAACACATTTTAATTTAAGCATACTTGGAAAGAGGAGAATAGTGTAGAGCCAATCACAAGCAGCTCTCTGAGGACTGCTATTGTCAATAACTTTAAGGGTCTGATTGTATAGGATAGCGACCTCTGTATTTATTCAGCAATAAACTAAAGCAAAACATTGGAGAACTAAAGCACAATATTCACAACAATATAACATAACAACTTATTACTAAGGTGGCTACATAGACTTAAACATGCACCTCTAGGCCACAGTAAATCATAATGTCTTCATTCAGTACAAAGTGTCCAAGGAAGGTCTTCTTTCAACTTAACTAGAAGCTAGCTTCCAATCATCCTTAAGCCAATCATACTTAAGGGGCAGCAGAAAGTACAAACACCATCTACCCCTAGGTCATAGTGAGTCACAGTCTCATCAGTCAATACAGAGTACCCAAACAAAGTCCTCTTTCATCGTAATTAGATGCTGACTTCCAGACCCCATGGCTCCTCTTCTTTGACTGCTCCCAGCTCTTTCCTGGATTCATATGACTCTTTCCTGTATTCACATGACTCTTGCCTGGATTCACATGCAGGCAGCTCTCTGCTCCTGTTTCAAACTTGATGCCAATCACGAGCAGCTTTCCAGAGGACTGCTGCTGTGAACTGCTTTAAGGGTTCTGATTACACAGTATAGTGAACTCTCTATTTATTCAGTAACAAACTAAGACAAAACATTCACAGAAAATCAAAGTACAGCATTCACCAATAACTTATCACTAAAATGGGCACATAATTTTTACCAAAGTGGTCACATCATTTTAAACAAAGTACATTCATTTAGTATCTCAATCATTCTTAAGAATGCAAGACTCCTTAATTGACACAAAGTACAGAGGTCAAAAGTTCTCCACCTCTAGATCACATTGTCTTAATTCCTTCAATCAAAAAGTCTTCTTTCTTCTTTTTTGGAGATTAGTTTCCAATCATCCTTAATTAGTAAGTCCTTAACTCAATCATTTAAATGTAAGGGTCAAAGTTCTCCACCCCTAGTAAGTCATCATCTTCTCAGTTTGCATTAAATACCCAAGGAGAGGTCTTTTCATCTTGACTCAAGGCAGGCTCTCAGCTTCCATGGTTCCTCTTTCATGGTCCCAGCTCCTCCTCGAATCTATCCAACTGCCACCTGGGTTCAAAGGCAGAGGGCTCTCAGTTCTTTGTTCAGCTTCTTGTGCAGTTCCTATTCCATATTGAAGCTCACAGTGTCTAGTCGACCTCAAGTCCTCCACAGTTTCTTTTCCTGGAAGACATAGCTTAACAAAGCCACAATAATATTCATGCACATTGCTGGCATCCTTATCAATTCACTTTCTGCCTGAGAAATCAACATAGACTCAACAACAAGATCTGAGGAATCAACACAAAACATCAGTATAGTCCCTGGACCTCTGAAAAAGTCAGCAAGACTCTCCTCCAGGATTTCTGTGAACATACAACAAGAAAATCTTCTGTTAGGGCTTCTGAACCTGAAGCAAGGTCCCAGGGCTTCTGTAACGACAGCACTGTTCTCCATTAGCAGACGAATCTGACAAAGTAACATCAAAACAGACAAAGTATCAACACCACAGCCATGCCTCCTCCCAGTTCTCTCTTCTCATTTCCCAGTTCTTCTCAATTCTTAGTTCAGTCCTCAGTTGTCATTTCTCTTCTCAGTTCTTCTCAGTTCTCTTCTCTCTCTTCAGCAGTAGCAATCCAGCCTCCAGATACTTGCTTCCAGAAGTTCTTGCCTCTCTCAGCTTGGACTTTTCCTTATATGTGGTATTAGCTCCTCCCTGTTCTGCCCCTTCCTGTTACATCAACAAGTCCATCCCACTGTGGCTTCACAAGTTCTGGGTCTTAATACTTGACACAGTCATGAACTTGGAACAAGGTGCTAAGTACTTGTTTGATTGCAAATACAAGGGGCAGGGAAGATCTTCAAATTCCCATTACCATTACATCCCACCCCTCCAGGATCTGTGGCCTTACAATCTCAATCTAAATGGCCATGGATCCTGGAACAAATAGAGATATTATACTTTGTAATCCTGCTGACTACACCATAATGTAAAGCCAAGCATGAGCAGCTTTCTACAGGACTGCTGCTGTGAACAGCTTTCATGGTTCTGATTACACAGTATAGTGAGCTCTCTACTCATTCAGTAACAAACTAAGACAAAATATTAGCAGAAAATCAAAATACAGCATTCACCATGTTATGGCATAACAACTTATCACTAAAATGGCGATTTAGTTTTTTCTTGGCATCACCTGACCCTATTTCTTTTTATCACAATGTTTCCTCCTACAATGTTGTAGACTGTTCAATTATGATGGAAAAAACTCAGCAGTTCAGTACAAGCAGGGGGAAAAGAGGCAATAGAAATTCTTGATCAAGGCTTGAGTATTGAAGAAGGAATCACTAAAACATGACTTGGTGCAATGAGTACTGACTTATCACATATCACAACATGAAGTCCCAGAAAAAGTTTCCCCAGAGTGGCTCCACCTGCTCCCAATATACAAATTATCTCAAAGACACAAACTGATAACCTGTGTAGAAGAGATACAATCATCATTTTCTTCATGTCTTTCATTGATGTGTCTTCACTTATTTTTCCTATTATATAATGTATAACAAACTTAGAAATGTGACTTTGAGTAAATAAGTGATTTTATCCATTATAAATACCCAAATTAGCTATAAAGAGTATATGAAGAAAGACACTATCTTCATCCAGAGGGGAAAAACCTGATAAATAGATGTACAGAATAATTTTACATATAAATCTATTTGTTTCTAATGGTAGCCATCTCTAGGGTGGGGAGTTGGGAAGAAAAAAATTAAATGATAATTTTGTTGTAAATTTAAAAGGAAGAACAAGTTTTACATAATAGATTTGCAACTTTGTGTACAATTATCTTTTTTTATATGGAAATGTTTGTTATTATATAAATTCAAAATAATTTTTAAAAACTGCCCTTTATTTCACTGACATGTGTAATAGCTAAGACCACATCTGCTTTCATAAAAAATAGAATAAATAAATCCATCATCTCTGCTATAAAACCATATGCCAAGAAAGAAATAGCACACTTTCTACCTGCAGACTGTGCACAGTGACCCATCCATTCTTGGCTAATCCCTGCTTTTTGGGAGCCTGAGGCCTTAGGAGGAGGCCTTGGTGGTAGAGATAGAGGCCATGGCCATGGGGTCAGCTCCACAGAGCCTCTTAAACAGTTCCTTCTGGTGACTGAAAATCAGGCCAAAGGAAGGACCACAGTTACTCAGAGAATTCTCCTACATTCTTAAAGTTCAACTGAGCAGCTCTGGACTTTCCAAGTACCTTGGAGGATCGTACACTGAAAAGATTTGGCAAAGGGTCAACTGTCTTCTTTAAACAACAGCTATGTATGTATGTATATGTATATGTATGTGTGTATGTATGTGTATGTGTGTGTGTGTGTACCATTTGAGAGGGGCATGAGGGTGAATGGACTGACTTGACTGGGGATGTTGGCCTTGGGACAGGTCAGGAAGCAGGGGTAGTTCGCAGTTTAGTGGTTGAAGACAAGGCTGGAGAGCTACAAGAAACTGTGGAGAAGATATGAAGACGAGGTTAAGGATGATAGTAGGAAGAAACATACCCTATTTCATTCCCCTCTGATGCCTGGTCCTAGTTATACTTCTAAAGTCCACTAATAATTTAGCCATATGAATATAATTTTAAAATAGTTGGAAAAAAGTCTTATAATAATAAATTATGTTATGGAATTATTATTATATTATATTATATTATTATGTTTTAGAAGTATTTTTCCTCCCTTCAAATGCCTAATCATGGGACTCTCCTAACATGGTTTTAGAAAGGAGACTTGAGTTCAAATGCACCCTTAGACACTTACTAACTGACCCTGGGCAAGTCACTCAACCTCTGTCTGTGAGAGTGAGCAACATGGAGGTTGAGCAGCTACCATGAGTGAGGAGAGGAGGACTCTTGCTTTAGGGAGTGAGTGAGAGGAGGATCTTTGCCTGAGGGGCTCTGTTTTGTTTTGAAGGCTTGGGAATGTGGATGTTTGCTGCATTGACCATGTGTACCAACTTTGTGGTTACTGTAATGACTTTGACGTTCTGGTTTTGTGACTCAGTTTTTTGGTATTTGAATAAAGGCTTTGTTTCTGCTCGCCATGTGGAGAGCCTGTTACATTTTGTGATTCACAACTACACTAGCATATTCATAGCCACTGTGGGTTTTGTGGATATTGCACTGTTGTTACAATACCTCAGCTTATGGGGACTGTTCCACTCTAAGCTCTTTGAATTTTCTGTTTCTAGGAAGACAAAGCTTAACAGAGCTACAACAAAATTTACACACATTGTTGGCACTATCATGTCAATTCATTTTTTGTCTGACAAAGTAACAGAAATCAACAGACAAGACTTTTGTGTAAGAAATCAAGCACAAATCAACAGTAAAGTCCCAGGACTTCTGTAACAGCAGTAAAGTCCTTTTTTAGGACTTCTTTCTAAGAACAGCAGACAGGATGCTTTTGTCTGACAAAACAACAGACAGAATGCTACAAAGTGCAGACATCACAAGCATTCTCTCTCAGTTCTGTCTGGTCCCAGCTCTGCTCTAACTTTCCTTATTCCTTCCTGTTCCACTCTTTCAGCAAGCTCCTCCTACCCTGGGCTCCATGTGATGATATTAGGCCTATTAAGGGCAGGGAAGGTCTCCAAACTCCCTTAGACCTATTAAGGGCAACACAATGTATACCATTTCCCACAAAGACTTTTGATACAGTCAAAGTCCAGGCTCAAAGGTACTTGAATTTTTGAAATAAGCAACAAAATATTACCTTGTTTGCCACTACAAATAGTAAGGTAACCTTCCTAGAAATGACTAAAAGATGAAAAAACGTTGCCAGAAAGCCAGTAACCTCTGCCATCATGTTTCTAATTTTGGGGGAGCTCTGAGAAAAGTAAAATGAAAGCACTATGAAATCAGTAAGGACTCAAAAAACTTTAGACATTTTACCTAAGATGTTCCAATCTGTATGAAATGTGAATTGTTTAAGAAAATAGTTGCTGAAGGATTCTCTTAGTTCACAAATTCATTAATTTATTCAATAAATATTTGTTCAGCATCTACTATGTGCAGAGTCCTATTCTAAATCCTGGGGGAGATATGAATTTTAGGTAAAATGTCACTGCCCTCTGAGAAGTTATAGTCTAGTAGTACTGCAGTTTACACATGGCAAGTGCCTTATTATTGCTAGATATATGTAGGTAGTTGAGACAATTATTTAGTATTGGATGCAAATTCATTTAAATAATTTACAATTTTAATAAATAATTTATTTTAAAAATTTAAAATTTAATCATTCTCAAAGAGAAAGCAGAATGGAGAACCTATGGGAATCAGGGATAGACTAGTAGTAGCTGACTTTTATTATCACACTTAAAAATTGGGAAAGCACTTTAACATACATGATCTCATTTGAACTTCATAACCTTGTGAATAAAGTAGGCAAGTATCATTATTCCTATTCTACAGATGAGAAAACTGAAGCTACAAGAGATTAAATTACTTGATCATTGTCATATAAGTAGCAAGTGTCAGTGGCAAGATTCGAACCAAGGTCTTCCTGACTTCAGATTCAGCATTCTATTTACCAAACAGGCTGCTTCTTTTGGGACAGTAAGAAGTATAAGTTGGCCTGTGAACCATAGCTAGGATTTTGGATATTCAGGGAGCAAAAGGGAAGGTAATTCTGACAGGAAAAAAGACGTGGAGACTGAAATATTATAGCATATGTATGGGGATTCTGACGAGATCGTACTGACTGGAACAGAGTCAATATTGGTTGTGTACTGAAGAATATGTTTGAATAATTAAAATGGAGATAAAATTATGTAGAGTCTAGAAACCTAGGCAGAAAAATCTAGACTTTAGATAATAGGCAATAAGGAGTCATTCTAGGTTATTCTGTATAGAAATAGCACAGTAGCTGCTTCTACTCACTGATAATTCCTTCCCTCAACTACCTTGTGTTTTTAAAAATGTATTCTCTCTATATTTATATTGTTGTTATTGTTGTTCAGTAGTTTTTAACATATGTCTGATTCTCTGTGGTTCCATTTAATGTATCTTGAGAAACTACTGGGGCACTTTCCCATTTTCTTCTCCAGTTCATTTTACAGATGAAGAAACTGAGCCAAACAGGGGTAAGTAACTTGCCCAGGGTCACACAGCTAGTAAGTATCAGTGGCTAGATTTGAACTCAGAAAGATAAGCCCTCCTGACTCTAGACTTAGCACTCTAGACATTGAGCCACATAGCTACCCCCCCCCCCCATATTTACTTAGTATGTACTTATATATGGACTCTACATTTATTTAGTTTATTGTAGTGGCAATCACACTGACATACCCCAGGATGGCTGCTAGCACAGGTTCTTAGATTTGCTTTACTAGGAAAGCTAGCTGTTTAAGGGATTGTAATGGGAATGGGAATTTGAAGATCTTTCCTGCCCCTTAACAAGCCTAAGGAAGTTTAAAGATCTTCCCTGATTTCAAAATCTTCCCTGCATCTAATAGGCTGACTGTAATCAGATGGAGCCTGTGGTGGAAGGAGCTTGCTAAATGGTGGAGCAGAGCTTACAGGAAGCTGACCAGTTAGAACTGTTAGAGCTGGAGGGAGGAGAGGATGCAGCCAAGAAGACAGCTGGGTTTGTGAGTGTTTGTCCCCTTCTGTGACAACTAGGCTTGTGAGTGTTTGCAGAAAGGTTAAAGGATGGTATGGCTTCCTGCTTTGCCATGGTGTATTAACTTCTTTGTTGCTGTGATGGATTTGGTTTTCTGGTGTTTGAATAAATGTTTTGCTTTTGTCTTCTGTATGGAGAGTCTGTTATATTTTGTGTCGACATTTTTATAGTCACTGTCAGTGCTGTGAATATTCTGTTGGTGCTAAAGGGGTCAATAATCTTTTTAAATCACATTCAGTAGTTCAGGGGAAAAGTCAGTACCCTAAACTTCAAAGAAAATACAAACAGAGAAAATACAAGCAGAGAAATAAAAAAACAAAGACAAATAAATAAAGAAGTCTCTGACTGTCTGAATCAAAGCAATATTGCTATGCATTTTATATACATCCCTGGATTGAGAGAGTCTTTACATCTGAACAGTTGGGGAACACCGAAACTTGACCAGGGAATCACAAGATCCTTCTCATAAGTGAGCCCTCAAAGCAAAATACCAACTCACAGTATATATATGCTTCTCAGAGCCAGAAGGCACCACAACCTTTGTGACTCAGTGCCAAATTAGAAATGAGCAAAAGGTATGAAAGCCTTCCTACAAGCAAGTCTCCCCTAAGCAAGCTTCCCTTAATGGGCTCCATGTGAGGCTTATTAATGGGCAGGGAAGATCTTATATTCCATCAACATTACATACATACATGCATATATATATGCATACACATACAGAGAGACAGAGAGACAGAGAGACAGAGAGACAGAGAGACAGAGAGACAGAGAGACAGAGAGACAGAGAGACAGAGAGACAGAGAGACAGAGAGACAGAGAGACAGAGAGACAGAGAGACAGAGAGACAGAGAGACAGAGAG
>CM053587.1:179428264-179448731 GCA_028646515.1 Pseudochirops corinnae | reverse complement strand
GTATTCCCAATGCTTAATAAAGTATTTGTCATTTAATAAATTTAATTTAAGAAATGTTTGTTGATTGTTAGTGTTTCTTGATCTGAACTGATAAAAGCAGTACAACAGATACAGCACAAGTTAAGTAATAACTATGTGATAGACTATTACTATAGTCTATAGGGGAGATACAAAATTTAGATGAGATACAATCTCTGCTGAGTATTTTTGGGAGATTAGACTAGTAGTAGAAAAGGGGGTAGGAAATGGACTGATTAGGTATTGAGAATGAAAGATGTCAGATGATACCAGATATGCGCAAAATATTAAAAGAAAGGTTTCTAGAGCATTAGGTAGAGGAATGTTGGAAAATCATGACTGAGAGTCAAGAAGATTTACAAAGCATATAAAGGTTGAGGTCTATAAAAATTGAAGAAATATTGCATTTGATGAAATAATAAGTTTATCAAAATATTTTAAAAAGTCTAAAAGTGATCTATAGATAGAATCAGTTTGGTAGAATCAAGAGAGGAGAGATGTCAGGGTTCTCTCTTAGAGTACCCTAACTTACCAGTAGAGGCAGCCGGTTACACACCCAACTCAATGACGCTAGCATACCTTTTAGGACAGAAGAGTCATGGCTCTGAGGTCCAAACAGAAAAGTTTATTAAGGTCTTTCCATGGGGAAGCCTTAAAGTCATATACTAAGGCAGGCTTCCAAGATAACTCTCAGCCCTAGGTCTTAAATAGACCCCAGATCTACATATCACACGTGATAGAGCCCAGCTGAACAGAATTGTGAGAGGGGGAGTGCAATTACAAGGGTATGAAGGCCCCAAGGTGTGGAGATGCCAATCAGGAACAGCAGGTAACCCCACGCAAGAGAGTCCTGAGCAATGCAGTATCCCCGGGCCGGGGACAGTGCAAGATACCCTGACCTCCATGTGACCCAACTAATTCCCCGGCCTCAAACACTTCCCTGTGGCATGATACAACTGCTTGCAATGTGAACCTTACAGAGAGAGAAACTGCCTTTAGGGTAAAAGATGCTAAGGATTTGGCACAAAGAATGGAGAACAGGGGAAAATATTCAAGAGGTTTCTGACTAGCAATTGATGGCACACTGGATGAAGATAAATATACTGATGTTAGTAATTTATTCACAAAAACATTTTCTAGGGAAGGTCCTGGGCTTAGTATACAGTCAACTGTATTTTCTACCCATTTCTTAAGTTCATCTATAAAGTTAATGATAATTGATTCCTCAGAATTAAGATCTTGAGGTATTCTAAGAACTTTAACCATTAAAGAAAACTTTAATAACGTTCAGAATCCCACGCTTACTGGATCAGGAAAGCGGGCACTAGTTCACAGAAGGGGAAATTTCAACAACTAGGCTTGAAACAAGGAATGCCAGTCAGGGGTTGTGGATGCTGGGAAAAAAAGACATAGCTATACACCTAAAGTTATGGTGCCTATAGTTGGGCAAGATTATCCAGATCCATTTAAAGATGTTAAGAAATAGCTTTTGGGCTGGTATTGATTGTGCAGCAGTAGGAGATTGGCCTGTGTATGCCAAAGGGAGAAGCATAGAGATAGTATTGTTGAAAAAAGCTTGTAGGGTCACAATGTCAGAACTGGAAAGGGCCCCCATGGATAGAAGGCAGGACTTGGAGCTCAGGAGAGTGTTACTTTGAATTCTCCCTCAGACATTTATTAGATCTTTGGCCATGGGAAAGTCATTTAAATTCTCTAGGACTCAGTTTCCTGATGTATAAAATGTAAGCAACATCTCATAAGGTTCTTGTGACAATCAAATGAGATAATGTGTAGTATTGTGGTTGCTGTTCATCTGTGGCTGATTCTTTGTGACCCCATGCACCATACTGCCTATGGGGTTTTCTTGGCAAAGATAGTTTTTTTTTAAAAAAAGTATTATTTCTTTATTTTAAACATTCCTTTCTTTTTAAATTTTGAATTCCAAGTTCTCTCCCTCTTCCTCTATTCTGCCACTCCTTACCCAATGAGAAAAGAGCAAAAATAATAAGTTTTGAAAAATGTGAAATCATTCAAATTGTAATTCCATGTTACTCATTTTTTGAAAAGCAAAAAACAAAGTAAAGTGAGAAAATTATACTTCACTTTGCACTCAGAGCTCATCAATTCCCCTTCTTGAGGTGGATAGGAGTTTTTCATTATGAGTCATTTGAAATTGTCTCAGATCATTGTATTGATCAGAATAGTCAAGTCTTTCACAGTGGTTCATCATTTAACATTGTTGTTACTGTGCATGATGATCTCCTGATTCTCATTCCGCTTTGCATCAATTCATATGGGTCTTGCCATGCTTTTTTCTGAAACTACCACTCTCATAATTTCTTATAGCTCAATAGTACCCCATCACAATCAGGCCACAACTTATTGAGTCATGCGTCAGTTGATGAGCATTTTCTGAATTTCCAAATCTTTGCCACAATGGGAACTGTTATAAATATTTTTGTAATATAAATCCTTTTCCTTTTCCTTTGATCTCTTTGAAATATAGACATAGTAGTGGTATTGCTGCTCAAAGGGTATATACAGCTTTATAGCACTTTGGGCATAGTTCCAGATTCTTCTCCAGAATGTTTGGGTCAGTTCACAATTCTATTTGCAATTTATTAATGTACCTATTTTTCCTTATCCCCTCCAGCATTTGTCATTTCTGATAGGTATGATAGGTATAAATTTAACTTTGTTCTCTATATATTTGGAAAATGATGCCTTTATCAGAGAAACTTTTCTGTTAAGGTTTTTGTTTTTATTTCATTTTCTATGGTACCTTTTCACAAAAACTAGTTTCCCTAGTTATCTCTTTTAATTAGGTCTGTTTTTGCTCTTGCTTTGTCTGAGATCATGGTTGCTGCCCCTGGCTTTTGTTTTAACTTCAGCTGAAGCATAATATATTATGCTGTAGTTCTTTATTTTAACTGTGTGTGTGTGTGTGTGTGTCTTTTTGTTTCAAGTATGTCTCCTGACCTAAGAGTTCTCAAATTTGACTATAATCTTCTTGAGAGTTTTCACTTTGAGATCTGTTTTAGGAGATGGGGGATTCTTTCAATTTCTATTTTACCCTCTGGAACAGAGATATTTCACAGTTTTTCTTGATAATTTCTTGGAACATGATTTCTAGGCTCTTTATTTGTCCATGGCTTTCAGGTAGTTGAGCAATTCTTAAATTATCTCTTTTTTGATCTATTTATTTTCCGTGTCAGTTGTTTTTCCAAAGAGATATTTTACATTTTCTTCTATTCTTTTCATTTTTTAAATTTAATTTTATTGTTTCTTTATATTTCATGGAGTCATTAGCTTCCACTTGCCCAATTCTAACTTTTAAGGAATTATTTTCTTCAGTGAGCTTTTGTACCTCTTTTTCCATTTGTCCAATTCTATTTTTAAGGTGCTCTTTTCTTCAGTATTTTTTGTGCCTCTTACCAAGCTGTTAATTTTCTTTTTGATAATTTTCTTTTATCACTCTCCTTTTTTCCTCCAATTTTCCTCTACTACTCTTTTCTCTTTCTTTAACTCTTCCAGGAATTCTGGTTGGGCTTGCGTCCAATTAAGCATTTTTCTGTAAGGCTTTGTTTGTAGATTTTTCACATGTATTCCTTTGAGTTTATATCTTGTTCTTCTCTACCACCATAGTATCTCTTTATGGTCAATTTTTCCAACCTATTTCTTGACCTTGAACTACATGTTAAAATTAAATTCTGCTTATCTGGGGATGGGGACACACTGTTCCAAGTTTCATATCTTTTCATACTCTTGTTTTTAGAGCTACTTCCGGGGGTCTGCAAGTTTTTGGTGTTTCCAAGGTGGTGTGATCCAGAGAGAGGTGTGGTTACTGCTCTCCTGGTTTGTGCTTCTTCCCAGGAGGGGCCCTCTTCCCCTGCAGCCACAATCTCTAGCACTTCTATCCACCTTGTAACTGTGACCAGGGGCCCTGTTCCCTTATAACTGACCACAGGTCCCATCCACCCTGAAACTGTACCTACAAAATATGTATGAGTGATAAAGTTCCCAATCATTGACAGTTGTATCCAATGCCAGCAAATGGTACCATGTAATCTCTTTCCGACCAGTTCTCTGACTCTCTTACCATATTTGAGCTAAGAATCCCAAGGCTACTTCTGCTGCCGTTGTTGTGACTGCCTCCAGGACTTACCATTGGTGCTCCTGCTGTGCCCTGGGGCCTCCCTGGTGTCACAGATTTCTTTTGCCAACTTCCTTAGGCTAGACAAATGATTTATGGCTATCTTTTGTTGGCTCTACTTCTCCAAAATTTGATTTGAGGAATTATTTTAAAGTCATTTGGAAGAAAATATTGAGAAAGTTCAGCTGAGTTGCTGTCTGTACTTTGCCATTTTCACTCTACCTCCTCTAGGCTATCAACTTAGATTTCTTCCTCTGAAGACTGCCTATTCATATCCTTTGACCATTGATAAACTGGAAAATGGGAGCAGCAAGGTAGCACAGTGGTAGAATACCAGGCCTGGCGTCAAAAAGACTTGAGTTCAGATCTGGTCTCAGACACTTACTGGTTGTGAGGACTCAATTTCTTCATCTGTAAAATGAGCTGGGGAATGAAATGGCAAAGTGCTCCATTATTTTTGCCAAGAAAACCCCAAATGAGGTCACGAAGAATCAGACATGACAGAAAAATAAGTGAACAATACCAATAAACAAATTGAGTAATGGCTTGTTTATCCCTTTTAATCAAATCTTTCTCATATTGCCTTGTCTGAGTTAATGATATCTAGCCCAGCTTTTTTGAATTTAGCTGAAGTATAATAGGTTTTGCTCTGGTCCCTTTTTAAACTCTAAGTGGATCTTTGTTTCAAATATGTTTCTTGTAAACAACATGTTGTTACATTCTGCTTTCTAATCCATTCTGCTATATTTTTGCATCTTATAGGTGAGTGTGTCTTATTTCCCTTAGTCCTATTCTTTTCTCTCTTCCCCTCCTCCCCCACCTTCTTTATGAAGATGAAGAGGTTCTTGGAATAGGAATGTCTCCACACCAGTGCTCTATGAATGCAATCAGATTCCTCACTTCTGCCTCTTACCCAGATTTCAATCCTAGTTTCATATTTTTTCTTTCTTTCTTTACTTTTAAACTTCTCTTCACAATCTCTTCTATAAGTTTGAGGTTTATTTTACTTAATACTAATCCATCACTATATTTATTATCCCTCTTATTTTCCCTTTCTCCCTCTCTGATATCTCTTCTTTCCCTGTTGAGTTGACTATATAACTGCTCCAAACACTTTGTGTCTATGTGTGTTCTACCCCCAGTTGCCTAGTTCCACTATAGATGACTCCACATTACCTCCTTGGCTCCAGGGGCTTTAGTAAGTGATCCTAGCACCTCTGGGAGATCTTGCACTGCTTTCCCTAAGCCCAGGGCTGAGTTCAAGATCATGGCCTAGGAGCCCTATTCCTTAATTCCTGCCTTAGTCACTGGCCTATGGGTCAAATTTGTGATCTTGATCTAGAAAGATAAAGGTTTATTCCTATATTTCCCAACCACGACTCTTATTTGGAGAAGGTATGTGTATGTATGTGTGTACGTGTGTGTGTGTGTGTTTGTGTGTGTGTGTGGGAGAGGGTTGATATTGCTTCCTTCACCTCTGACATACTGGCTGGCACTAATCTTTCCTTACCTATTATTGCTTTCATTTTCTGTACGAGTCTTAAAATGATAACTAAATAGGTCAGTGAGTCCTTGATGTATTCATATCCACCTTTTTCAACAGTTTCCTCTTTTCTGGATATTTGGAGTATTACTATTTACATTTTCATAGTTTCTTTTTGAAGATTTCACATCTCTCTTGGGTTGTTTTTTAGTAGAATTTTATTCTGTGGTATCTTACCCATCACTTCATTGACCCTCTGAATTCAATTCTACTCAGATCTATGCTATGTTTCAGACTACCTCCAAATTTCTTTTCCTCTATCACAAATTCCAAAGTAGAGTGCTAACCTCTTTACAAAGGAGACTAAAGAAATAATGTTCATAGGTGCTAGTTTTTGTGTACTCTTTCATGGTAGACCACATCTGCAAAATGTGTCCAGTTCTGAGTGTCATATTTTATGAAAGGTATCAGTAAACTAGAGTCCATTCAGAGGAATTAAACCAGAATGTTGAGGGGACCAGAGGTCTTGCCATATGAGGATTAGGTGAAGAGGAGAAGATGGGGCAAAGGGTGAGGTGAATGTTATCCTCATGTATTCAAAGGGCTGTCATTTGGAAAACTTGTTTTGCTTGGTCTCAGAAAGTAGAAGTAGGAATGATGATGACAGATTATAGTGGTATATTTCTGCTTGATACAGGGAAAAACTTACTAATGTTGAGAATTATCCAGAATTTAATTGGTCACCTCCCTGAATTGTTTTTCTTTGCAACTCTTCAGAGTCCAGGTACACATTTTTGAGGATATTGTATAGGCAATTCAAATGATCTGAATACAGCTTGTAAACTCTGAATAGAGAGTAAGTCCTTGAAGTCAATGACTGTTTTTTATTTTGTTTTTGTATCTCCAGTGCTTAGCACAATGCCTTGCATGAAGTGGGTACTTAATGAGTGCTTATTCGGTTGGATTGACCAAAACTGAAATAGATTATCTCTCAAGTCTCTTCCAACTCTGAGTTTCTGTGACTTTGTGATTCTGTATGATCCATCCTGAGTAAGTTATTTTTGTTTAGGGATCTGAAGACTGGTCTGATCCCCCCCTGGGGAAAAGTCAATAAGGCTACAACACAGTAAAATTTATGGTGAGGGCAACTACAGGTCCCTGGGGCATTCCACTGGAGACGTGTTTCCAGATGTCATTAAACCCTGTGAAACAACCTTTGGCAAGGTATTGGCTGGCCATAAAACCCAGGGATTTGTAGTTTTCCTGGTTTGGAAAGAGAGAAAGCTAATGTGAGATAGACCTCAGATGGGTAGGCACAAGATATAAAGGGGATTACATAGAACACTAAATAGAATGAGTTGAGGAGAGTGGAGAGATAGTAGTTGGTTTGTGGTTATTCCATGCAATGGAATGTCTATGGCAGCCAGTGTCTGCCACATCTGCAGTTCACTTCTTCTATAGGTCCCAAAGTGGGTGATTCCCCCCACCCCCAGGCACTGGAATGATCCAGGGCGTGATAATAGCCTCAGGTGCAATTGGGGGGCATTGAATAAAAATACAGGGGCAATAGAAACATAAGGAAAGAAGAAAAGAAAAAACTGTTCACATATATTTTATGTGTTGTGTTACGAATTAAAGTTGGAGTGATTACATTATTTTCCAAGTAAAGACACAAAATGCAAGTTATAACGGATCAGTGATCAAGTCTGCCAACAGGTCTTAACAAACAAGTGTTGGGGGGTGGCTAGGTGGTGCAGTGAGTAGAGCACTGGTCTTAGAGTCAGGAGGACAAGAGTTCAAATCCTACCTCAGACATTCACCATTAAAAAAAAAAATCTAACCGTGTGACGTTGGGAAAGTCACTTAACCCCAATTGCTGTACCTTCCCCCCTCCAAAAAAAAAAGAAGCAAAAAAAAAACAAACCCCAGGCAAGTGTTGGTAGGTGAGTGTGTTGTGTGCTGTCAGGAAGTCCAGTATGCATTGGCAGGAATATATATTTGTAATGACTTGTTTATAGTATGATACTATATGGCTACAACATGCAATATTGTGTCATCAAAATTTTAACATAGAAAAAAACAAATTTACAATAAATTATTGAATTTGAGATGCATCATTTAAAAATATATTTTATATTTTTTTGAATTGATGCAAATTTTAAAAAAAAATTAAAGGATTAAAGAAAAAAGATTTCCAGAGGGTTACAGAGTACTATTTTTTGAAAAGGGAGCAGTAGGTCAAATCAGTTTAGGAATCTCTGACCTTAGAGACAACCCTTAGGACAAGTGGAGAAGTTTATGCTTGTTTGTTTTTAAATCATTAGTATTCCCTGCATTAGCAAGAGCTGAAAGGAAAAACAACAATGAAAACAATCCTCAAGAAATGCACAGTCTTTACTTCACCTTTGCCTGAAGTTGTACTTTTAGAAATATTTGTTAGTGAATACTTTTGCTGGGTTTGACATTATTTCTCACAAACACCTCCTGTTCACCCAGTCATAATGTTTTCTGCTGTCCTTTTGCTAGGAGAGAATCTTTTGTAGAGCAGAGGTGGAAGCTTCAGTCTCAACCCATAGAGAACTGTACACTTTTACAAGGCATAGGCATTAGTAATTCCAGAAATATGTGTCCAAATGAGGAATTAATACAATTGCAGGCCAAATTTTATAAATCTGCCCCTTAGACAAGAGTCTGAGTAAGTGCATGTTACATATGAGCAACTATTCTGGATAAAGGTTTTTAACCAGTTCCAAATTTATTATTAAATGCATCCTTATTAAATGCTTATTAAATTTGCAAGAAAGATAGTTAACAGCTTGTGATTTCATTGTTTCATCCACCTATACAACCTTAACTTTTTTTTGGAGCCTTAGTAACTTGTATACTGCTCTTTTACCTCTGGACTTGGTTCCCTGCCTTTGCTTTCATCTTCTTTTAAATGGTTTCACCTAAGATGGTTAATGACATTCTTAATCTCTTTATAACACTCTTTTGTTCCTCATAAAAAAAAATGCTATTTGTTTTCAGAAACTGAGGCTTTAGAAACGCTAACCCATATGATCTACAAGGCTAAGATTAAGGCCAGAATATATTGAAAACTTTGATTAACTGAATTCACTACATAAGTAGAATATTTCTGATTAATTGCTAATTAATTCTAATTAATTGGATTCTTGATTAATTTCTAGTTGACTAAATGTTAGTAAGAAAGCCCGTGGTCGCAAAACTGTGACTCAGTCACAAATGGCCCATCTTATGGCTTACTCTGCCCGTTTCCCCCCAGCCCTCTTTTCCCTCAATAGCTTTAACTCAGAAAATGTTCCTTGCAAATGCTTCCAGAGACTATAAACTGAGTCCTTCCTTTGAAATTATCCCTTTTTTAAAAGTAGATAGATTCAAGTTTTATGTGATCAATTGTATACCCATGATCTGAAGGAACAAATTACTTTATAAGGATAATTATAGCTAGTATGTACTTAGTGAGATATAAAGTTTATGAAGCACTTTACCTATGGTATCTCATTTGATCCTCAAGACAACCTTGTGAGGGAGGGGCTATCATTATCCCCATTTTACAGAGTGGGGAGCTGAAAGTTAAGTTAGCTTAAAAGTAAAAATTCTGACTTGTCCCAGGATTACACAGTTAGTAAATTTCTGAGGCAGGATTCAAACTCAGGTCTTCTTGTCTCCAAGTCTAAGACTATTAACTGAGTCACCTCGCTTTACTTTATAACTTTGGTAGAGATTGGATCTGAATGAGGTTGGAGAAGATCATGAAACTACTGACTGGGTCCAATATAAAGGGATGCTACATAACCTTAGCTGGGTTCTCACTACTTCAAGGCACTCCTTTCATACTTACCTAATTAACTCATCCCTACTCAACCTAATGGTTCTTTCAAACCTTTTCATTCATCTTTAAACTTGTCATGGTTCTTCCTACACCTACTCTTTCAGCTGAGAACATTGCCTCATATTTTAGTAGAAAAATTGAGGCTATTTGCTTAGAGCTTCCTCTTCTTCCTGCCTCCCCCCATCTCATGTCACACAGATGCCTTCTGCCACTATTTCCTCCTTCACCCTTGTCTCACATGAAAAGGTAGCCCTTCTTCTTCCCAAAGCAAATCTCTCTATATGCACAGATGATCCCATTCCCTCCTTTCTTACTTAGCAGGTTACCCCTGCCCCTGTCAGTTCCCCTCTCCCTCACTTATTTTTAACTTCTCTGTCTATATTGAGTACTTCCCTATTTCCTACAAGCATACCCCGCCTCTCCGCCCCATACTTAAAAGAAAATCCTCACTTGATCTAGCCAACCCTGCTAGTTGTCACCCTATATCTGTCTCCTCTTCTGTGGTCAAACATTGATATGGGCTCTCTACAATCAATTCTGTCCCTTTTTTTCTCACTCCCTTTTTAACTCTCTGCTGTCTGGCTTCTAATTTTATCATTCAACTGAAACTGCTTTCTCTAAGATTACTGAGCGTCATTTAGTTGCCAAATTTAATTGCCTCTTTTTAATCTTGATCCTTCATCCTTCTTTGTAGTCTTTGACATTATCAACCTCCTCCTTTTCATCGACACCATATCCTCTCTACATTTCCATTCTGCTGCTCTATACTAGTTCTCCTACTCCCTGTCTGGTCATTCTCTTCGGTGAGATTGTCAACCAGTTCATGCTCTCTGCGTATGTTCCACAGGGTTCCGTCCTGTTCTTCTGTTCTCTCTTTCTCCATATTATTTCACTTGGTGATCTCATGGTTTCAATTATCATCTCTATGTTGATGATTCTCAGAACCACTTACACAGGCCAACCTCTCTCCTCTTCAGGGATGGGGAACCTGCAGCTTTGAGTCCACATGTGGCCCTTCAATGGAACCCAACCTTCACAGAACAAATCCCCTTAATCAAGGGATTTATTCTGTAGAATTTGGACTCCAGTCAAAAGGCCCCACCCAAGGACCTAGAAGGCCATATTTGGCCTCAAGGCCACAGGTTCCCCACTTCTACAGATAGACTCACATCTCTAACTGCCTATTAATCATTTCCAATTGGATGTCTAATAGATATTTGAAACTCATGTCGAAAACTTTATTTCATTGTCATTTCTACCCACGTTATTCCCTTTCCAAACTTACCTATTTTAGATTACCCAGTCACCTTGGCTCACAAACTGGGTATCATCCTGATTCCTCATTCTCTTTCACCTTCCATATTCAATCTGTTACTGAGTCCTGCTGGTTTTTACCTTCATAACATCTCTTTCACATGCCCCTTCTCTCCTATGACACTACTACCACCCCAGTGCAGGCTCTTATCACCTCAGGCCTGAAATATTGTAATGGCCTAATGGTTAGTCTCCCTGTCTCAAATTTCTCCTTACTTTCTTTAGTCTATCATATCTACCAAATTAAACTTCCTAAAGTGTAGATCAGACCATATCAATCCCCACCTCTCACCCCACCAGTTAACAAACTCCTGTGGCCCCTATCACTTCCAGGATCAAATATGTAATCTTTTCTTTAGCATTCAAAGACATTCGTAATCTGGCCTCCTCCTGCCTTTATGGTATTCTTATACATTGAACTCCTTCATTTACCATACAATTTATTGATAATGGCCTCTGTGGTGTTTCTCCAACAAGGGTTTCCATCTTTTAATTCTGGTCGTTTTCGCTGGCCTTTCCCCATGGCTGGAATATTCTCCTTCTTCATGTTCGCCTCCTGGCTTTCTTGAGTTGCTTAAAGTCAAAGCTAAAATCCCTTCTTCTATGAGGAGATTTTCCTGATCTCCTTTGATCCTAGTACCTTTCTTCCCTCCACTGATTACCTCCAATTTATGTTATGTTATGTGTATCTTATATAGCCAACATACCTTGTTTGCTCAGGGTTGTTTGCATGCTTTCTCCCTCATTAGACTGTGTGTTCCTTGAGAGTTAGGCACCGTCTTTTGCCTTTATTTGTATCATCAATACTTGGCATTTAGTAGCTATTTAATCAATGTTTATGGATTGGTTTTAAAAAATACTATTTGAGTTTTATTAAATGATCCTTATAAATAGAGAAATAATTCTTCAAAGCTTATATTTGGCAGATGGTTAATTCAAGTGCCTCTTTATTAAATAGCTGAAATCCTTTGCAGTGATAAAGTCTGCCAAGTGTGAACCAGGATCAGGTATTTATGTGCCCTTGGCAATATTTGAAAGTTACACTCTTCTTCATTTGGATATCACCCCATCTCTGTCAACCAGAGGCTTTGAGTCTTTACTGTAACACATACAACTTGACTTATTACATACTGACTCTCTTTGCTATGAGAATAGAATTTTCTGGCGTTAAAAATATGGGCATATATCAAAAATGTCCCTGTTGTATTCCTCTGTGTATCACATCTTGGCAAACTGTTAACTTCAACAACCCCTAGACTCTACTCTGATGCCAAGAGGGTTTAGATCAAGCTCTATTTTAAAAGATCCAAATTGGAATCGAAGAGATATAGGGAAGTTAGTGGTAACTAAGGGAGAGGAGCTCTTAGCACAACTTATGATATCAGAAAAACCATTTATTAGTTAATCATTTTGTCACAAGTCATGTGTTTTGAAATGATCCCTAGCTACTTATGCCTGTGCCATTTTAAGGTCCCCAGAATGGCAACCTAAGCGGTCAAAATTTTATAGTCCCCCAAACATGTATATTTGACACAATATAGATTAACTGCAGATTTGATGTTAAAATATAACTATCAGTTCAAGCTACATCTTAATTAGGAAGGAAAGGTGAAAGGAACTAGGCACAATATCACCCATCCACCCCAGGCGGTATACATTCATTTTCTAAGTTCTTTGAATGTAGGTGGGTGTTCAATTGCTAACTTGTATTAATTAACTGAAAAATACAAAGTTCTTTACAAGTACCAAATAATAATTGCATGATTAGTTGCAGCCAATAGGTGGTAGACCTAAGTGTCCCCTGGTACAAATTGTGTTCAGCTCTGCCACATCTCTGGCAATTATATCTCTATTGCAGAAAATAATGAAAGGGCAGAAGATGCTGTGTGTCTGGTTAAACTTTCTAGTTTTCTCTTTTTTTTCAGATGTAATCCTTAGCTCTAAAATTGTGTTGGTTTGCATCTTGAATACTTGTATGATTTAGACACTAGGCTGATCATTTAACTCCCAGGACTCAGTCTTGTGTATCTGCCATCCCTGGTTTGAATAAATGAGTTGAAGCTCTAGAGTCTGATCGAAGAGAGGAGCTTATGGCTTCTTTAGAGAAAGTACACTATTCATTTCTGCATTATGCCTTCATTTATTATTAATTTTCATTGCTCATTATATGGTCTCCTGGTGAGTTTCACTAGGGTTGTCCTGGCCTCTTTACTCCTTGAAGCTCTACATTTTCCCCTTTTGTAGTGAACATATGTGAATTCCTTTAGCAACATCATTTTTTCTTTATAAAGCCACAAATGGTATTTCCGATTCACTTCTGATCTGTTGCATTTTTAAAGAAAAGAAATATTGCACTAAAGCTAAAAAGGCTTTAAAGCAATACAACATTTATAATTTATTCCAAAAGGGTTTGCTAAAGCTGTCTCCAGGACAGATAAATGTTAATGCATGTGTGAGGCTAGGATTTATAGAACACAATCGTAGAAATGTTCTTTTGGATTCATTAGTTTGATCAATTTGCTTAGATAAATTTAGATAGAGAACTTGGTAAATTTCTATCATTCCAATAAAAGTAAAAACAAAACCAAATTTGGAACATGTTGCTTTGCTGGGGTTTTTCCCATTGCTTTTCTCTCCCGAATTGGTAGAGCTGCAGTATGGGCTGACCACATTCTATCTTCCTTCCTGGCAGTGAGTGTGAATAAGTTGGCCAAGTTACAGGACCAACAGATCATCCCTTCCCTATTCTCCAAATAGGAAAAGTCTGAAAGGTGGCTAATTAAGTTATCATTAATATCCTAGATACTTCTGCCTCCTTAAAAATCAGTGGAGAGGATTGAACTGCTTTCTGTCCTCAATGGGAACAGAAGGGGTCTAGAGGAAGTGCCCTCTGATAGTGGTGGCATGAAGGGGCATGGGTGATTATTTTTATTAAGGGGATCTCCTATCAGTGGTCAGTGTCACTGAGGAGAGTTGATCCATGAAGAAAATGTTTATGTCAATCTTAAAACATCTATGTGGGCTGTGATTGTTATTCTCTCAAATATTCATCCCCTCTTCTCTATTATTGTTACCTTCACCCTAGAAATAACTTACATTCTCCCATCTCTATTTTCTTTACCTCTAATAATTACTCACATTCGTATACCACTTTAATTTTTACAAAGTACAACAGTGCTGTGAAGTAGGTAGTGCAAGTATTATTGTCATCTGTAATTCCTAGCTGAGGAAGCAGAAGCTCAGAGAGGTTAAAAGTAACCCATGGTTACACAGCTAAGTGAGAGACAGGATTTGAATCCTGGTCACCAGTGATCTTTCTACTACTTGTTACAGGCTCTCATTGCTAGCCACCTAGACTTTTGTAATAGCCCCTAATACTCTTTCTTGCATATTTTCTCCCTCACCTGCATAATCTATCCATTTGGGATGACACATGGTGTAGTGGAAAAAAGACTGGGTTTGGAGTCAAGATCTGCTTTCAAATCCTGGTTTTGCCCATTACTACCTTCTGTGATTTCAGGTAAATCACTTATCCTCTCTCTGACTATAAATTTGGTGATAGTTTTTTTTCATTTTCATAATTTGTTGAAAAGAACAGTGTCCACAAAAGAAATAGGTTTGCTGTAAAAGGGTATCTAAAGACTTGAGTTCTCACTCCTTGCATGTTATATACAAACATTGTAGTTCCTAATAAACTATTTAAGTTTGGAGACTGATGTATGAACCTCAGTGAGTAGGAATATCATACAGTGAAAAAGTGATGGATTTGGAATCAGAGAACCTGGGTACAAATCGCAACTTTATCATTTACTACTTGTATGAGGCTTGGGGAGAATGACAACCTCTTGGGATTCAGTTTTGTTACTTGAAAAATGAGGAGTTTGGACTTGATGACTTCAAATATCTCTTTCAATTCTAAATTTATGATCCTATGACATTATGTGTTTGCTGAGTAGAGCACCTAGAACCCTCCCCCATCATGCAAGGTTTCAGAAAGGTACCCCAGGTTTGATATGCTCTATGGCTTATGACCTACTCAAAATCATAGCTCGAATGAAAGTGTTCATTTTTATCAGTCCATCATAGAACATATTGCTTCAAAGAAAAAGACATTTTAGGAACTAGCATAGTGAAATAAGTGATAAAAAGATAAAATTATGCATATGTAGACTGGTTATAACACCACCAGTCAGGGAAGACAGATGTACAGAATATGTGTATTCAGTGAACATCGAGGGCACATATGTGATACACTTGTCCAATGTGTAAACTCCACTGGTACAAGTCACAACTCCAATGCTGCAGAGCTACTTCTATCCTTTGGTGATGCCATTGTGTTTTTTTTCTGATAGGCATTACACTGTCTGTGTTGGGAGTCATGTCTTCACTCTTCGCTGAGCTTTTGTTGTTTTTGTGGTTGCTGTGTTTGTCTCTACTAATATCTGTTGGTCTTTAGACCGTAAAAGGCTATTTGCTGCTTTCTACTGGGGATGTAGTAGAGACAGCTAAAGACCTTGTGCTTATCTAATGATGATTCCTGCTTTTTATTATGCATGTATGCTAGAAACAAAATCACTGACTTTTCCCAAGCCTCATGAGTCTTCATAACAGGCAACATTATCTAGCTTTTATGAAGCCTTATTATTCCAGATACATAACTGTGTTTGAACTACATAACAACCCTGTGAGGCAGTTGCCACTGCTGTTGCTGTCATTATGCTACTGATGAGAAAACTACGGTTCAGAGAGTTTAAGTGATTTCCCAAAGTCAAAGAAGTAGTTAGCAGCAAAGTTGGGATTTAAATTCAACACCTGTGATGCCTAATCTATTATTTCTTCAATTGTGCCACATTAATCCTCTTTAGAGGGGCAACTAAATGATGCAGTGGATAGAGCACCAGACCTGGAGTCAAGAACACCTGAGTTCAAATCTGGCCTCAGACATTTGTTAGCTTTGGGACCCTGGGCAAGTCACTTAATTCTGTTTGCTTCAGTTTCTTTATCTATAAAATGAGCTAGAGAAGGAAATGTTAAACTATACCAATATCTTTGCCAAGGAAGCCCCAAATGGGGTTACAGAGAGTCAGATACTACCGAAATGACTGCACAGCAACAAAATTCTCTTTAGAAGGTGTTTAATAAATGTCTATGGGAGTAAATTGAGATTAAATTGATTTGAGGAGAAATGACATTAAAACTTTAATAGAGCCTCGAAAATTCTCAGTTCTACCTTCCTCTAGGAAAATGACTAATAATTCATAATGTGGTTGAAAGGTGTGGGAGTGATTAGGTCATTAATTCACATGAAGAGGTTCCTAAATCAATCTGATGAGATTAAAGGAACAGAATATGAATATTTCCATTTGTCCCTTATTGATTATTTCAGAGTTTCAGAGACTGGAGCTACTTCCTCATAAAGCAACAGAGAACCAGCCTCCTATACCAATGAGCTAACCAAGGTGAGAGAACCAACTCAATCTATTAATAAAATGTAGCATCTATATGGCATTTTAAGTTTTATAGATTGTTTTACATTTTTTTTTTCTCATTTGATCCATAAAACCATCCTGGAAGGTAGGTGCTATTATTATTCCCATTTTACAGATGAGGAAACAGAGGCAGACAGAAGTTAAGCAACTTGCCCAGGGTCACACAGCTAAGGAATATCTGATGCCACATTTGAATTCAGGTGTTCCTGACTCTAGTTCTAGAAGTTGATCTACTGTGTGACTTAGCTACCCCCTACTTACAATTTTCAGGACAACTCCTTTACCTCTTTATTTTTCTCCTGGAGTTTAGTAATGTGTGTGTGTGTGTGTGTGTGTGTGTGTGTGTGTGTGTGTGTGTGTGTGTATTTCTACCTTCACTCTCCACCCCCTCACCAGGATCAGAAATGGAAATATGAGAGATGTAGACATGTACTTGTTATGTGATATGACAGCATAATGGACATTGTTGTTGAACATAAATGTCTCTTGGGACTTTCTGATGCAACATGCTTATTAGATAAAAAAGAAGATAATTCACATATTTCCTGTACAACAGCTTACTTGGAGGGCAAAAAAAAAATCAGTTGCTCAGATAATACAAATCTTAGAAAATGGGTATTGCTTGTTCAGAAGCCCTTAAAATATTTTGACCTTCTAGAACGGCGATTCTCAGTCTGTGGGGTTATGTTCAATTTGTAACAATGAAAATACATCCTGCATATCAGATATTTATGTTATGATTCATAACAGCAGCAAAATGACAATTATGAAGTAGCAACGAAAATAATTTTATGGTTGGGGGTCACCACAACATGAGGAACTGTATTAAAGGGTTGTGGCATTAGGAAGGTTGAGAATCACTGATCTAGAAGGAAGCTAAAGCACAAAGTTCTACTGAGACTCTGTAGGACTTTGTGAGAAAGACAGACATCAGAATGACCATGAATTGCCTTGATAGGAGTCCCATGTTCAGTTCTGTGATTGAGGTATGGATGGAATATTTTATGTTTATGTGTCTGCTCGTGGCCTCCTGTGATTTCTTTGCATTTTATCCATTTCCTATGGGGTGAACAAGCTAGGTGACACATTGAATATAATTCTAGTCTTAGAGTCAAAAAGATCTCAGTTCAAATCTGGCCTCAGACACTTACTAGAGGTGTGTTGTTATTCAGTTATTTCTGTCTCATCTGACTCTTTGTGACCCCATTTGGGATTTTCTTGGCAGAGAAGCTGGAGTGGTTTGCCATTTCCTTCTCCAGGTCATTTTACAGACGAGGAACTGAGGCAAACAGTGTTAAGTGAATTGCTTAATTCACACAACTAGTAAGTGTCTGAGGAAGAATTTTAACTCAGGAGGAGGAATCTTCCTAACTCCAGTCCTGGCACTCTATTCATGTACCATCTAGCTGCTCTACTTGCTGTGTGGCTCTAGGCAAATCACTTAACTTCTGTTTGCATTAGTTTCCTCATCAATAAAACAGGGACACCTACCTCCCAGGGTTACTGTGAGACCAAAATAGGATAACATTTGTAAAACCTCAAAACTATTTAAACTATGCTAACTTTTATTTTTGTTAAAATAAAAGTATTTTTTTCCCCCACATTGTATGTTGAGTTCATGTGCAAGAGTTGGACACTCTATTATCCATGTTATTTTTTGGTGGGGAAAGCTAGACATGAACTATGCCTAACTTTGTCGGTTTTTCCAGAGTAAGACTGAAGTGGGACAATGAACCAAAGAGAGAAATTGGCCCTTTGGGATTAATCTCAGGATCAAACTCAGTCTTTGTTGGCTCAGGGTTTTTTTGGATTGGGGATTGGCTTGGGGATAACCTGGGATGAAGATCACATGGCTTTCCCTTAAAAAGTCACCAATTTATTACCCTGAATCTTGCTTAATCAAAGGATGGAGATACTAGACTGGTGCCATTTTTCTACTACTACTCCTTGTCAATAATTGTCTTAATTGTAGCCTTATTTGTGGACTCTTCTAATTCATTTGAGATTACATCAATTCTAAATCTGAACAAAGAGTGTCTAAAATTCTCCTGCTCTGGTACAGCAGGATTTAATAATATCCCTCCACAAACCCCACTCAAGCCAGGATCAAGAGGGAGAGATCAATTTTTTTTCCTGAGTTTGGTAGAATTTGGAAGATAATTGGTACCTGCAGAGATTTCCCCAGTGGTCAATTCATTTGCATGTCATGCCATCACATTCCTGATGTCATGGTCCTTTTTGAGAAAGAAGGACAAACAGCAATCTTTGTGAGTAGAAAAGGGGCTAATGGAGATCAAACTGGAACTGGCCAGTTGAGTAATCCATCCTCCCTCCCTCCCTTCGTTCCTCCCTTCGTTCCTTCCTTCGTTCCTTCCTTCGTTCCTTCCTTTGTTCCTTCCTTCTTTCCATCCTTCCTTCTTTCCTTCCTTCCTTCCTTCCTTCCTTCCTTCCTTCCTTCCTTCCTTCTTTCCTTCCTTTCCTTTCTCAGGGGGTGCCAGAGAGATTATTCTGCTGCAAAATAACATGAAACAAAAGTTTATGATGCAGGGATGATCTTCCTGGGTCCCTGTCTACTAGTTTTACATAATCAGCAGGAAAATTTGGGTTTCACCTTCTAATCCCTGAACATTCTTCTTCTGCGTCTTAGGGAGTTCATAAAGTTTTTTAAGAATTTAATAAAATATAAGTAAGATCTCCAGGTTCTCTGATTTCATCACATCTTCCACTAATGCAGATTATCAACCCTAAAGACTTACTAGATAGTCTTCATAAATTACTATGGCAAAAATAAATCATCTTGTGGTCAAATTTCTTGAGCCTTTCTAAAATTAGTTAGGGTGGTTCTCTGATGAGAGGCATTAAATTTATTTTTGGGCCCATCACTGAAACTATTTCAACTTAATAGGACCTGCCAGAAATTGTGATTCATTGACATGTCCTTTGAGGACCCAAGGTAACCTTTATACTAAGGGAGACATCAACATAGTACTTTAGTGCAGGTGAGATGAGTTTTTCTTTTTTTTTTTTTAATGACTTGTTTATTTACTTTTAGTTTACAAGATTCAGTTCCACAATCCCTTGGGTTTCAGATTTTCTCCCCTCCCTTCCCCCTACCCTCCATGGTGGCATGCCATCATGTAAAGGATCTGTAAATATTTTCACATTGTACAACAGTCTGGTTGTATAGAAGGGTTGTAACCAATAAGTGAACACTGGGAAAAAAGAAACAAAATCAAACATGAAAAAGAACGATAGCATGTATTGCTTCAGTCTCCATTTAAACTCTAGTCTCTCTAGATCATTCTCTGAATGTAGACATCTCCTTCCATCCTGAGACTTGTAGAGTTGTCTTATAACTGTGCGTTGCTGAGAAGAGTCCAGTTCATCAAGGTTGGTCATCACACATATGATGTGTCTGTGATTGTGTACAAATTTTTCCTGGTTCTGTTCTTCTCACTCAGCATCAATTTGTATAAGCCTCTCCAGGTAATTATGAAGTCCATCTCCTTCCCATTTCTTATAGCACAATAGTATTCCATTACATTCATATACCACCACTTGTTCAGCCATTCCCCAATTGATGAGCATCCCCTATATTTCCAGTTTTTTTGCCACCACAAAGAGAGCTGCAATAAATATCCTTGTACATATGGGTCCTTTCCCCATTTCTGTGATCTCTTTGGGATATAACCCCAAAAGTAGTATTGCTGGGTCAAAGGATATGCAATTATTTATAGCCCTTTGGGCATAGTTCCAGCTAGTTCTAAAAAGTAATTTTTGGGTAGATTGATTGGTATGGCACTAAATACGTAATTTAATTTAGGTAAGATTGTCATGTTTATTATATTAGCTTGACCCAGCCATGAGCAGTTGATGTTTTTCCATTTAGTTAGATTCGACTTCATTTGTGTGAAAAGTATTTTGTAGTTGCATTCATAAAGGTACTAGGTTTGTTTTGGCAGGTAGATTCCCAAATATTTTATAATGTCTACAGTAATTTTAAATGGGGTTTCTCTTACTATCTCTTGCTATTGGACTTCATTGGAAATATATAGGAATGCTGAGGATTTATGTGGGTTTATTTTATATTCTGCAACTTTGCTAAATTTATTTATTGTCTCAAGAAGTTTTTTACTTGATTCTCTGGGATTCTCCAA